>JAAGEH010000393.1:24957765-25238198 GCA_011751065.1 Lasiurus cinereus | reverse complement strand
GGAAGGAAGGAAGGAAGGAAGGAAGGAAGGAAGGAAGGAAGGAAGGAAGGAAGGAAAGAAGGAGGGAGGGACGGAGGGACGGAGGGAGGGAGGGCAGAAACTTGGAGAGAATTGCTAAGACCAGGGACATTTCAAATGAAGATTCTAAGACACAGGCAAGAAAATGCCTAAACTCACATAGTAACATATTCACTATGAAACTTCTATTTTTTGATTCCCTATCTCAGTCAAATAATTTGTGAGGGGAGAAGAAAACATACACCAGTGAAGCAAAGCCAGATGTAACTGAATTTTCACAGATCCTCTGAATTGCAGGAACTGAAAAATCCAGTCTTTATCCAAAGAAAGCAGCATTACTCAGCCCCTCATGGTGGCAAAGAGGGCTTTAAGGTAGGACTGCAGGCCCATTGTTGCTTCACCTTCAGAACTGCCAAAGACACTAAAAATCCAGATTCCTGCATGAACTCTCCTGATTTTTAGCTTTAAATAAGTTTAAAGACATACATGTGTTGGTTTTGATCTAGAGTCTAACAGTTTCTTAAAATTTATTTTTTAATTACAGTTGACATACAATATTATATTAGATTTAGGTATACAACATAGAGATTAGACATTTATATACTTCACAACGTTACCACCCCAATAAGTCTGTACCATCTGACATCATACATACTTATTACAATCTTATTAGAATGCCTATGCTGTTATTTTACATACCCCTGACTATTTTTATAACTGGCAATTTGTACTCCTAATCTCTTTCACCTTTTCCAATTCCCTCAATGCCCTCCCATCAATTTGATCTCTGTATCTGACTTTGTTTCTGTTTTGTTTATTTATTTAGTTTATTTTATATTTCACAAAAAGTGAAATCATGAAGTGTATTTCTTTCTCTGTCTGTTGAGTCCAGCAGATTTTGGCCTCTGGAAGATTCTTTTCCTTAGACTTTTCCTAGGTTCTTTTCCTCTGTCTTGAATTATCTCAACAAGCTAAGGAGATTTCATTTGGGGCTCAGTGTTGTCATGGGACAGATAAGAAATAGAGAGGACACACCCAAAGAGAGTTTACCAGTGATTCATTATCCAGAAGAATTAATTCCTTGTTATTATTTAGAATCCCATACAACTCAACTTTTCTCTTCTCCCTGCAATGATGAGTGGGCAACAACAATTTACTTATTAGATGAGTGGGCAACAACAATTTACTTGAAAAAAAAAAACATTACTTTTCTCAATCAATTTAACTTCCTTCTGAAAAAAGTGTCTTATAAACATCACACATTTTTTAAAATGTTAAGTAAATATGTATAAAGAATTGTTATACTTTATTTTTTCACCGGATATGGATATGCACAACCATTCAAGCCAATTCAGCTTTACCTACTACCAAGGCAGATTATTAGCAAGAATGAAATTGCTGGTATTTCAGAAAACATGTTAAAGGAAATTGGAGAATAACATGTGAGTGGTGAGTTATTAAGAAAATTTCTAATGGGAGACATCTGTACTATTGTCAACAATAAAAAAAAAATTAAAAAAAAAGAAAATTTCTAGGAGCTAAAATCAGTAAAGGAGCCAAAACTGGTTTGGCTCAGTGGATAGATCATCAGCCTGCAGACTGAAAGGTCCCAGGTTCGATTTCAGTCAAGGGCATGTACCTTGGTTGCGGGCACATCCCCAGTGGGGGATGTGCAGGAGGCAGCAGATTGATGTTTCTCTCTCATCAATGTTCCTAAACTCTCTATTCCTTTCCCTTCCTCTCTGTAAAAAATAAATTAAAAAATATATTTTTAAAAAATCAGTAAAGGAGATGTAATAAGGAAAAACAGAACTTCTATTCTACATTAGACAGGTGCTTCCAGACTCAGAGTGTGTGAGACGCTCTGCACTTGTCCTAAAGCGGCAGCCTTGTGGGACAGGGCAGCTGGGAATCTGGAGAGTGCTAAATGCTGAAGCAGAAACCAATAAAACAGCCATCAGCCTTTATTTCATGAAATTTGTTGTATTAAAATGTGCTGTCCCCCAAGTAAAGGTGAATTCTATAAACTCATCTTTTTAAAGCCAAAATCCCATTTGGAATAAGAAAATATTCTTTGGTTCTGTCTGTTTGGGCAAAAGAAATGTTTCTAGCTAATGATAAATTCCCAGGTTGCACAGTGCTTTACAACAGCCAATTTCTGGCCTGAAAGGATTTCTCCAATAACTTCCTGAGTCCATTCCCTTGAATATGCAGATTTGCCTGACTCAGTCAAAAATGTCATCAGTCAGGACTGTGCAGTAAATAATAGTGTAGAGATTGTTCCCTGAGCAAGAGTGAATGATTGTCCAGAAACACAGTATTCAGGATTATTAGGTTAAAAGTAAAAAGTCACAGCAGGATGAATTTTGCCTGCAGAAGCAGGCAGGTGACTCCTGCTCACTACTGACAAGAAGCATGTCATAAGGAAATAACTAAAATAATAATAATATGGAGTTCACATTGATTTTGTGAATATAGAGATGACTATTAGCCTTAGAAAAGGCCCAACTGTTTACATAATATAAGAGTTATAACTCTTAAGAGATAATAAAGTATTTCCTCTCTAATTTTGATTTTGAAGTTGTTTTTTACATAACATATAAAATTGTATCAACATGTTTATATGTTGCTTGTGAAGTCCATTTGAGCAAATCAGATCTGTAAAATTCTAGATACAGTAATGTCCACCCCTGTTCCTAAATAACATCTTGTCCACTTGCAAACTTCTAATCAACCTTTAAGACTTTCCCTGAGTTTGATTCTTTTCCTCCCTCTTGGAGGATGAAATGTGCCCCTAACTTTATGCCTGTAATAAGAGTAATAGCAATACTACTAGTTCACAGTTATCAAGAACTTTCTATGTGCCAAGTCCTGCTCTAAGGAGTATTAAGTTATTTAATTCTCACAAAACTGTATGAGATGGATATTGCTATTATGTCTATTTTACATATGAGGAAATGAGATATAGAGAGGTTACACATGTTGTCCAAATCAGACAGCAAGTAAGCGGGGGAGTTGCAATGTGGATCTAGGAGGTTGCATCCTTCATCATTATACAATGCTTCTTCCCATTAGCACTCATATACATTCATCACCTAGTATTATGTTAATGTCGGGGGGTGTCCTAGTGTTACTGTACACTGTGTTCTCTTTAAGAGTTCTCTATGCCTTTTTGGTATTTGGGTGCCCGGGGTCCAGCAAATCCATAGAAAGATAGCTATTTGGGCCAAAGCATAGATCTGTCACTTGCTATCCTTGGCTGTTTTGACTCTTGCATTATTTTTAAAGAAATTATTTTGATAATGCAAAGTACTCTTCTCTTTAAAAACCATCATCTTGCATTAAACAGTGCTTCACTGAGAACACATTACCATTCTTCCAAGTGGTTCCATTGCTAATAAAAGGCCATGCAGCTTCTTAGTCTTGAAGCCATGAGCCACCACATAGAAGTCCAATGACCCTGAAGGTGCAATGCCAGAGGTGCCATGAGTAGACGCTTTTGGGCACAGTCCCAGCAGAGCCCAGTTTTCCAGCCATCCCACCAAGGTGCCAGACCAATGAGTGAAGGATTCTGGGACCTTCCAGAACAGTTTGTTCACCAGTTGAATGCCACCCAATGACTTAATTTAGTGATCTGTTATAGCCATCTTTGATTCTTAGTTTTTGAACAAGGTTATCCCTCATTTTTATTTTGCATTTTGTATTGGGCCCAACAAATAGTTTACCTGATCCTAATTACATCATTGAATTATACTTCATTATATGTTCTTTGAAATTGTTTGCTACTTTTATTTACTACTCATATCTCTTCACTTCGATGGTTGATTGTATCTTAAAGATGAACCAAATGTCACCCTTGGCCTTCCACAACTCTTCTCTAGTCCTTAGCGTAGGTACCCAGACAATATATTTTAAGAGACTTGACATAGAAGAGAAAATGGCATTTTAGTGTATATTGCCCTCAATGGAGAACATGCAAAGGGGCCAGAGAGAAACTAGTAGGCATATTTACCTGCCCCACTTCATGGTATACTTTCTGCTTGGGCTCCTGGTGTCAGAGGAGGCAAAAGGCAGATGTAAGCAAAAGCTATGGTAAATCCCAACATATGAAGAAGGCATTTGCTTCCTATCCACTTTTTCCTTTACAGTCCCAATTGATGAGTTTTATTATGTGAAGCATTCAAATTAAGCTAGTTGGTTTTGCTCTCCAGAGAGTGATAAGAGACTATGTAGAGTGGTCTAGCAAAGTGAATTAGCAAAAAATACCAATCTGAAAGGCATAGAGTAAGTCTGCATCATCTCTTACTTTATAATAGCAATTTAAAAAAATATTTCTTGTTAAAAAAGAGTATCAATAATATGAATAAAACTTGTGTCAACAGAAAAAAATGAGAAAACAAACAAACTGAAACCACAGAATTAAAGGAAGAGAGTAGGGGGAAAGGGAGAGAGATATTATTTTGTCAAAAGAAGAGTCAAAGTTTCAGTGTCACTTGGAATTAAGTTTACCTAAAACACTGTTACAAGTGCTATCAATTTCACTTTCTAACCACTTGGCAACCTAGATTCTCAATAATAAGTGAGTTCCTTGCTTTAGAGAGCAGTGAGACAATGTGAAGTATTTCTTTTGGTAGGTGAGGTTAAGGGGGTCACTGGATATGATTTCCTGGTATACCGCAAACATTTCTAAATAAATTAAATAAAGCCTTGCATACTGTGCGGAGAACTAAGATATGTAACTAAGGTTCTTACTGTATGAGATTTAATTCTAGCACAAAAGCTTACATTCTGCACTTCATGTATTTCTTCACCAAATATTCAAGAGCCTGCTCTTACCTAGAAATAGCCTAGGTATCCAAGAAAAGTGCTGAAAACAGAAATATGGTTCTGATCCTTTTATGTACTTCAGATGATGAAAATAATTTTCTCTGTAATTTTTTCACTCACAGGCACCTTGTAGAGGACAGTTAGACCCAGCTGGCGATGAAAACGGAGTAACATCTGCTGTTCACGTTTTCACTTATTCCCAAGTCACTGTTTACAAAACTTACTCAAAGACCCTCTCATTCCCCACCAGACAGAGGCACTCTATTGCAGCCAAAGAAATGATCCGAGCCAGCATTTTTAAAACAATACACCGTTTTTTACTCGAGAGAGATTACAGGTTAGGTTTTTAAGGACAAAGGAAGCGTTTACCGCAAATATCTGGACAGTACCACCTGTTGAAACTTGTACTGTTACTGCCGGAGACTCCTCAGAATTCAAGATTTAAACTTTTCCCCCGGTCACGAGGGAGCTGATGTGAGCACTGCCAGGAAAATAATGACGAGCTTTCCTGTCCCTGAAACGCAGATATTTCTGAGCCCAGCTTCAGGGAGAAACAGCTCTCCGCACCAGCAGCTGAGGCATATTGTGTCAACAAGATGGAATGTGCCTGACTCCACTCTGCAGCGCACGCTGGAGCCCACACCACAGCAGGATGGCTGCTTGACGCGTGCAGTTCCTTGGGAGTCATGGCAGCGCCCTTGCAATGTACTGGGATGGGAAACAGCTGTCCGACTGGAAGCCACTGTTAGATGTGGCCATTCTAGGCGTGTTCAGTGACTCCTGAAGCTCAGTTCCTGACGGTTAACTAGAGCAAGGGTTGAAATTATTTTTTCTAAAAAAGAAAAAAAAAAGATTATGTGAGTGGAACAACTTCAAGGAAAAAGAATATCAACTGTTGCTCTCTGCTTTCAGGAAAATCCAGCAGTTTGGCCCCTGGAGAGGGGTATTTATCATAACCATGATAATGGTGTGGGAGTTGCCTTTGGATTGTTCTAGGCACGGATATAGGCTGGTGCTTGCTCTTTATTTAATCTCTCTCTCCTGCTCCAACCTGCTGGTTCAAAAAACACAGCTATTACTAATAATTTTAAGGAAAATGGCTTTCATTGTTTTAGTTCATAATTGACGATTCCATGGGAAATTGGGAGGAGGTAATGGAAAATGATGGAGCCCATCACAGTGATAAAAATGCAAAGGATAAAAAGTAATTTTATCTTAAATAAATGAGAAAGTGAATAATAATAAAAAAAAAGAGATGCCATTAATTCTTCTTTCAGATATCTTCATGGTAATAGAAATAAGGGGGAGGTAAAATTCAAAACATGATGTTTTATTTTAATCTATTTGCCTATCTATCTATCTATCTATCTATCTATCTATCTATCATCTGTCTTTAGTCCTGTTCCATGATTCACTTTGTCAGATCCCAAGGACTCCTTTGCCTTTGGATTTAGACAAGAACAAGTTTCCATTCATTTTTGCATGCTTTTGAGCATTTTTAAATGATAGCTGAGTTATGAGTCATCGCCAAGCTCTTCGGCATCATTGTACCAAAGGCACATAACATGTTTTCTACCCGTCGATGTAAATTATTGCCTGCATGGAGAACTCCAGGAACGATTTGGCTTCCTGCCCACACAAATGACTTCTCATCGTTCAGGTTTCAATTTAATGCCAGTAGGTACTGTAAGATGTATGTTCAATCCTACAAATGAGTTGCATGTGCAATTCAATTTCAGAAAACCTGGGCTGAATTTTAAAAGAAAGCATTTAGGATTTGTTGTATTAGAGGTGCTTCTGAGCTAAGTGCACTCTAAATATGTACACTGCAAGATAAAAAAAAATAGTGCTAGACTTTGGGTGGTACACTAAATTTTACAATAGAAAAAGAAAGGCAAATGATGTACTTAGCTATTGGACAGAGGAAGTTCCAACTGTTTTTCCAAAGAACTAAAAGATATATTGTGAGTTTTCTTTTTTGTTACCTTGGCTTTTTTATTTTCAACTCGCCTTCTCTTATCTTCTGACTACTAGTCTAGTAAGTCAGATCAACCTTTAAAAACCTTAGCTAGGAAGCTAATGATTCAGAAAACATTTGTTGGAGAAGCAGAATCTACTCCAAGCACAAATTAGAAAGATGCTTTTAGACTTCCTTGCTTCCTATTAGTGATTCTGTTAATGGATAGAGTTTTATATGAAGTATATCAGAATGCACTCCAAATTTAACAAATTAAAAATATTGTCAAATAAAATGCATTTTAAGGTATGGCAAGAAGCATTTATTTCTTCACAGGCATGCTAATACAAAGGGCAAAGGACATAAAAAACATGATTGCTTACAAAAGAAGTATAATATAGGACAATTAAACAACAGAGTGTCCTAAAGTGATTAAAAACAAGAAATGTTTCATGTTGTTTTATATTATTTCATGTTGTTTTACATTAGTAAAAACAGATACAGCATTCTACTGACCAGAAGTACTCAAGTAGTGAGAATTAGGGCATTCTTCTTCACTAGAATTTGGGCACCTCTGTGCAAGCCATCATCTACTTCTGTCATGTAATCCCACAAGTAATAAATATTACAGTTATGCCAGATATGTTTTAATGGCTTCTCTTTCACTCAGCTGAAGAACAGAACCAATAAAGTAAAGCAGTGTTTGTCAGTCACCATTTTTAATGTATGAAACTTAAATTGAGAAAAAATAAAATGTCAGCATTATAGAATATAATCCTTCCTTGTTTTCCATTACTCTTCCTGTTAGAACAGCAGTTCTCAACCTGTGGGTCGCGACCCCTTTGTGGATCAAAGGACCCTTTCACAGAGGTCGCCTAAGACCATCGGAAAATGCAGATATTTACATCACGATGCATAACAGTAGCAAAATTTCATGGTTGGGGGTCACCACTACATGAGGAACTGTATGCAAGGGTTGCAGCCTTAGGAAGGTTGAGAACCACTGTGTTAGAAGAACACTAGTTTAAAGTTTAAATCATCATTAAACACTGGTTGTAAATATTTCTCTCATTTCCATGTCCAATGCAGCTAGAGAGCAGCCTGGTTCCTGAATAGGGGGCTGCTGGGGATTGAGAAAGTGAAAGAAAGAGACATACACAGAGATGAAAAGAAAAAGCTGGGGCCAGGTGGGACCACTGTCCTCTGATGGAGAGACAAGGACCCAGAGCCAATGCAGTGTGTTTATTTTAGACAGCAAAACCCAAGAAGTTTTACTAAAAGTCAAGACAAAGGAGATTATGTACATTCTTGGGTGGGCCTGAATTGTATTCATTCCTGAATGCTTGGCTGGATTTAGATAACGAAATCCACCCCCTGGCGCCTGGGCTGAAGGTCAAGGTGTGTTTCCAAGACTTGGCTCTGCCAATGCCACTGGATTCAGCTGACAATAACTAAAGAAATGCCCATGTGCCTTCCCAGGCACTCTCTACAACTGGGTTACAATATTTTCTATGCACCATAATTCTATTTGCTTCTGAGGATTTGTGTTCCACGTTATACCAAAGTCTCATAGGCAAAGGAAGAGTCAGTGGGGACATGATGGAATTGTGAGTTGCAATTGTTAGTTGTCAGTTATAATCTGAATGCACTCTTCTGGCCTTTAGAATTTATGTAATGTTTATTCTCAGATTTCATTATATATTTGCATTTTTTGTGTTTTTTTTGTTTGTTTTACAGCCCAAACTAGGTGGTAAGTTTCTTGAAGATAAGGATCATTTTCCTAATTACTTTTATAGTGTGATGTCAGACTCTGATACATCACCACGGCATAGTTTTGGCTTCAACTTCATTTGCTCACACTGAGTCTGGAGCCAAGTTCTGTGCTAGTGGTATCAATATTCCCTCCCTTTGCTAGCAATCATATGTCCACAGAATTATAAAACTAAAACTTACTCCCAAATAACCAACCTTTTTACTTTACAGCCATTAAATATTTGGCCCAAAGTCAAATGGAGGATTCATAGCCTAGAAGCATAGGAATAGGGTTCATCTTATATTTGAGTAAACTCTGGCCCAGACACAGTGTTTCTTGGCAGCCTGCCTTAACAAGGATTATAACTGGTGAATGGACATTTATGGCTTATTTAAATTAAGATAAATCTCACTCATCAGTTGGCATAAGGTGAATTAATTCCTAAGCATAATTTTTAGAAACCAAATGCTTTGGTGCAAATAGGGAAGCAAGATCAGTAGTTTAGATGAAGTTGCCAAGGTTTCCAACAAAGTCTCTCTGTAAGGTTGAGCAAACTACTTAAGGATCATTTAATTACTCTATTTACTCATGCATGGACATAAGTGAACACAGCAATACATCTGGCAGCCTCCTTTCTACAGAGTTTTAAAAGAGTCATCAAATTTTCTAAAACATGGTTGTCAGTATTTTTCAGGTTAGAGGAATTTGATTGAAATGTCATTGAATATGTTTCAGAAATAATTACTTTTGCTTGGTGCTGCATAAAAAAATGTTTGCTGAATTAAATGATGCATGAATCAGTAAAAGGATTTTAGGCAAGTTAAAAATATATAAATTAGAACAAGATCAAAGGCAGATTCACCATGGGTAGTAGGAATCATATATTTTTCTCTCTCGGTTGTGCAGATTTCCCTGTGGCACACCAAGAATTTTCTTAACATTTCACTTATTAAGGGTAGAAACAATTTGAGTTTGGAGCTTCTTCTTAATAGATTTTCCAAGACAAATTAAAGGGGTAAGATGTTAGAAGCTGAAATTAAGCTGAAAATGAATAATACTTTAATGAAATAATGCTATCTACTGTTACTATCTGAATATCTATGCAGAATATTTATGCTCCACCTTTTTTTTTGAAAAATCACAGCTATATCTTGATGTGAATTGAAACCAAATTTGCAAATTAGTGTTTTTGAACTTTCTATTTTTAAAGTCATACCTTGATATCAACATCAACAAATACCTTATGAATGCTGCACCCATCAGATAATCTGTTCCAATTTTTTTCTGAAGAAAAAGAGAGTACTTAAAAATAAATTAAACTTTTTGTCAAACTGTCAGGATAATGGAGAGCTGCATTTGTTTATTCTAATTAAGTAAGAATATCTTTTCTTCTCGCCCATACTCTTCTTTTTTATTGAAAGATGACTTACATATAATAAAATCACAGATTTTCGTTAATTAAATGATGTTTAAGATAATCACACTTGTGTAATTGACAATCCAGAAATTTACCTCATAGTCCTTTACACTTTGATTTCTTTTCCAAGGGCAATTTCATTTGATTATATATTTGCTCAAGTTTATCACTTTGAAGAATAATGTTACTATAAGTTTTATGTGTTATTTAACTATCTGAGAAAGTTTCATTTTATTCCTAGTTTATTGAGAAATTTTATCACTAAGAAGTGTTGGATTTTGTCATATACTTTTTTGCATATATTATTACTAGAAACCTGGTGCATGAAAATTTGTGCACTGGAGGGGGGTGTCCCTCAGCCTAGCCTGCCCCCTCTCACAGTCCAGGAGCCCTCAGGGGATGTCCTACTGATGGCTTAGACTGGGGAGCAGGCCTAAGCCTCAGTCTGGCCTCCCTCTGCAAGAGGCAATGAGATGATCAAGGGAAGGTGCTGCCCCCATCACCCCACTGCTACTGCCACTGCCGGCCACTGTAGCCACCAAGGTGTTTTCATCAACATGGATTCCAGTCCCTTCAGCACAAAAAAATGATCACTTTCTTAAGACATTTTCAAGATGTGTCTTTCATAGGATATGACATTTCATTCTTTCTTTCTTTTTTTATCCTCACCTGAGGATATTTTCCATTGATTTTTAGAGGGAAAGACAGAGAGAAACATCAATGTGAGAGGGACATTTTGATTGGTTGCCTCCTGCATGAGCCCTGACCTGGGTCCCAGCCAGGGAGGAGCCTGCAACTTAGATACATGCCCTTGACCAGAACTGAACCCAGACCCTGTGGTCTGCAGGCTGAAGCTCTATCCACAGAGCCAAACAAGCTACAGCAGGATATAACATTTATTAGCCCCTCCAGTAGTGGACCTTTGTTTTTTCCTCCAGGAGTGAGGTGTAAAAACCTATTATCACCTTCTTGGATTCTTATTACCCATGCTACCAAGAACATGTGAGTGGCATACCAGGAGCTTAGCCAATGTACAGTCAGAAAAGGTGTTTCTTGTGCACCTCATACACAGGGATGGGACTTTCGGTGCACCGCAGCTGGCAGGCCCTTTCTCTCTGGGACTCTCAGAGTCAAGGCCTCATCCACTCTCATGCACCTGCCATACACGCAGCCTCCTGCTGATCGTCATTACACATGAGGGCATGACGACCACTTGCATATATATTTTTATTATATAGGATTATCATACTAGAGGCCTGGCGCATGAAATTCATGCACGGGTGGGGTCTCTAGGCCTGGCTGGCAATCAGAGCCTATCAGGTTCCCTGCCTCCCAGCCTCCTCCTTCCCTCATTGCCCACATCCGCCACTATCCACTGCTGGTTCTTCTTCCAACCTGGGGCCTGCTAGCTGTGGGAAGAGCCAACAACCACTGCAGTGGGTGGGCAGTGTACCAATCGTGACCTGTAGGTTGGGGGGGAAAATAGGACAGGGACCTGGAATGTTGCCCACAGAGCCCAAGGAAAGAGCTGGCTCTTGCCCCCCCTGGAAAAGAGGCTGCGTCCACCACCCACCTCTGGTTTCCCATCCCAGCTGGTGCTCAGGGCTGTGGGCATCTCCTGCATTGAACATCTGTCCCCTGGCAGTCAGTGTGCATCATAGTGACCAGTCATTCTGATCATTCCAGTTGTTCTGTCATAATAGTCACTTAGGCTTTTATATATACAGATGGTTTTTCTTCTTTGACCTGTTGCTATGATGTATTAATTTTAAAATGTTGCACCAACCTTATATACCTAAGGTAAAACCCACTTCGTTATACAGTGATACCTCGAGAAACGAGTTTAATTCGTTCCGTAACCTTGAGGCGTGGGAAACTATGAGATGCTCGAGTTGCGGTAAACTGGTGGGTCGTGTGCAGCAGGCTGATCCGCGCTATTACTCCTATCTCAAATGTTGCTCGTATTTCAAAGCAAAAATCGCACGCTCAACGGCTCGTATCTCAAAAATCTCGTATGTTAGAGCACTCGTATCTCGAGGTACCACTATACTATATAATTTATTTTATATACTGTTGGATCCTATTTAGTAATATTTTGTTAAAGATTATTCCTGGAGGATGTTGATCTATAGTTTCCCTTCCTTGTAATGTCTTTCTCTAGTTTTGGTATTAGGGTAATTTTGATTTTGTAATAAGTACCCCCTCTGTTTATACCCTGTTTATACAGAATTGGTATAATTTTTTTTATTAAATGCTGGTAAGGTTCACAAGTGAACCTATCAGGGTCTGGTTCTTTCTATTTTGAAAGGTTACTAATTATTGATTCAATTTAATAGAGGTAAGCTCATTTATATTTCTTTTATAATTTTTATTTATTTATTTATTTATTTCAATTAAAGTTTATATTCAATATTATTTAGTATTAGTTTAGGTGTACAGCATAGTGGTTAGACAATCAGACTTTGTAAATGTTCTCATTCTTTTCATTACTCACCTATAATATAGTTGTTATAATAGTATTGACTATATTTCTTATTCTGTATTTTATATCCCCATGACTATTTTATAACTACCAATCTGAACTATACTTCTCAAACCCTTAACCTTTTTTACCCAATTTCCCAATCTCCCTTCCCTTTGACCATCAGTCTGTTCTCTGTACCTATGAGTCTGTTTCTGTTTTGTGTGTTTGTTTATATTATTCTTTATAATCTACATATAAATGAAATCATATGGTTTTTATGTTTATCTGACTGACTTATCTCACTCAGCATAATACCCTCTTGGTTCATTCATGTTGTCATCAATGGTAACATTTCATTGTTTTTTTTATGGCTATACTAGAGGCCTGGTGCATGAAAATTCATGCACTGGAGTGGGTGGGGGTGTCTATCAGCCCAGCCTGCCCCCTCTCACAATCTGAGAGCCCTCAGGGGCAGGAGGTGACCCAGCCATCTGTGGAAAGCAACTACCCCATCACACCTCTGCTGCTGCCACTGCTGGCAGCATAAGCCTTGGTCAGCCCTGGTTACCTGAGTTTGGACAGCTCTGAGCAGCTGGGCAGCCACCATCCAAGGCTTGCCTGCACCTCAGGTGTCAGCTGGGCAGCTGCCATCTGAGGCTTTCCTGTGCCTTGGGTGTCCCTGAGAGGCTGGGAGACTGAGGGGACTGGGGGCCTCCAGCGGCAGGTGCATGGAGAAGCTAGACCTGCATAGGGGCGGGCTCAACCATGCTGCATGCCTGCCACCCTGGTGGGGCTGAGGGTACTGGGTGCCGCCATCTTGTGGCTGGTGGCACCACCACCTTTGAGAGCATGGCAGTCAATTAGCATGTTCCCTCCTTATTAGATAGGATATGTACCACCACTTTTTTATTCACTAGCCTATTGATGGGAATTTGAGAAAATGGTGCTTCAATGAACATAGGAGTTCACATATTCTTTCAATTACTGTTTTAGGTTTCTTTGGATAGATACTCAGAAGTGGAATCACTGATTCATGCAGTTCCAGTTTTAATATTTTTGATGAAACTCCATAATGCTTTCCATAGTGGCTGCACCAATCTGCATTCTTTTTCTTTTTTTTTAAATATATTCTATTGATTTTTTTACAGAGAGGAAGGGAGAGGGATAGAAAGTCAGAAACATCGATCAGCCGCCTCCTGCACACCCCACAGTGGAGATGTGCCAGCAAGCAAGGTACATGCCCTCAACCGGAATTGAACCTGGGACCTTTCAGTCCGCAAGCCAACGCTCTATCCAGTGAGCCAAACCAGTCTCAGCCCAATCTGCATTCTTACCAACAGTGCATAAGGGTTCCCTTTTCCCTATGTCCTTGCCACTTGTTATTTGTTGATTTATTGGTAGTAATCATTCTGACAGGTGGTGAAGTGAATCTAATTGTGGTTTTAATTTACACTTTTCTGTTAATTAGCAATGTTAATATATTTTCATATGTCTGTTGGCCATCTGTATATCCTCTTTGGAGAAGTGTCTATTCAACTACTTTGCCCATTTTTAATTGAATTGTTTGTATGGGAGGGGATATGGAGTTATATGAGTTCTTTATAAATGTAGATATTAACCCTTTGTCAGATGTATATTTGATGAATATCTTCTCCCATTTAGTAGGTTATCTTTTTATTTTGTTGAGAGTTTCCTTTGCTGTGTAAAAACTTTTTAATTTCATGTAGCCCCATTTGTTTATTTTTGTTTCCCCTGCCAGAGAAAATACATAAGAAAAAATATTATTACAAGAAGTGTCTGAGATTTTATTATCTTGATTTCTTCTAAAAGTTTTATGGTTTTGAGTTTTACATTTAAATTTTTAATCTATTTTGAATTTTTTATTGTGTATGGTGTAAAAATGTGGCCTAGTTTCATTTTTTGAAGTTATCTGTCTAATTTTTCTAACACCATTTATTAAATACACAGTATTTACCTTGTACATTTTTACTTCTTTGTCAATTATTAATTGACAATGTAAGTATGGGCTTATTTATGGGCTCTCTATTCCGTCCCATTGATCGATGTGTCTGTTTTTATGCCAATATCACACTGTTTTTATTTTCATAGCATTGTAATATAGCTTGATATGAGATAGCATGATACATCCAACTTTATTCCTTTTTCTAAAGATTGCTGTGGCTATTTGGGGTTTTCTGTGGTTTCATGTAAATTTTGGGATTATTTATTGGTGAAATACACCATTGCCATTTTGATAAGAATTATGTTGAATCTATAAATTGCTTTGGGTATTTTTTATATGAGTTTTGATAGATTGTACCTTTCAAAGAATTGATCTACTTCATCTCGGTTACCAAATTTGTGATACCTAGATGAAGTGGAGCAGAATTCTTCATAGTATTTCCTTATTATTATTTTGTGTTTATGGGATTTATAAGTGATGTTCCTTTCATTCATGTCTAACATTAGTGCTTTGTGTCTTCTTTTTTTTTCTTCATTAGGTTACCTAGAGACTTAATACTTTTATTGACATTTCCAAAAAACAAGCTTTTGATTTTATTTCTTTTTTCTTGACTTTCTGTTTTCAGTTTCACTGATTTCTGCTTTTGATTTTATTATTTCTTTTCCACCACTTACCTTGGATTTAATTTGTTCTCTTTTTTGTTTCTTAAAGTGGAAGCTTAGAGTATTAATTTTAGATAATTTTTCTTTACTAATATAAGCAATCAATATTATACAATTTTATCTAAGCACTGATTTCCCTGTGGTTTCATGTAAATTATACAAATTTTGGTAAGCTGAGTGTTCATTCTTATTTAATTTTATTTTTTATTGTTTAAAATATCACATAAATTAGTACATGTATCTCCTTTTTCCCCCCATTGATTTTCCCCCAGCATCCCCTACACCCTGTAGCATCCCCTCATTCCCCCCGCTCCCACCCAGGGTCTTGTGTCCATTGGTGTGCTTATATGCATGTATACAAGTCCTTTGGTTGATCTATTTCCCTCCCTCCCCAATACTCACCAGCCTTCCCACGGTAATTTGACAGTCTGTTCGATGCTTTAATGCCTCTGTATCTATCTTTTTATTCATCAGGTTATAATGTTCTTTATTCTCCATAAATGGTGAGATCATGTGGTATTTTTCTTTCATTGCCTGGTTTATTTCACTTAACATAATGCTCTCCAGGTCCATCCATGCTGCTGCAAATGGTAAGAATTCCTTCTTTTTATTTTTATAGCAGCATAATATTCCATTGTGTAGATGTACCATAATTTTCTAACCTACTCATCTGCTCATGGGTATTTAGGCTGTTTCCAAATCTTACCTATGGTAAATTGTACTGCTATGAACATAGGGGTGCATATATCCTTTCAGATTGTTGTTTCTAGTTTCTTGGGGTCTGTTCCTAGAAGTGGGATTACTGGCTCAAATGGGAGCTCCATTTTTAGTTTTTTAAGGAAACTCCATACTGTTCTCCACAGTGGCTGCACTAGTCTGCATTCCCAACAGCAGTGCATGAGGTTTTCTTTTTCTCCACATCCTCACCAACACTTGTCGTCTGTTGATTTGTTGATAGTTGCCATTCTGACAGGGGTGAGATGATACCACATTGTCCTTTTGATTTGCATCTCTAAGATAATGAGTGACTTTGAGTGTGTTTTCATGTGTTTCTTGGCTTCCCTTCTGTCTTCTTTTGAAAAGATTCTATTTAGGTTCATTGCCCATTTTTGGATCATTTATCTGCCTTTAATTAAGTTGTAAAGTTTCCTATAGATGTTGAAGATTAAACATTTATCAGTGATAACATTTGCAAATATGTTCTCCAATACAGTGGGTTTTCTTATTATTTTGCTGATGGTTTTTTTTTTTTTTTTGCTGTGAAAAAGCTTCTTATTTTGATGTAGTCCCATTTATTTATTTTCTCTTTAGCTTCCATTGCCCTAAGAACAGTATTGGTGAAGAAGTTCCTTTGGCATATGTCTGAGATTTCTCTGCCTGTGGATTCCTCTAGTATTTTTATGGTTTCCCATCTTATGTTTAAGTCCTGTATGCATTTTGTGTTTATCTTTGTGTATGGTGTAAGTTGGTGGTCTAGTTTCAGTTTTTTGCATGTATGTCCAATTTTCCCAACACCATTTATTGAAGAGACTGTCTTGACTCCATTGTAGATTCATGCCTCCTTTGTCAAATAGTAATTGAGCATAGTGGTTGCGATACATATTTGGATTCTCTATTCTATTCCATTGGTCTATATGTCTGTTCTGGTGCCAGTACTAGGCTGTTTTGAAAACAGTGGCTCTGTAATATAGCTTGAAATCTGGTATTGAGATCCCACTCACTTTATTCTTCTTCCTCAGGATTGCTGTGGCTATTTGGTGTTTTTTTTTTTTAAATCCAGAAGCATTTTGGTGAGTTCTTTCTAGGTCTTTAAAATATGCCATTGGCATTTTAATGGGGAGTGCATTGAGTCTATAGATTGCTTTGGATAAGTGTGGCCATTTTAGTAATATTTATTCTACCAATCCATGAACATGTTATGTTCTTCCATCTGTTTATATCTTCCTCTTTCTCTTTTTATTCTGTAGTTTTCTATGTACAGGTCTTTTACCTCTGTAGTTAAGTTTATTCCTAGGTATCTTACTTTTTTGTGCAATGGTAAATGGGATTGCTTTTTTAGTCTTGGTTTCTGTAAGTTCACTATTAGTCTATAGAAATGTCATATATTTTCTGATATTAATTTTGTATCCTGCTACATTGCCAAATTCATTTGTTAAGTCTATTCGTTTTTTTAATGAAGTCTTTTAGATTTTTAAATACAATATCATGCCATCTGCAAATAAGGACAGCTTTACTCCTTCTTTTCCAATTTGGATGCCTTTTATTTCTTCTTCTTGTCTAATTGCAATGGCTAATACTTCCAGTACTACATCAAACAGGAGTGGTGAGGGTCGGCATCCCTGTCTTGTTCTTAGGGGAAATGGTTTTACTTTTTGCCCATTGAGTATGATGCTAACTATGGGCTTATCATATATGGATTTTATTAGGTTGATGTATGAGCCTTCTAGTCCTACCTTGTTGAGAATTTTTATCAAGAAAGGTTGTTGGATTTTGTCAAATGTTTTTTCTGTATTAATTGATATGATTATGTGATTTTTATCTCAATTTGTTTATGTGATGTATCATATTTATTGATTTGCAGATACTTTACCATCCTTGCATTCCTGGGTTAAATCCTACTTGGTCATGGTGTATGATCTTTCAGATGTACTGCTGCATCAGATTTGCTAAAATTTTGTTGAGGATTTTGGCATCTATATTCATGAGGGATATTGGCCTGTAATTCTCTTTCATTGTATTGTCTTTATCTGGTTTTGGTATTAGGGTGATGCTGGCTTCACAGAATGAGCTTGGAAGTGTTCCTTCCTCTTGAATTTTTTGGAATAGTCTGAGGAGGATTAGTTTTCTTCCTTGAATGTTTGGTAAAACTCCCCTGTGAAGCCATCTGGCCCCGTCTTTTGTTTGCTGGAAGCTTTTTAATGACTGCTTCAGTTTCTTCCATAGTTATTGGCCTATTGAGATGTTTGGATTCTTCTTGATTGAGTTTGGAAAGGTTGTATTTTTCTAGGAATATGTCCATTTCCTCCAGGTTGTTCAATTTGTTGGAATAGAGTTTTTCACAGTATTTTTTAACAATCTTTTCTATTTCAGTGGACTCTGCTGTTATTTCTCCTCTTTCATTTCTGATTTTGGTTTTTTTTGGGTCCTCTCTCTTTGCTTCTTGGTGAACCTGGCTAAAGGTTTATCGATCTTGTTTATCCTTTCAAAGAACCAGCTCTTGGTTTTCTTGATTTTTTGTATTTTTTCTTTGGTCTCTATGTCCTTTATCTCCAATCTGATCTTTTTCATTTCCTTTCTTCTGCTTACTATGGGCTTTTCTTGTTGCTCTCTTTCTAACTCTTTGAGTTGTAGGGTTAGGTAATTTATTACCATTGTTTCTTGTGTTTTGCAATGGTTTATAGAGCTATGAACTTCCCTCTAAAGACTACTTTTGCTGTGTCCCATAGATTTTGGATTGTTGTATTTTCATTGTCGTTGGTTGACATTATGTTTCCTATTTCTTCTTTGATCTCTCTGGTAACCCAGTCATTATTTAATAGCATGCTGTTTAGTTTCCATATCTTTGATATTTTGGGATTGTTTTTATTGTAGTTGATTTCCAGTTTTATTCCACAGTGATCCAAGAAGATGCTTGATATGATTTCTATATTCTAGAATTTGAAGAGACTTTTTCTATGACCCAACATATGGTCTATCTTTGAAAATGACACATGTGCACTTGAGGAGAATGTATGTTCTGTGGCTTTGGGGTGAAATGTTCTGAAGATGTCAATTAATACCATCTGGTCTAGTAAATCATTTAGGATTGAAGTTTCTTTGCTGATTTTTTGTTTAGAGGAATTGTCCAGTGATAGTGGGGTATGATTGTATTGCTGTCAATCTCTCCCTTGATATCATCCAGGAGTTTTTTGTATGTATTTGGGTGCTCCTGTATTGGGTGCGTATATGTGTACCAAAATTATTTCTTCTTTCTTTTCTTTTTTTTTATTTCTTCTTGTTGGATTGTTCCCTTTAGTATTATAAAGTGGCCTTCCTTAACTCTTGTTATGTCTTTCACTTTGGGATCTGATTTGTCAGATATAAGTATTGCTACCCCAGATTTTTCTTCATTTCCATTCACCTTAAAAACCTTTTATCATCCCTTCACCTTCAGTCTGTGTGCATCTTTTTTTTTTCTGAGGTGGGTTTCTTATAGAAAGCAGATATATGGGTCATGTTTTCTTATCTAATCTGTTACCCTATGTCTTTTGATTAATGCATTTAATCCATTTACATTTAAAGTTATTAGTGATGGGTACTTATTTTTCATCATTTTTATTCTTTACCCTTTGCTCCTTCTTTGTTTCCTATTTCTTTTTTTTTTACAGCAATCCCTTTAGCATTTCTTGCATTACTGGTTTGGTGATAATAAATTCCCTTAGTCCTTTTTTGTCTTTGAAGCTCCTCATTTCACCTTCAATTTTGATTGATAGCCTTGCTGGGTATAGTATTCTTGGATTCAAATCCTTCCTTTGCATAACTTTTTATATATTTTTACATTCCCTTCTGGCCTGATGAGTTTAGTTTCTCTTGAGAAATCAGTCACTAGTCTGATGGTGGCTCCTTTGTAGGTAACTTTCTGTCTCTCTCTGGCCACTTTTAAGATTCTTACTTTGTCATTGGTATTTGCCAATTTCATTATAATATGCCTTGGCATTGGTGTTTTAGGATTCATTTTGCTTGGGACTCTGTGAGCTTCTTCGCGTATGTATTATTTCTTCCTTATATCAGGGAAGTTTTCTGTCATTATTTCTTCAAACAGGTTTTCTATTTCTTGCTCAGTTGCCTCTCCTTCTGGCACCCCTATTATGTTGATGTTGTTTTGTTTCACGTTGTCCCAAAGTTCCCTTAGGCTCTCCTCCTGCTTTTTAATTTTTTTTTCTAGAAGTTGCTCTTCTTGGGTATTTTTTCCTACCTTGTGTTCTACTTCACTGATGTGATCCTCTGCTTCTTCTAGTCTACTATTGATGCTTTCTATTGAGTTCTTTATAGCAGCGATGTCATTTCTTCTTAGTTCTTCATTACCTCTTGGCTCTTACTCATATTGTGAAATTTCTCTTTCATTCTTTTCAGGCCCCTTATCACCATTTCTCTGAATTCTTTCTCTGGCAGGTTGCTTGCCTACATTTTATTTACTTCCTTTTCTGGTGATGCTTATTTTTCTTTCATATACACACTGTTTCTTTGTCTGGCCATGGTCTCTCTTCTCCAGGTGTCTGGTTATGTAGTTCTCACTCTCCTGCATTGATTTAAAGGCACAAAATACAACACAACCAGGTACAACACACAAGGCACTGAACAGAAATGTGTTCACAATATTAATAACCCAAAATAAAGGTGAACACCAGAGAAAGGCAAATTAGAGGATAGGAGAGAAAGAAAAAGAGAAAGAAAAAAGAAAGAAAGAAAGGAGTACTAAAATAAAATTGGGAAAAGGGAAAAAAGTATGAGAGAAAAGAAAGAGAATATGAAAGAAGAGGGAAACAAACTTTATATATGTGGAGAAAACTTCAATAGAACAGCCACTAATCCCAACAAATGCAGCAACAGGTACTTGGAGATGAATACAAACTACAAACCACAACTAATATCAAGTGAGGCAAGGGAAAATTGAAGCAAACAAAACAAACAAACAAAAAAGAATAAGCAAAAACAATCGCACAAACAAGCATAAAAATTGATAAAATCAACATTCAAGCAAACAACAACAAAGGACAGAGAGAAAAACAATTTTTTGGATAGTGAAAACAGAGAAGAGAGAGGTGTTTATGAATGTGGAGCAGGGGATTGGAAATTAGATATATAAATAGGGTGAAGTTTTAACATGGGGTAAATAAAAAGAAGAGGGAAAATGTAAAGCAGAAAAAGGGTAAGAGAAACAAGACAACAAAAGAGGAAAAGTTAGGAAGAGAGTGATGGCATAAAGGTAAAGTTCAGCCTGAATAAAATGATGCTAAAGGGAAGATGAAAATAGAATGTAGAGCACTAATCCCAAAGTAAAATAAAGAGAAAATAAAATGATACTTTACTTAAAAAAGAGGGAAAATAGTAGTAGTAATAAAAATACTGATTGAAAATAACAATTTAATAATTATAAAGGTAAAGTCAAGTGAGGAAAAAAGAAAAAAATTAGGTTCTTAAGTAAAAGATGAAAAAAAATTAAAAAATAAAATGTTCTGTAGTGAAGGTCATTCACTTTCTCTACTGTTCTGTTTTGCATGCCTGTTTTCTAATCAGGACAGTATTTCAGTTCCCTGTGTTCCAGCCCTCCTCAGTGTTGTAAGCCAGTCCTGATTTTTAAGCAGGCAGTATGTCTTGATTTCTTGTATTCCTTTATTTGTGTTTACACAAGAGTCAATTTGTTATTCAACTCCTGGGTGACAGTGTTTCTGGATTAATCTCTGGGTCTATAGGTCCTCTCTAGCCAGTGATTAGATTCTGCTTTCCCTGTGGCACTCAATACCAGTTTGTGGGAGTGGGTTGCCCCAGAGCTGGTTCTCTGATGGTTATTACCCGCTCTGATCCCCAGGTTCCAGAAAAATAACTTTCACCTGCAGTCTCTTAGGGTGTCTCCAAATGGGTGATCCTATGTATTGGGCTTAGTAATCAGAAGCAAGAATTTAAAGGAAAAAGAAAAGAGAAACAAACAAACAAAAAAAGAGCCAGCATAAGTGTGCAAAGTCTGGAGCTGTGCACAAGTCTGTGCAGCCCCTTGGGTCTAAGCAGTCAGCACACTTTTAAAAATTTAAGCTGTCCTTTTGTGTCAGATCAAAATGGATTGCTTTTAAGAGTTCCTTTCTGTTAGCAGCTCTGAGGACCCCCTTTCACATTCACGGATCATGCCAACCTCAACAGCCACGGATTTTTCTAGGTGCACACTTCCCCCAGTCTTCCAGCTCCCGCAGTGTGTGCATTTCTCTCTCCTGCCTGGAGCAGAGGCCTCACCTTATCCCAGGTGAAATCTGACCTTTTCATGGTGGACTGTAGAGCTCCTCTGAATCCACATGTTTGTGCCAATTGGTGACCGGTGCTTTGGGGTTTGCAGCTATTCGGTGGGTGCCGCAGTTGTAGATTTTCAGGCTTCTGATAACATCCACTTTCCCCTTCAAGATGGCAAGGTCTCCGTGTCCCAGTCAGTCACTCTGGGAAGGAACTCAGCAGCAGTGGGGCTGCCAGGTCAAGGGAGCCCTGTCCAGCAGTCCTCCCCACCCCCCATCTCCTGGAGTATAGCTGTCCCTCAAATCACCAACAAACACTCCCCATGCGACCCTCAGCTGTTCTTTCTTTCTGCTCCAGAACAAGGCTCAGGACCTGTCTGTCTATTCCACTGCCATTTTTTTTCATGGCCCATTCTTATTTAATAGTCTTACCCCGTAAGATTTCTTCTTTAACCCATGTGTTATTTAGAAGTACATTGTTAATCTCCAAGAATTTGGTGGTATTTCAACTATCATTCTATTATTGACTTCTCATTAATTGCACTATTTTCAGAAAGCATACAATGTATGATTCTGATTTTTAAAATTTGATTAAGTTGTGTTTTACATGCATATTTTGGAGATTTTTTTGATACTGGTTATTTTGGAAGAGGGTATTGTAAAACATGAAAAATTGGTTGGACAATACCTATTGATTGGGATGTTTTACTAGTAAAAATTTGATATTTAATGTTCAATTATAGACTTCGTTCTGCAACATCACTGTGGACCAACATGATACTATGTTATGGCAATTTGTTGCAACATTAACTATTGATATGTAGTTTGGGCTGGTATCTCACTATTTTGGTCCAGGAAGTAGTAGGGGGCACACACATTTTGGCTGGATGCAAATTATTCTAAGAACAGCTCTCTTGTTCCAGCATTGCAGCAAACCAAAAGTGCATCTTTGACATTACTGTTTGGGGCAAGTCAGGTCTGACATGCTAAATGAATTCCTGAGGGTTTTCTTCCATTCTCTAGTAATTGTTTGCTTCACAGAATTTATCCGTAATTAAATCTATTCTAATTTAAGAACAGATTCAGATAAAGATTATAGCTTTAGTGTGAAAGATAGAATTCCTTTTAGTGGCAGATACTTCAGAGCTGTATGATCTTTTCCTCTCACTTTGTTAAAGTTTTCCAACCTGACTTTGGATACTTGCTTAATCTTCTTTGTATTATAATATTTTAATTTTCCAAAGGAAAAGCCAACTTCAAAAGCCTTTGAAAAAGGATATTTATATGTATATAAATTTTCTGGAGTATTCAAAAGTTGGCTGAATTGTAATGAGATGAATTGGCTTAATATCAGTGCCATAAAATTTAGTTAACCTCAAAGTCACTAAATCTGACTCATAAAACGTGCATAATTCTACATAAAAATGGTGTTTTACACTTCATTAGACTTGATAGATCTCAATCACAGTTATATATATGCTGTAGTTTAGTTTAAATAGGATTTTGACTTTTAGGTGGTTCCAGCTTTATATTCCTTAGATTCTGGAATATCTTCATAATTACTTGCCTCATAATAGATTAAAAATCATTGTACATTGAAGAGATTAAATATCACTGTGCTGTTGAAGAGATTAAGTCCTCTCTGAGAGAAAAGAATGGAGCGATTAAAAAATGAAAGCTTATCACCCAGCCTGAAATGTAATCCTGTCCCTATGCATAGAAGAATGAGGCATACAGAGCAGTTTAATGAATGTGCCCTAAGAGCATTTTCTTGCATTCTATCATGTTGGAAAATAGTGAGTTTGAGTCTGCTGTGGAGGGACCTTTAGGACTTACCTCCACATCAGATGATGCTAGCTTAGAAGTCAAGGCACAGGAAAAACAGCTGGTCTATGATGTACCTCAAACTTGAGGGATCCAGAGAGTCCTCCTTTCATAGGCCATGATAGTAGCAATGACTTGGTCACCATCTGCTTTTATAGACCAGGGTCTTAATAAAACTCTATTCCTCTAGTATGCTCTCTTCTCCTTATCATTGGTGAGCATCCCCAAAAGTATATTTATAAAACTGATACATTTTTTTTGTCTTGGTTCTTCTCAAATCCAGGCTTTTAGCACTCTTTATAAAGCCCAATAAAATAGTATTTTGTGATTAAAACAATTTTTAGGAGAAACTATCAAATTAAGAATCTAATAATAACACCATTTTTTTTATTCCTGCATCCTCCTTTAAAGACTATTCTTTCTGTTATTGCCTCCCTTTCTCCCAATTTAGCAAATGAACAACAAACCTACAAATTGGTAGGAGTTCCACAAGAAATAAATATTCTAAAGCATGTAACATTGTAGCAAAGGTTGTTAATGATCCGCCAATAGAAAAGTTCCTCTTTTTCCATGGTAATAGACTCTTTGATTTTTACCTAAAAACATGGCTACTCAGAACAAAGATTACTTTGCCCAGCTTTGCTTTTGTCTAACTGTGACTTGTGTGACTAACTTCTGGTCAGTGAGAGGTATGTAGAAGTGTCATGTGGAAGCATCTAGGAATCTTCCTTAAAAAAAGCTAGTGTGTTTCATTTGTTCCTCCTTCTTTATCCCTTGCTATCTTCTAGAGAGAACACAGATATGATGATGGGACCAGATACAGACAAAAAGAACCTTGATAATGGCAATTGTTTCCCTGAGTATCTCTTCTTTGAGCTTTCTGCTTCTAGAATTCTACATGAAGAAAAATCAGCTTTTATGTTGTTTCAACTACTATTTTGGGGGTGCCTATTAGTTGCTCCCAGACTTATCCCCTAAAGAGTATAATTGGGAGGATTTCTCCCAAAGCTATAAATTACAATAATTTCATATTTAAATTATTGTAATTTGTATGTAGAAAAGTCAACAAGTGTTTGAAGTCAGTCTTTTTTACTTTTATGCATCAAAAAGAGCATATGCTTTCTGTATTCCAGATGTATTTGTATAAGAACTTTCATCTTTGAAATCATCTTGACAAATAATCAATTTTTCTGTCTTCTGAAATATCACTATTGATTTAAAGATGAGCACACTAATACAAAGGGTCATTGTGGATCTAATAATACCTCACCCCAACTTTGTAGTCCAATTCTTCTTTGCCTGTATTATTATTTTTTGAAACATCAAAAAAAAATGATGGTGTGGTTTCCAGTCCTACATATAAGGAGCTTGGATGTTACCATTGCATCCTAACAACAAGTAAAAAGCTGAGAAGACTGAAAAGTCAACAACTCTCTTAGATCCATAAGAGCTTCGAAGACACAAGATAAACCACTGCTCTTGATATTGACGAGAAAGGCAGATAAATACATGAGTCGTGGCTTTTCAGAGCAGAGACACCAGAAACCAGTACCAGGGAAGGAAAACCTGAACTGTAAATGGTAAGTTGCTGGATATAAAGTGGGGACAACTCTAGCAGTTAAAAACTCTAGGGAGATATAAGCATGGATGGGAAAAGAATATTGTGAGTGTTATCTCCAGGAGGTCAGCTGGGTTCTCATAGTAAATATCAGAGAAAAAAAATGACAGGGGAAGGGAGAAAGGAATAATTTTGAAATATGCCACAGAATTTTTTTCTTAAAAAACCTGTCCTTGTGGGATTCTAGTTAAGTATGGGAAACTAGCTGAGCAGGACTTAACCTGCTGGGTATTATAGGAGCCAAGCAGAATGGAGAGAGGGGAGATTGGAGGGAAATACCTAACTCCAGCACACTCTAGTCCACTTTACCCATCCCCTGTCAACTAAACAGAGAGAACAAAACTGAGAAACACTTATGAAGTTCATAGTCCAGAGGCTTAGGCTACCTAAAAGATTGAGAGCCAATCATAAAACACTTTCTTCTCCCCATGCCCTCTATATCACATTACTAAAGGCCTATTTATACAAAATCCTTTTATGTGAAACATTATGACTTGCTATCAAGAAAATATTGCAAGGCATATCAAAAGGCAAAGAACACAATTTGAAGAGACAGCACAAGTATCAGAGCCAGACATGGCAGGGAGATTGGAATTATTATACTAGGAATTTATAACAATTGTGATTAATATGGTAAGGATTCCAATGGATGAAGTAGATGGCATGAAAGAAAAGATGTTATATATCTCTATTATTGCACTTATCACATTTATTGTTATAAAGTGTGCATTTACCCCTCACCCCATTATACTATGAATTCTTTGGAAGCTGAAACTGTCAATGCCCACTAGGTTTTCTGGGTTTATCTCTGTGGGTCCCATTGCTGCAGAACATGAAGCATCACTCCCTAGCTGAAACACTACAACAAACACATCTTTTAATATTGCATTCCTTATATGATATGATTCTGGGCAGAAAGTATTTGAAAAAATGGCCAGAAGATCTGAAAATGCTCTCAGATGTATGCTGGCTCTTGTTAGGGTACAGCATCACATGATAGGGTTGACCAGATTCTTACCTAGTATATTTTGTTACATATGCAATTGCATGTGGGGGAAGTGTACGTATGTATTTCTAGTATTTCCTGGATATCCCCAAGTCCTTTGAGTTCAGCTGTCATTTTTTGTCTTTAATATTTAAGTAAAGTATCTCACACTTCCTTCTTTCTCCCCATCTCTGAGGACACTTAGGTGATAGATGTTTTTTCTGCATACCTCAGATTCCAATTTCTTGTACTGCATTTTAATCCCTGACCTGAAAGTCATCCTCTTTATCCCTTGTCCTTCCTCCTCTACCCGCTCACACTCATGCTCCTGTTGGTATGATCCAGTGTTCTTCATTTCTCTATTGAACCACCAGCATAGACATCTGTGTGTGAATCAGGTTTTACTAAAGTTTGAGGGAAATATACTATCATATTTTACACAATAAGTTTAAAATTAGTATTAGATATCACTGTCATAAAATGTCAACATCCTTTCCCTGCCAAGGGAATTCCTTATTAGCCAGAATTTCTTAGACCAGAGCTTGCCATCTTTCTAGGTCTTCATTTCTCGAATCAAGATATTCCAGCTGCCAGCTCACAGTTTTCCAATATACTAAGAGTTTGCACAGAGAAAATTAACTGTCTCGGCACTCACTCAACCTCCTATATGTTTTCAGTCTACTTTTGCATCTCCAAAGATTATTGGGAAACTCAGCTAAACAAAGAAAGAGTGATTATCTCTCCTTCAGCAGTACAAAGAATCAGCAGAATAAAAATGAAATTTTAGTTTCTATTCTAATTAAATTCTTAGGCAGGACTCCTTCCCTTCCAGTATGAAAAAGAGAAAAAGATTTTTCTCCTCCTCTACAAAGTAAGTCCCCTGAGGTTATGGTTCACATACATTCACCCATGTTGCACACTATAGATATTGATATATCTGGTTGGGTTCTTGCGTACATCGTTTTCAAATGCTTTACAAAGTAATTCATAATCTACATTCTATCATATTTAATAAAAAAAAATTCTCAGACTACAGGGAGAGTTTCCTTAACCAGGAATCAGGTTGAGAATTTCCTTTTGCTTTCCAGAAATGGTATATTCACCAAGCCATTTATGAGGGTATACAAGGTCTATCTCTTTGTGTGGGTTTATCCACACAGCCTTCAGAATATTGTTTGCATTCTCAGAAGCTTAAACCTAGAGCAGCCTAGAATTAAGCACAAAGGCAATATTGTGCCCTGCTATTTTGTGCTAAAGTGATAGATTTGTCTAAGCACTGAAGTACTATAGGACAAGCCTGCTGCTTTCAGCTGCTCCTGTTGAAGAAACATGACGATTATTATCTGACTCCTTGTTCTCATTGTCTACATAGTACAAGGAAAGAAAGAAACATTTTTTTTAAAGACCTCAGCATCTTAATAACGCAGTGACTTTGACTGGCGTGCTAGTGGGAATGTAGCTAGGCTGACACAGAGCTTTGATGAAGATAAGCCTGAGGCCTCTCTCCCTTGATGAGCCTAACTTTAACACATAAACATCAGATTTAACACATGTTAAACATCTGATTTAACACATGTGAGTCAATGTTATAAAGAAGATTGAGTACATATTTACTAAAACAAACCTCATTATTATCAAGTAGAAAAACAAGCCAAAGAGCAAGAAAAGAGAATGAACTTATTCTTATAGGCTGTTGCAGAAATGCCCTATCAACTATCTAAGTTAGTAAAGTTAAACTGGAGCAGGAAATGAGAAGAAAGTGAGGGAAATGGCAATATATATTAACCCAACCACCATTTTACATTTATGTAGTACAATAAAACTTAAAACCTAATCACTGTAATGTCAATACTTGAATTAATTCCTTGCTATCTCCAAGTCAAAGTTGAGGAAAGTATGATTCAGAGAAGTTAGGTAATGTGGCCAAGTCCACATAGCTGTCAAGGGATGGAGTGTGGACTCAAACAGGGGCTATGACCCCTGTCTAGATTTTCTTCCATGTGTATTTTGCTTCTTCTGAAACCAGGTTTGCCCTGCACATAATACAGAAAATCCTGTTGTTGTCATCTCACTTATTGCCAGTAGTTTCTAGAAACCTCTTTGCTGAATCATGTGCTCAGTTTCATCCAATCCTTTTTGTTTTTTTCTTCTACTTTTTTAAGAGTTTACAAATTATTATGGAGTATTGGAAGATCTTGAATCAATAAAGAAGATTATGATTTTAAAGAAGGTAAGTATTTATTGGAGACATAGATCAAATACAAGGCCATGGTATAAAGCAATCATCTCCTCGATTGTGAGGCTTCCAAAGGAAGCAAGATACACTAGTGAGAGGAGGTGCAGCTCTTATCAGATTCCAGGTTCTCTGCCTTGTGAATAACCAGGAAAGAAATTATCTTCTTTTGCACTTGAATCTAGGAAAACTTGAAACTCTTCTATATGTGGATGATGTGGGAGGAAAGGAAGAACTTAGCTGTCTTTCTAAATCTCATATTTTAAATGAAATGTTTTTCAAAAGTAATCATTTCATAGATGATGTTCCTTGAACTTTGCATATATTAAGGATGGGGAGTATCTTTCTTATCTTTCTTTTATCCCATAATTCTGGTTATTTTAAAAATAGTTACGTGAGGGAAAAATAGTGCTCAAAGATCCAGAATCAACATGGCAAAAAATTTGTCTTCATTATTCTCTTCTGAGCACACTTATTTTAAGATAAGTTAGAGGGGAATCCAAGATGGCGGCATAGGTAAACACCTACACTGCTGCCTCGCACAACAATTTCAAAACTACAACTAAAAGACAGAACGGACATCATCCAGAACCATAGGAAAGCTGGCTGAGTGGAAGTTCTACAACTAGAGGGAAAGAGAGGGGCTCACAGAAACCCAGAGGAGCTGCAAAAAGCTGAGGTACGGAGACGTGCACGCTGAGAGAGCGGGTGCCGGAGTACCTGGCTGGCTTTCTCTGGTGGGAGGGAGACGGAGACTCTCAAAGGCATTGAACTCCTTATCCTGTGACACTAAACCCCAGATCCAGGCGAAACTCATACGGGGGGAGTTTGGACTGTGAAAAGGGAGAAGTGCACGGAAATTTAGAGGAGCCACAAAAGATCAAAGGCCTGGTGGCGCGCACGGCACTGCGCGCAGGACAGACTGCTGATTGTGCCGCTGGCTTTTGCGAGTGGGCGGGAGACAGACCCTCCCAACTGTGCCACTTCTGAGTCCACTGGGCCCCTGTTTCGGACGAAACCCTGGAGACCTAGACTCATGTGGTCCTGGTGCGCAAGGAGCTGGAAAGGCAGCGGTTAGAGGCACTGCGGGTGCGCACACAAGGACCACTCCAGCCATTACCCAGTCACGTGAGACTCAGGGGCCGTGGAGGGCGGGGCCGACTGGAAGTCAAGGCGGTCCCTTAAGCCCTGAGACTCCACCCATCCCAAGCTCAACAGAGGCTTCTGAGGCTTTGTGTCTGGTATCATAAAGCTGAATTCAACACAGAAGTTTTCCCCCGGCATAGTGAAAATGCCAAGACAAGGAAAGGGATTACAAACAAAAGAAATGGAGGAAAAAAAAAAACGACTGGATATAGAGTTCAAAACCACGCTTATAAGGTTTTTCAAGAATATGCTAGAAAAGATGGATAAATTTAGTGAGACCCAAGAGGAGATGGAAAAGGTCCAACTAAAGATAAAAAAAGACAAACTAGAAATTAAACATACACTGACTGAAAAAAAACACTATTATACAGAGTCCTAACAGCAGACTAGAGAAAGGCAAAGATCAAGTCAAAAATTTGAAATATAAAGAAGCAGAAAACATTCAACTGGAAAAGCAAGAAGAGAAAAGAATCCAAAAATGTGAAGATAATGTAAGGAGCCTCTGGGACAGCTTCAAGTGTACCAAAATCAGAATTGTGGGGGTGCCAGAAGAAGAGAGAGAGCAAGATACTGAAAACCTATTTAAAGAAATAATGACTGAAAACTTCCCACATCTGGTAAAAGAAATAGACTTACAAGTCCAGGAAGCACACAGAACCCCAAATAAAAGGAATCCAAAGAGGACCACACCAAGACACATCATAATTAAAATACCAAGAGCAAAAGACAGAGAGAGAATATTAAAAGCAGCAAGAGAAAAACAGTTCATTACCTACAAGGGAGCACCCATACGACTGTCAGCTGATTTCTCAACAGAAACGATGCAGGCCAGACGGGAGTGGCAAGAAATATTCAACGTGATGAACAGCAAGAACCTACAACCAAGAATAATCTATCCAGCAAAGCTATCATTCAGAATTGAAGGGCAGATAAAGACCTTCACAGAGAAGAAAAAGCTAAAGGAGTTCATCAATTCCAAACCAGTATTATATGAAATGCTGAAAGGTACTTTTTTAGAAGAGGAAGAAGAAAAAGGTAAAAGACAAAAAATTATGAACAACAAATACACATCTATCAACAAGTGAATCTAAAAATTAAGCGAATTAAAAATCTGATCAACAGAATAAACTGGTGAATATAATAGAATCAGGAGCACAGAAAGGGAGTAGACTGATAATTCTCAGGAGGACAAAAATCATAAAGCATCAAACAGACTGTGAAATTACAGCAGAAAGATTAAAGTTAGGTGAGGTAGATAAGTGATCAATCAAAGGACTTTTATGCATGCATATAAGCATAACCAATGATCACAGACACTGGGGGGTCGGGGTGTGCCTGGGAGGGAGGGGGGGCAATGGGGAGATACGTATAAAAAATTAATAAAAATTTAAAAAAGATAAGTTAAATGTGGCAGAGTGGGACTTCCTGATTATTCCCTTTTGTCTTTGAGAGTAAGAGCCTACAGCATGCACTAGGAATTGATAGGGCACTGGGGGAAGAAGAGAGAAAAAGAGAAAGACAGAAAGAGAAAGGAAGAAAGGAGGCATTAGGGTAAAAGAAGACTTACTAAGTTGACCACAACTCACAGGAGCAGATTTAAGCTGATTACGCTCTATGACAGGAGTTGAAAGAAGGAAGCAGCAGGATTTTCTGGTATTAGTGCAATGAAAGACTATTTGAGACTAGCAGGGAAGAACTATTCTTAACCATCCTGTGTGTTCAGAAAATATGATCAGCACCAATGAAGATATGGTTTTTCTGGTGATGGACTGAGCCCATGTGGTTTCTAAGACATTGTTCAGTGTGACAGCAGAATTTTGAAAACAATGTTTCTATTGTTTTTTAATTTATAAAACATTAATCTTCAAAGTAGTATTTGAACCCAATAGACTGGTCATCCTAATGAAATGGTAAGTAGCTGGATATGGAGGTAAAATACCTGCCATCAGGTAACATGTCAGTTTCTGTCCCTCCCTTAGAAGTAAAGACAGTTCAGATTGTCTCCCTAGAACACTGAATATGTGCTTAGGGCACACCATAGCAAGAGCAAAATTCTTGGCCAAACTCAGTATTTGATATGCTTTTAAAAGCATTAAAGGCCAATAGGCACATGAAAAGATGCTTAACAAAGCTAATAACTAAAGAAATGAATACCCAAACCACAATGAAACACTACAGATACCATAGACATAAAAAGATAACAAATGAATACTATAAACAAATCTATGGCCTCAAATTTGATAATGAAACGGACAAATTCCTTGACAGACACAATGTGCCTAAACTCACACAAGAAGAAATAAACAATATAAATAGGCCTATGTTTATTAAAGAAATTGAACCAATAATTGATAGCCTTATAAAACAGAAATGGTAGATGAGTTCATTAGTGAATTCTACCCAACATTTAATGAATAAATGTTATCAATTATGCATAATCTCTTTCAGAAGACAGAAGCAGAAAGAATATTTCCTAAATTATTCTACAAGGCTGGCATTACCTTAATAGAGAAACCAGTAGGACATGACAAGAAAACCATAAACCTGTATCTCTCATTAACATACATGCAAAATCCTCAAAAAAATAATGCAAATCACCTCTCCCAATTTTAGTAAAAAATGATGCAAATCAAATCCAACAATGTATAAAAGGAATCATATTCCACAACAAATATATAATGCTGGTTCAGCATTCAAAAATCAATTAAAAATTAATCCATCACATCAACAGATTAATAAATAAATAAATAAATAACACAATCATATTAATAAATGCACAAAAAGCATTTGACAAAATTCAACACCCATTCATGATAAAAACTCTCAGGAAACTAGAAACAAAATGGGACTTCATCAACTTGGCAAAGAATATTGACAAAAAGAAACCTACAACTAACAGCATTTTTAAGAATAAAAATTGAGCTTTCCCACTAAGATCAGTATGAGGTAAGGATGTCCCATCTCATTAATGCTTTCAGCATTGTACTAGAAGTCCTTGCTAATGCAAAAAGACCAGAAAAAGAATGAAAGATACACAGATTTGGAAGAAAGAAATGAAACTGTCTTTGTTCACAGATAACATGATTGTCTATATAGCAAATCTGATAGAGCCCACATATAACTCCTAGAACTAACAAATGAGTATAGCAAGGTTGCAGAGTAGAATGTTAGTATTCAAAAGTCAATTTCTTTCCTGTAACCAACAATGAACAAAAGAAATTTGAAATAAAAAACAGAATACCTTTTATACTATCACTCAAAAATGAAATATGTAGGTCTAAGTCTAATAATAATATATATAAGAACTATATAAGGAAAACTTTAAAACTCTGATGTATGAAATCAAAGAATCACTAAAAGAACTGTTTAATGTTCATGGATAAGAAGACTAAATAGTGTCAAAATGTCAGTTTCCCCCCGCTTGGTCTATAAATTTAACACAATCCCAATCAAAATCCTAAGTTATTTTGTTGATATTGACAAACTAAAATTAAAGTTTATATAGAGAGGTGAAAGACGCATATAAGACCCAGTGGAAGTGGGTCTACCTGATTTCAAGATTTACTGTAAAGCCACAGTAATTAATACAGTGTCATAATGGTGAAATAATAGACAAATAGATTAATGGAATAGAAGAGAGAGCCCAGAATTAGATGTCCACAAATATGGTTAACTGATCTCTGACAAAGGAGTAAAATCAGTTTAATGGAGAAAAGGTATTCTTTTCAACAAATTATGCTGGGACAATTGGATTTCTACATGCAGAAAAAAATATGAATCTAAACACAATCCTTACTAGTACATGCTTCATAAAAATCAACTCAAAATCCATCTGATCTCAATATATAAGTGCAAAATAATATTCTTAGAAGATAAGAGGAGAAAATCTAGATGACTTGAGTATAATAATTATTTATTAGATACAACACCAAAGGTATTACCTATAAAAATTGATAAGCTGGGCACATTAAAATTAAAAACATATGCTTTGCAAAAGACTCAAGAAAATGAGAAGGCAGGCCAAACAGTGGGAGAATATATTTGCAAAAGATATATCTAATAAAGCATTGCTATCTAAAATATACAAAGAACACTTAAAACTAAACAATAAGAAAACTAATAACCCAATTTAAATAAGAGAAAAATATTTCAATAGACACCTCGCCAGAAAAGGTATACACATGAGAAATAAGCATATGCAAAGATGCTCAACATCACATGTCATTAGAGGATTGCAAATTAAAACAATGAAGCACCATTACATACCCATTACAAAGGCCAACATTTAAAACACTAATAACACAAATTATTGATGAGAATGTGGAGCAACAGAAATGCTCATTCATTTTTGGTGAAAATGCAAAATGGTACAGCCATTTTGAAAGACAGTTTGGCAGTTTCTTACAAAATTAAACATATCCATACTATATTCCTTGGTATTTACCAAAGGAATTAAAAACTTACATTCACATAAAACCTGTACATGGATGTTTATAGCAGGTTTATTTATAATTGTAAAAATTAGGAGGCAATGAAGATGTCCTTTAGTAAGTGAATCAATAAATAAACTTCAGTACATTGAGCTGATGGAATATTATTCAGCACTAAAAAGAAATGAGCTATCAAGCCATGAAAAGACATGGAACCTTAAATTCACATTACTAAGCAAAAGAACCAATGTGTAAAAACTACATGTTGAATAATTCATATTATATGATATTCTGAAAGAGGCAAAACTATGGAATGGTAAAATAATCAGTGGTTATCCGGTGTTAGTGGGGAGGAATGGATAAATAAACAGAGCACAGAGGACTTTTAAGGTAGTAAAACTATGCTCTATTTTATATTATGTACTATTCTGTATATTATGCATATGTTCTATGGTGGTGGATGCATGTTCATACATTTGTCCAAACCATAGAATAGACAACTCCAAAAGTGAAATCTAAGGTAAACTATGGACTTGGGAGATACTGATGTGACAATGTAGGTTCATCATTAGTAACAAATGTACCCTTTGTTGAGGGATGTTAAAAGTGAGGGAGACTAGGCATGTGTAAGAGCAGGAGATATATGGGATTCTGTGCTTACTGTTCAATTTTGCTGTGGTTCTAAAACCACTGCAAAAATAAGTCTATTAATGAAGTACACACACACACACACACACACACACACACACACACACACACACAGGATACCACTCACCAACTATTAGTATGGCTATTATGAAAAACAAAAACAAAATGAAACTAACAGGTGTCAGTGAGGCTGTGGAGAAATTTGAACTCTTGTGTATTCCTTATGGAAATGTAAAATGGTGCAGCTTCTGTGGAAAGTTGTATACTGGTTCCTCAGAAAATAAAATAAACATAGAATTATCATAATATGCAGCAATTTCACCTCTAGATGTAACCTAAAAGTATTGGAAGCAGGAACTAAAACTGATATTTGTACATCTATGTTCATAACAACATTATTCACAATATCCCAAAGCTGGAAGCAACCCAAACATCCTTCAAGGGATGAATGGATAAACAAAATTTACATATATATGTAATTATTATATACAATTACATATTACTATTATTATTATTATTATTCATCCTTAAAAAGTAAGGTAATTATGATACATACTACAGTATGGATGAAACTTGAAGACATTATGCTAAGTGAAATAAGCCAGTCACAAAAGGACAAATGTTGTATGATTCTACTTATATAAAATACCTAGACCAGTCAATCAATCACACAGACAAAAAGCAAAATGGTGGTTCCCAAAGGCTGGGGAGAAGGGAGAATAGAGAGTGTCTAATGGGTAGAGAGTTTCAGTGGAGGAAAATGGAAAAGTTCTGAAGATGGATGGTGGTGATGGTTGTACAACAATGTGAGTGCACTTAATGTCATTGAACTACACTCTTTAAAATGGTTAAAAGGGTAAATTTTATGTGATGTGTACTTTATTACAATTGAAAAACAGGAAAAAATAGCATTAAAGTTATCATGAGGGGAAAAGATCAGAAATGTGTTGCACTTCTTTTATGGTGTGTTATTTTTATTTAAATATTTAAATATGTTTTGGATTTTCACTTGGGCCTAAGTAAATCACAATTTCCCGGGCATACCTAAGAATGCTAGCAGATTTTGTAGAATCATTAGTTGTATAGAAACTCACGTTGTTTCACTTCATGACTCACAGCAAGCGAGAGTAGCATCTAGATATACTTGAAAGTTTCTCACACATTTTGATAATTTGAGAACAGTGCCACATTGCTGTCAGAACACTTCCTATACTGTTTCCTCAGCTTACAGAAACACCATGAGAGAGAATACTTGGTGCTGAAGCATATAGAGAACACACCTTGTGGGGAGAAGTTCAGGAAAACATACTGGAGCTATCTATGCCCAATGAAGTATTTCATATAGAAATGCAAATATCATTCAATTGACTTAAATTGCACTTGTGCATTTAGCTAATATTTTTATTGAGCTACAAATCACCAGAAATAAAACAGTGAACAAGATGCAGTCCCAGTTCTCAAAATATCCACAGTCCAGGAAGGCAGAGTATCCTTGGACAGTTCTGTGTCTCCATGCAAAAGCAGGAGCTTCCTCTCCTAATTCCAGCATGACTATTAAAGTGGATCTTTATGGATTTGTGTTTGCATCCACCATCATTCAAAAGAAAGTTACTATTTTTAACTGCAAGTGTACTTAAGATTACAGTATAGGAATACTGTCCCTTTCCATTGTAGCTTAGTGTCCACTTGTTTGCTATGGAGAGAGCCCCACAGAGTGTATCCAGATTGGGCCTCTTATCTTTGGAGTGCTGCCAGAAAAGAGAAATGAGCTCAGAAAACTTTCTTACCTCTCCCCTACCTTCTTTACCTGACCGACACGTACATACTCGTTCACCTTCTGGTCTCAGATTGGCTGTTGCTTTCTTCAGAAAACCTTCTCTAATCTTAAAGTGTGTCACTGCATCTTGTACTTTACTAATGTACATAGACCTTCCTGATGATGATACATTTATTAAATACTCAGGATCCCAAGAACCTCCCCTGAGCATCCAGATTCAGTGAGTCAAGAATGGGACTTGGGAATTTATGTCTAAAATGATTCTTATCACCAGGGAAACAATTGTACTCCTTTGTCTATGAGGACAGGCAGGGACTGTTCTGTTTTGGTTTATAACCCTTTACCCAAATCTGGTATACTGTGGACAAAATATGTCAAATATGCATTTACTGAAAGAATGAAAATGGCCATGGCATGCAACCATTGGCTGAGATGAGCATGTGATCCAATCACCAACAAAAGAGGAGGTGGTGAAGTTACCCACAGCCACAGTAGATGGAGATCACTCCAGCACAATGAGATAAGGGTGTGCCTAAAACATATGATGAATAACGATCCGAAGGTGGAGGGCCAGTGTAGCAGAAATCCTTAATTCTATAAAAGGTATGTTTGAATCCAGAAGAGAGAAATTACAGGCTGGGAGCTTATTAGAGTTAGCAACTTCTTCCTTAGAAATTTATAACCAATTGAAGCATGCAATTTCTAGAAAAGAAATGACTAAGTAATTTCTCCTTTAATCAATCAGTCGTTCTCTCTGAATCCAGGTTGTTTCACCATAAAATGGTTATCTTAAAAGCCACCTCACAAAACTGTTGGGAATATTAAGAGAGGGCAAGTGTAGCAGTAAGTGGTAAACAATGCTCAAATGGGAGCATCTTCACTTGGTCTCCGCTGTTGTGGACAACACTGACTTCCTGATAGCATCTTCTCTCTTGTTGTAACTGTATCTTCACCCCTCTTCCCTCACTCCCAGTTGTTTTCAAAAGAAAGTCAAGAGTTATATCTAAGTTTTAGTATGAAACTAACGCAAAGAACAAGGCTAGCAGCCCACACAGTGTGGGGCAGTTGGATCATGAGATGTAAATTGCTTTGGAAACAAGCCAAATTCATGAACACCTGTTGCCCATTTCTTCACTATTAGAGGAAACTGGCATAGTGCATGAGTCAGGGTTTCTAATTGTAAACAGCCAAATTCACTCTAGCTAGTTTCAACAGAAAATAAATATATTAAAACTTGCTGAAACTCCAGGAGGGCAGCACTCAGGCTTGGATATTACAATCAAGAAAGACAGCCAAACTACCCTGAAAGATGGCTTTAGCCAAGGCCTGACTGCTTCTGCCACTGGGCAATCACATTGCTTGTACTGTGGATGCTGGGCATTGGAGGCCAGAAATGCTTCCTCTGAAGCCACTAAATCAGACATCTTCACCACCACCAAAATGGATCTGTGTGGTACCTGCAGAACTACACTGTTTGTCAAGATGAAGACTTAGTGCCTATATCTACTGAGCAGTACCTGCACCTTAGCTGGAGGGGAGAATGAAAAAGTGAATTCTCGCTTTTCACTGGGGGATTGAAAATCATAATAAAGACATTTCCAAACAAATGAGGCTCCTGGGTAGACATAAACATATTAGAAATCTCTTTGTAGGTATTGTAGTAGAACACCTGAGTTCAAATCCCAGCTTAGTCACTTATAAGCTGTTTGTAAGCTAAAGCAAGTTATCTTCTCTGAGTTTCAGTTTCTCAACTGGAAAATGATGACACCAGTATACCACAATGGATTGTTTACTATACTCTGAGCCTAACAGGTATTCTTAGCTCATCTTTAAATATGTTTTATAAAATAAACCAGGTGTGTTGGTTAATAATGTGGATTTTGTAACCAAAGAAAACACAATAATTTCAAGAGAAACATCAAAAATGCTTTATTCAAAGTAATGTCCAACACTATCTACACATTTCCCCCATCTTTCAGGTAATTTGTGGATACCATCCCAATGGAACTTTCCTTATTTTGAAGCAAACCATTCAAAGACCAAATTTTTCACTTTTTCATACATTTTGAAGTGCTGCTCAGAAAGTGTGTGTGCCATCGATCAGAACAAATGGGAATCAGAACAAGGTCTGATGAATGCAACGGGAGGGTTAATACTTCCCAAACAAGATCTTTTAACGTGTCTTTAACTGGTTTTGAAGTGTGTGATGGTGCATCATCATGAAGCAAAATTACTTTGCTGTGTCTTCTGGCACATAATTGTTGTTTCACAATCAAAGCATGGTTCAAATTGATTACTTGTTGTTGGCAGTGATCATTTTTAACAGATTCATCTGGTTTTAGAAGCTCATAATACACCACACCTTCCTGATCCTGCCAAACACAGATGATTGTCTTCTTTCTGAAGCCATTTGGACTTGCAGTTGATGTTGATGGTTAACCTGGATCAACCCATGATTTTGTGTATTTGGAATTCTCAAAATAAAAGCACTTTGTTGCAAAAAAGACTTCCTTTCGTGCCATTGAAGCAACAATTTACTGATGACTTTGCGGTTTTCCATTTGTCTTTCATTCAGCTGAGGTGGCACCCATTTTCCTTCCTTTAAAATCTTTCCCATTGCTTGTAAATGATTGGAAATTGTTTGCCGAGCAATGTTTAATCTTTCTGCAAATTGTTTTTGAGTTTGACATGCATCTTCATCCAATAATGCTTGTAATTGTTGGTCTTCAAACTTTTTTGGTTTATCTGGACGTTCTTTGTCTTTCACATCGGAATTGTCCCTTTTAAACCACTTAAACCAGTGTTCACAGGTATCTTGAGATGGAGCATGTTCACCATAAGCTTTCCGAAGTATACAATAACTTTCAGTGGCACTTTTCTTCAAAATAAAGTAATGAATTGAAACCCCCCTCAAATGCTCTTTTTTGGCATGAAATTTGACATTTTTAAGCGTAAAAATATCTATGATGTTAACACCTTTAGAAAATTTGACATATGAAGTTTTGAAGCTTGCTATCAATACAACAAAATATTGGTGAATACAACGGGTGGGTTAATATTTCTCAGGCAAGATCTTATAACGTGTCTTTAACTGGTTTGAAACATATTAAATACATATCAAATCACATATGTGTCAACATATGTGTAACTCCATCTAGTGACAAAAATCCACATTATTAACTGGTACCCTGGTATTATGCACTCACAGAAAGAATCTCAGGGCATTGTGATATTCCAGTGTCCAGAATTCAGTTTTTAAATATCAGTTCCCACAAAAGGAAACCAAAGCCTGGAAGAAATTGGAGGCAAGGTATAAAGCGATCCTGGAGTATCTTTTGCTCTCAAATAATGAGACTCTAACTTGCTCATGAGGAAATGTCAATAGTACAATAGAAGAAACTTTCACTGGCTAAATTTTGGTCACTGTGGAGTTATAGGTTATTACATCAAAAAAATAATGAATATAAATAATAATTGATGACTACCCTGTGAAACTGAAAAAGAGAGGTGAGGAGGAGGAAGAAGAGTAGGAGGGAAGGAGGGAAGGCAGAAAGGGAAAAAAGGAAAATTTTAAATTTTACTTTTAACTGTTTTACCATTTCTGTATAGCCTAACATCAAGTCATTATTGTGAAAATTAGTAACTAATGAAAATAAGTTAAGTATTTGCCATGTTCTTTTTTAGGAGTAATAGTAATTCACCTTTCTTCCTTATAGAACAGCAACTTCCAACTGGTATGCCTCAACCTACTGGTGTGTTGCAAGAGTTTTTAAAACATATAATACCTGAATATTTAGTAAGGGGCACTGACCTCTTTTCCCTTAGATGGTCAAATTAAGAAAAAAAAATGACAATAGCCATCTGGTGTAAATGAATCAAAATTATACCTATTTTTCGTCAGTTTGGTAAAAATATATTTTTGGTGTGCTGCAGAATTTTAGTAGTTTGTTTATGTGTGCCATAAGATGAAAAAGATTGGAAATCACTGTTATAGAAGAATCACATCAAACATATGTAGAAGGAATAAGAGAAAACGAAAATTCACTAGTTTACAACTTGCATTGGAATAATTGATTCAGGCAAGCAATATCAGTGAATGTTAAAATCGTTAGGTGTCAGTTGGGTTGTTTTTTGTTGTTGTTGTTTTGTGGGTTTTTTTTTTTTTTTGAGAAACAGAATATGTGCTTAGTTCCAAAGCATTATTGCACAGATTTCTTGCTAGTAACATAGGAAGGCATTGTATCTTTACACTGGAGAAAGCTGAAGGTCACCACTTTACCATAGTCATCAAACCTTGCATCACTCAGAGAGGAACAGCCTGACATAAGCCTCGAGTAGTATGAAGGACACAGCATCAACTATGAAGTATTTTTACCAAAAGGAATTTGTATGAATCTGATCAAGTCTTTGAGCTTAAATTCCTTTATGGATAATATAGTGGAGAAAGAAAGAAATTAAATGACATAAAGAGAAAATAATTCCAGAATGTGAGGCATTTTACAAAAAGTCTATACCATGAAAAAAAAAGATTTGGGGATCCCTCATAAAGTTTGGTTCAGTGGATAGAGTGTCGGCCTATGGACTGAAGAGTTCCATATTCTATTCCAATTAAGGGCACATGTCCGAGCTATGGGCTTGATCCCTAGTGGAAGGCATTGCAGGAGGCAGCCAATCAATGATTCACTCATCATTGATGTTTCTAATTCTCTCTCCCTCTCTTATCCTCTCAGAAATCAATAAAAATATTTTTTAAAAAAGATTTGGGAAATGTTCCAGGTGAAAGGAGATGATAAGATAAAACCAAATGCAATGAGCTATCTTGATTGAATCCTGATTTGGGAGGTAAATTTGTAAAAGACATTTGGAGACATAAGAAATTAGGAAATGGACTGGGTATTAAATATATTACAGAATTCTTTTTAATTATTGTTATAATAGTATTGTGTATATGTAGAAAAATTCCTTATTATTAGGAAATATGTGCTGAAATACTTAGAGATGAAGTATACAAGGTATAAAAGTTACTTTCAAATGGTTTTGCAAATATATGACGCAAATATGACAAAATGTTAATCATTGACTCTAGTTGTGGGTATAGAATACTCATTGCACCAATTTTTAACTCTAGTTTGAGATTGTTCATTATAAGATATTGACAACTAAAGGAAACCAAGTTCTAATCCTGGATCCAACATGATTAATCTCCTTCTGGGCCTCAATTTCCTCATCTATAAAGTGAGCTAATTGGACTTGAATGCATCTGTGGTCCCTTCTCCTGTTCATATTCTGTGAAAGTGGGAAAAAGCTGGCTTCCTTTGTGATATATTTTATTTCCAATAATCATATTCTATTCCAAAAGCTGTCATTTAAGGATGTCAAGAAGTGACTCATCAACCTGGGTGACTAAATGGGAGACCACTTTCTCCCTCACAGCGCCTCAGGTGTCTCACCCAAAACAGGGATCAAAGAAGGAGATCTTCCAAGACACAGAGCTGTGCTATTGGTCATGGGCAATTCTATTTTCCAACATAGATATTTCCCAAGGATTTAAAGAAGTTATTTCAAAACCCAGTTAATTCTGGTTATTTATATTTCCCCCCATTATTCTTTAAATAGTTTCAGATGATCGGAAAGAGGCCAAGATCATACTGAGTATCACCCTATACCTCACATCTAACTTCGCCCATCGTTAGAAAGGCACATTTGTTACAATAAAATGAACCAATACTGATACATTATTATTAACCGAAGTTTGTATTTTATTTAGATTTCCTTCATTTTTACCCAGTATGTTTTTCTGTTCTGAGATAGCATCCAGGATACCACATTGCATTTAACAATCATGTTCCCTTAGGCTCCTCTTGATTATGACAGTTTTTCAGACATTTTTAAAAATTTATTTTAAATTATATTTCTTGGGGTAACATTCATGAATAAGATTATATAAGTTTCAACTATACAACTCTATGAAACATCATCTACATATTGCATGTCCTCACCACCCAATATATATCTGTCACCATATATTTGATCTCCTATACCCTTTCTAACCCTATCTTCCCCACTTCCCCTCTAGTAACCAGCATACCTTTGTCTGTGTCTATGAGGGGGTTTTTGTTCATTTATTGCTTTCTGTTTTGTATCCCACATATGCCTCACACATACTTTGTATTTGATGACTCTGACAGTTTTGAAAATTACCAGTCAGGTATTTTCTAGGTGTCTCTTAGCTGGGGGCCAATGTTTTTCTCATGATTTGATTGGGTCTATGGGTTTTGGAGAGGAAGAACACAGAGAAAGAGGACCCTTCCCATCACATCGAGGATACGTACCATCAACATGACTTCTATAGTTACATTTCCCCTAGATATATTTCAAAATTATTACATTTATCCTATTCCTTCCCAAACAGGAATTTTTCTCCAGTCTTCACAGGGAGAACCTGGTAGGATTCCTGAAGGTAAAACCATGAAAACGTGGCTCCCCTTAACCCCTCAACTGGCGCCTCCAGGAGTTTTTAAACATCTAGCAATTCAAGAAAGCTGGTATTAAGAGTTTCTACCAGTTTCTGGCTCTAGTGGCTTTTGTGCCAGGTAAGTAATCTTTTTCTGGATGCACCTATCTTTTTAGATTTTGGGGTGAGTTTTTGCTCTGCAACCCTAACTCTCTAATGAGTCCAAGGAAAATCATCTATTTTCAGTTTGTCCTGCTTTTTACTTATTTTAAGGCTAGGAGTGATGTTTTACAAACTTTACATGTCAAAGCTGAACTGGTCACGCTTTTTTATTTATTTTTATTTTTATTTTTAAAATATATTTTATTGATTTTTTTTACAGAGAGGAAGGGAGAGGGATAGAGAGCCAGAAACATCGATGAGAGAGAAACATTGATCAGCCGCCTCCCGCACACCCCCCACTGGGGATGTGCCCACAACCAAGGCACATGCCCCTGACCGGAATCAAACCCTGGACCCCTCAGTCCGCAGGCCGACGCTCCATCCACTGAGCCAAACCAGTTTCGGCACTCTTTTTTATTTTAATGCAAGTTTACTCAGCATTGCTCCTAAAGGAAATAAAACTAATGATCTAAAACATTTGCTTTAATGGGCAGGTGATTTTGAATTGAGTTATCTGCTAAGCTGGTTTCACTATATGAAATTTAGAGTGCTTTGGAAACCAGCTTTCAACAAAAATATGTTTCTCAACTAATGTGACCTCATTTAGAGGTACATAGTAAAAGGCTAAAAGCATCAGAATTTTAGTCCAAAGATATAGATTTATTTATTTATTTTTTGCTCTAGAGTAAAAAGTTATGACAATATTTTTATCTCTCTGAGACTCAATCTCCTCATTTGTTAAATGTCTTGGCTACAGGGATGTCACATAATTTATCTTTTTATTTTAAGTGTCTGGTATAAAACCTGGTCCAGAGTAGACCTCATTGAGAACTGAACTGCAATGGTTGCCCAATCAATCTTATAGTGTTGCTGTGAGAATGAAACAAAATAATGTGCACAAAACCCTTTTTGCAAACTTCAAAGAGCCTTGCAAATTCTGCTTCTTTCTTTATGTCATCAATCTTGAATGCCTGTCTACATGTAAGCATTTCTGTGGAAGGTTTTATGTTTGGGGGTATTTTTTTTGACATTGTGCAGATAGGGGGAATGCACTGTAAAGAGTTAATTTTTACTCAAACTGTGGGTTGATTTCAGTTATAGCAACAATATACATTCCTCAAGTTGTCTGATTTTAAAACCTGGCAAGTGTTTTGATATTTGACAGCTCTGCTGTCAAGTAATTCTGTTCTACAATTAATCATGCCATAGCCATTTCTTCCACTGCTGCCACAATATAATGGCATCATTGTATATGCATACATAGTACACTTGTATCCTGTTTAAAAGGAGGCAAAGCAAATGAACTTGAAAAATTTACTACTCTGTAGATCGCAGTTATAGTGCCAACATTTATTATTAAGCCCATTCTATTTTAATGCTATTACGGCTCCAATCTGAGCTTAGATAAAACTATTCAGTCACTACAGTTTTCTATTTCCTTACTTGGAAAATTGAAATTCTGCTTTTTTTGAGATGTTTTGAGTGTCAGGTAGGTGCACTGTACTAACGGTTGGGGTCTTTAATGACCAAATGTCAGCTGCAGGCTTTTGATTGCTGTTTGGATCAGTGCTAGACACAGTACAGCATCAACTCCCTCTCCTCTCCCACTGTCTGCGACTTCCTGAGGTAAATGAGTTCGCCACAGATCAAAACGCTTGCCACAAACATCTCTGTGAACCTGTTCTATTTCTCCTTGGCAACGTGCCATTTTACCTCACTCTTCACATTGAAACCCTGCTTTGACCAATGTCTCAGCCTCTTGAGTATATTAACCATTTTATAGGAATCCTAGCCCTCTACCAGAAGCATTTGTTTCTTATAGACATCTTACTTTGTAAGTAATTTCAGACAGTTTTGAACAAAAACATCACCACTGCTTTTTATGAAGACCATCATTTCCTGTTTACATGCCTAATTTGTCAAAATATCAGATCACAGATTACATAAAAATAAATCTAGAAAATACAGATATATTGGCCAAAAATTCATGTAAAATAGATTTAACCTTTTGCCTTCAGAGGTCAGTGCAATTACTGACACTGACAACATTTTGTGAGTTTCAAATTTTCACCTTTATGAACTTGCATGTGGAATTGACATAGCCAATACTTTTATACAACTCCATAATCACCTCTGTGACAAGAATGCTATGGATTACTATTGAATTGCTCAAGAAGAGTGTGATACAAACACAATCACAACACCAGTTTAAGGGATTAAAAAATATCAACTAAAAAGTGCACTTTGTGTATATATACTGGTAAATATTCTAATAAGATACCAGGGCCGTGTAGGGAAGCAAGTGAATGTAATTACTAAGTGGATGTAGTCCAGATCGCATGGGCTACCTGTGTGCTTTCAGGATTTTGAAGCTCATTATTTTATTTTATTTCCAGTGATGCATAGTCTGACCTTAAATCTGTCCTGAGGTGGGTTTTTTTTTTAATAAAACAATTATTTATTATGGTAGAAATGCCAGAAACATATAACTTTACACTTAGAGATGGTCACCCTACATTTGTTAAGAGAAAGGGAGCTCAAGTTCTTGCATCAGTCTGGCCTGATCAGAGGAGCTGTGTAGCATGGTTGCCTCATGAGATATTAATAACTCTGGGTAACGTTGTTCTTGTTACTGTCCCCAGTCCTGATGTCCAGTATCTTCACACCTGTACACACAGTAGTTCTAAAACCTCTGCTCCTAAAACCAGTGCTTCTCTGGCTCCATTACTGAAGGAGAAAAAATGAAATTGTTCCTATTTTCAGCTTTGTTTCTAGTAAGTGAGCATTAATCTTCATTGCTGCACTCTCTCACTCAGTCCCTCTTGTCACCAACAGCACTTAGTTGAGTGATAACTAAACTCTGTAGTCATGGAAGAAAGCAAATTGAAAAGGATCTCTCCGGATCAAGTTTGCACACACAGCATCATCAGCACTGATGTTTGTCAGTGTAAGGTAAATAGCAACTTATTAAAATAAAATGCTGCACTGCATCAGCAGGGGACTCAAAGTCCTAGCTACTCCTTCACCAAAAATGTGGTGAAATGTGGCTTTGTAAATGTAAATCAATGCTCAAGAAATGATTGCACCCAACGTAGGCAATACTTAACTTTATCCTAGTCACGTAACTTCTGAGCCTGAATTTTCTCGCCTATAAAATAAGACAGCTAATATCTACCATTTCTGACCGTAACTATACTTTTTGAACCTATGCCTTGTGCTGGACACAATGAGACAGCTTACATTTATTATCCTTGTAATCCACTCCATTCTGTAAGCTAATGTTATCTCCGTTTTACAGATGAAAAAACACAGGTAGCAGTTAAATAACTTGCCCCAAGGTACAAAGCTAAATACTGGATGGACTGAGATTTGAACCAAGATCTGTCTGATGCCAAACCATCATGCTATCCCAAGGAATTGTTAAAATTTGAGAATATATTGAAGAAAATTAATATGCCATATGTAAAGTGTCAGAAACATTCTATAAGGCAATGTTCCTGAAATTTTGATCACTTGCCCTCTACCTTCATCACTTTTGCTCTATCTACATATTACATGTGTTATGTTATTTAATATTTTCTTAAAGTTGACTCACTTTTTTTAGTGTTTTCTTTAAGTTGACTCACTTTTTTATTTGAAATTTATTTATTTTAAAGGAAACATTATAACCTGCAAATGGAAAACTAGCATTAGTGCAATAAATGAAAGTAAATTGCAAAAATAAATACAATAAGATCAAAACAATGTTATTAAAATTTAACTCAGTTCTATTGCCTGCCTGCTGACAGTTCTCAGCCTAGTGGGGTCTGCTTATTTTGTTGTTAAAAGGGCATATTATCAAGGCTATTAAAAGTGAAAAACACTAGCATAAGACCAAAACTTTCTCCCAATAAAGTCAGAACTTGGGTGATTATTAAAAAGGGAATACATTTCTCAATATGGGTTCAGTAACCTGTGTCACCTAAATTCTCTTGAGTGTTGGCAGAGGAAAGCATCACTTATTTGGGAAACACTACTGTGAACAAAGAGAGGAGAAAAACATCCAGGCTAGTTTCAGATATTTCCATATTTATTAAATATAACCACCCTATTTCCCATGTCTACTTAAAAACGTAAAGCCATTTTGTGTTTCACTCCCACTAAAATTTAAGAAGAACACCAGACAAAAAGACTGTTGATTGTAATGGGCCTGGTTTTCCTCAGAATATCCTCTAGAGTGGATAGTTCCAAATGGAGACATTAGCTGCTATAGTGCTTTTGTTAAAATGGTTTACTCTTTGGCTATCCCAGAGATTTCTGTTAGTGAGCTGATAATTCTTAATAGATCTCGTTCTGCTTAAACCACCTGTAACTGTAGTAGTAGTGGTGTAGTATATTTTGTTATATGTACTAGTAAGTAAGAATCTTGCATATGTAAATAAGTAGGTTAGAGAATCCTATGTATTCATAGAGCTTCATCTCCTCTTCACACTCTAGAATGCCAAAAAAGCATACTAATTCTTGAGATGAATTTTATTTTCTCAGTTGGATGAAATACAGATGACCCATGAAATCATATGATACTTTTTTTCCAGGACCACTGTGCCTGGCAGATATTTAACCATCTGTAGAATAGCAAGTTCATATTAAAAAATAGTGGGAGAGGGAGATATGTTAAAAAACACACACACCATTGCTTTAGGTGGCTCTAATCCAGATCAAGAGTAGTAGAAGAATAAAGGTAAATTTCTATGTATAAAATAATGTGTTTACTGGATGTTCTTTGATAAATTTATATGGAAACAATAAGAATACAACTACACTATGTGTAGGATTATATATGGAGGGACAATAATGCTAACAGAAAGTAGCTAAATTAACACACTCTAATGTATGGGGGTTAACTTTCACATTAATATCTTTCAGATAAATTGAAATCAGATACACAGGGGTGGGGGGATCTTCTACCTCTCTTTTATATAGTGTATTTTAGGAACAGAAATTTAGGGAAAGGGGAAAAACACCTTTTCTTTGACACACACCAAGGAGACACACAGGCTTATGTTCTTCCAAATCATTAAAATTTTTAAGGAATTAACAAAACTGAGTTATTTCTTTTTTGCTCCATTAAAACTTGTATTTCTTTCTGGCCTATTCCTTTTTTAAAAAAGCAATATTTTTTTGAAAACTTCTGTAAAATGAAATCTCTAAAACATTAGAAGTCATCTCCTTCAAGCTATATCTAAACTTCTGTAAGCTAAAAGATCAACATTCAGAGAGATTAGCAATTCTCATCTGCATCTCCTTGGCTAAAACTCCCAGCAAAAGATTAATATTCTGATATCTGGTTCTACTACAAAGGGATTCAGAGACAACTTACTCCAATAGATTTTTCTTACTAGAACAATGTTTCTCTATTAGTAAATTTGTTGAGTTATAAAACACTTTCTACTTTTTAGCATATTTTCTATTTTGATTCTCACAGTAATACTGGGAGGCCCAATAAGTATCAAACTTCCCCATTTTACAGGTAAACAAGTTGGGGTGGCTTGTACAGTTTCACAGAGCAAACCGGTGATTGGACCAAATCTAAATCTAGTTCTAGCTCTAGGTCCATTCTCTTTCTACCGTACCACATTGGCTTGTCTAGAAATACAATTTTAAAAGTTTTCTTCTTTCTTTTATCTATGCTGCGTTTTCCTTCAAAGCTTTTTATAAGACCTTTTTTTGGTCTTAAGAGTAGAAATATAGTAGTCACAGTACTGAGCTTAGTATAAAAATTGTATGTCTTCTTTGTAGTGGTAGTCTTTAGGACAGAAAATGTAATTGTAAGAGTCACTATTGCTTCCAAAGGTGAATTTACAACCTAGAAATAATTTAGGCAGTAAGAGAAAATATCTCACTTCAAAATAAGAATGCTGGACCGTGCATACAAATGTGAGTGCTGACTCATATGTGACTCAGAAATCAGTAACTATATATTCCAAGGGCTAAAAAGACCCTCAAGAAGCCATCAGGTCCACTTCTACTTTTGCATTCTTGTAGTCTTTTCTACAGTTTAAGAATGTTGCACCTGAAGCCCAAAGATGTACATGACCTGGTAACAGGCTGATGTCAGAAAAAGGATGCCTAGAATCCAGGTCTTCAATTCTGAAGTTGTAGTGCATTTGTTTGCTATGCACTCCACCTCTTGGCCAGCCTCATTTGTTTCAAGAATTCAACATATTAAATGGGTTAAATGGTCAAGTAGGAAAAGGCATCAAGAATCCATTAGATTTAGCCACGTAGGTCCCCTACTGACTTTACTAAACACAATTTTAGTGACATGGTGGAGAACAGAAGCCAGAATAGATACTTAAAGATAACTACTTGAAGACATTGACTCTGAAGATAAAGGAAGAGGGTAGCAGTTGGAAGATGTGGGGTCCAGGGAAGTTTTTTTGAGAATTGCTTTTTTATTGTTTAAGAGAATGAAAGAGGTAGTATTTTCTTTTAAGATTGAAGAAGCTGGTGTATTTTTAAAGGCAACCAGGGAAAATTCAGTAAAGAGAAAAATTTAGAGCTCAAAGATAAATGTAAAAGTAAATTAAGGGTAAATTATGAGTTCCTGAGTGACCATGTGTAAGGTTCAGATAACACAAGGAAGTGTAGAGGGAAGCATTGCTATAGGAAGGAATAAAGTGGATGCAAAACCTGCACTGTCCATCTGGTGGATAGTAAATTCAGCAACTCAGTCTCTAAAGGCTTCTACTTTCTCTGTGATGCAGAAGGCAAAGTCATATGCTGAAGAGTAAGGAGGCACAAATTGTTGGAGAGTAGTGGTCAAAGGTTTGAAAGGATTGCTTTGAGGTGGTTGTTGAAAACAGTGGTAAAGAAGTGTTGCCAGGCAGTGTTGGGAACCCAGTTTAACTTGGAAACCATGACTGTAGTTTTTTAGTTTTTAATTCTCAATTGTTTGGGCATACACATGAAGAGGATATAGGGTGAAGTTCTGCCAATTGTGGGTTTTTTTTTTCTTTAAAGGTGAATCTGATGGGAGAACAAGGTATGGGAAATTATAATCCATAAAAAAGTGTTTGAAATAGAACATGGAATCTGAACTATAGAGAGAAGGAAGTGAAGACAAGAGAAGTTTGATAGATTAAGAGAGTATAGTTATCAGTGTTTAGAAAGTCCTGATGAGGTGAAAGAACATTTGCAGAAAGGGTACTTTGCCAAACAAATTGGAAGTTTAGGGAGCTGTTGTAAAGGAGAATGTTAAAATCAGTAATTTCAGTGGTGGAACAGCAGTGATGACAAGTTCCAAAGTGTGACTGGAATGAAATCATGGAATCAGGTACTGGACATGAGGAGTTCCAGGAATATAGAAACAAGGAAGTTGAGTAGGTTGTCCACCCGAAGGGAATCTTTGAGGAGAAGAAGACTGAACTGTGTATGTCAAATTATCTGAATTTCATTTTTTTTTCAATTTTTTTTAATGTATTACATGTATACATATCTTCCCATTGCGCCCCCTCCCAGGCAAACCCTAACCCCTAGTGTCTTATGTTCATTGGTTATGCTTATATGCATACATACAAGTCCTTTGGTTGATCTCTTATTTACCCCACCTCTCCCTAACCTTCCTGCTGTAATTTGACAGTCTGTTTGATGCTTTACTGCCACTGTATCTATCTTTTTTTTAAATATATTTTATTGATTTTTCACAAAGAGGAAAGGAAAGAGTAGAAAATCAGAAACATCGAGGAGAGAGAGACATCAATCAGCCGCCTCCTGCACGCCCCACAGTGGAAATGTGCCAGAAAGCCAGGTACATGCCCCCAACTGGAATCGAACCTGGGACCTTTCAGTCTGCAAGCCAACGCTCTATCCACTGAGCCAAACCGGTCTTGGCTGTATCTATCTTTTTGTTCATCAGTTTATAATGTTCTTTATTATCCACAAACGAGTGAGATCATGTGGTGTTTCTCCTTCATTGACTGGCTTTTTTCACTTAGCATGATGCTCTCCAGTTCCATCCAGGTTGCTGCAAATGGTAAGAATTCTTTTTTTATTGCAGGATAGAATTCCATTGTGTAGATGTACCATAGTTTTCTGATCCACTCATCTGCTGACAGGCACCTAGGCTGTTTGCAAATTGTAGCTATTATAAATTGTGCTGCTATGAACATAGGGATGCATAAATCCTTTCTGATTGGTATTTCTAGTTTCTTCGGATATATTCCTAAGAGTGGGATTGCTCGGTCAAATGGGAGTTCCATTTTTAGTTTTTTGAGGGAACTCCATACTGTTCTCCACAGTGGCTGCACCAGTCTGCATTCCCACCAGCGGTGCACGAGGGTTCCTTTTTCTCCTCATCCTTGCCAACACTTGTCGTTTGTTGATTTGTTGATGATTGCCATTCTGACAGGTGTGAGATAGTATCGGGAACAGGAGTTGTTTGTTAACAAAGGAGTAGAAGTCTAGTCTGGAGCAGGAAGGCATTGATGTACTAAAGGCAATGAGGAAGAGAAGAGCATTGACTTTACCTCTTAGCCTGAATAACTGTGGTTTAGTCATCTCAATTTGAATGGATACTCTTAGTGATAGAGTATGTTTTAGAGAAGGCAGAAGATAGTTCAAGGAGAAAGTGAGGATTTGGGACAAATTTTTATCATGAGGGACTACTTTAGAGGGCAGAGTGGAAAGGTTAGAGATGGAGGGGGGAAAGGCTGGGTCAAAGAGAAAACTCCTCAAGGTCCAGTGTAGACCAGGTTCTGTCATGACTCTCTTCTTAGAGCAGTTCACCAAGCCCTATTCTAGTGCTCTGACCACATAAGACTCAGCTCCATATCTCTCCTTCCTTCTCTATTTATTTGCACTAACCACTTCATTCTCTCTTTATGCCAAATTTACCCAGAGAAAGGACTTCTAAATAGGCTTCCATCAGTTTTTATGGATAGAGAACTTTCATGTCAGAAACCCTATTGGCCAGGGACCCAATTCTGGATCAGCCCTCCAGTGTGAAAGGCCACATGCACCAATGCTGGGGTTTATCTGACTTGAATCTCATAAAAACAACCTAAGAGAACAGAACTCTCATTTTTTATTTGATGGGAATGTGAGATGGAACAGTGACTTTGAAATATACTTTAGTAGCTTCTTAAAAAGTTGAATATGTATTTATGCAATCCAACAATTCTATTTCTTGGTACTTACTCCAGAGAAATGAAAACATATGTTCACACAAGGACTTGTACATGAAGGTTTACAGTAGCATTAGGCATAGTTGTCAAAACTGGAAACATATCTATATGTTCAGCAATGGGAGAACAGATAAACAAAATGTGGAATAGTATTCAGCAATAAAAAAGGAACAAACCACTGGTAAATGCAACAACATGTATGCAACTCAAAAACCTTATGATAAGCGAAAGAAGCCAGATAAAAGAATATATACTTTGTTGTTTCATTTATATACACTATCTAGAAAAGGCAAATCTACAGAAACAGAAAACATCTACAGTTGCCTGGGAGTAGAGTGGGGATTAATTGCAAATGTGTATAGGGATCTTTCTGATGTGATAAAAATGTTCCAAAAGTAGATTGCACAACTGTATAAAGTTATCAGAGATCATTGAGCTGCATATTTACAAGGGTACACTTTATATATTTAAATTATACCTAAGTAAAACTATTTTAAAAAGTCATAGAAGTTTTTCAATGGGTAAAAGTTTTGAACAATCAAAGAAGATATAAGAATAGCATACAAGTACATGAAAAATGCTCAATATCATTAGTCATTAAGAAAATGAAAGTTAATACCACATATTAGAATAGTTTAATTAAAAGTTAGACAACACCAAACATTGGTGTGGATAGGTAGCAACTAAAACTTTTATAAAGTGCTATTGGGAAGTAAGGGTATAATTACTGAGAAAAGTCATTTGGCAATTTCTCAGAAAGTTAAACATAACTTCTAGTATACAATTTAGTGATTCCATTATATATATCCAAAAAGAAAAACAAATATTCACACAAATACTTGTGCATAAATGTTCATAGACACTTTATTGTTTAAATAGCCACACAATTAGAAGCAATCCAAATATTCTTCAACAGGTGAAAGGATAAAGAAATTGTGGTATATCCATACAAAGGAATGCTCTCAGCAATTTACAAAAATGTAAGATAAATCACAAAATAATAATGCTTAGTGGAAGAATCCAGACCTACAATAAATACAATATATTTTTAAGGAGAGAGAAAGAAAGCTAAAAAGCACTTTGTGGCTTCTCTTTGACATATCTGAATTGCCAGCATAACTACTGCTGTACTTTGAGGCAATTATTAAGGAAAAGAGGGTTACTTGAACACAAGCATAGTCATACCATGACAGTGGATCTGATAACTGAGAGGGCACTAAGTGACTAATGGGATAGGCAGTGTATATAATGTGGATACAATGGACAAAGAAATGATTAATGTTCCAGGCAGGATGTAGCTAATAACTCGAGATAGCATCCCACTTTTTTGAATGATGCACAACTGAAAACTTACGAATTAATTCTGTAAATTTCCATTTAATATTTTTGGACTGCAGTTGATTGCAGGTAACTGAACAGCAGAAAGTAATACCATGGATTAAGGGGAACCACTATACTGTATCTCTAAGCAGGACTTTTGGCTGCCATCTTTCAACCATAATTTGAAACCTAACTCCAACTACCTTAAATTAAAACATGGATTTCATTGGCCAAACCAAAGACAAAACAAACTTGGAAATGGCCTCAGGAGCACATCCTGTTTTACAGTATAGCCACTTACTGTCTCATTCTCCTCTAACTCTCCCAATTGCTTTCATTCCCAGCGCCTCTCTCTCTCTCTCCCTCTCTCTCTCTCTCTCTCTCTCTCTCTCTCTCTCTCTCTCTCTCTCTTTCTCTTTCTTCCCCCTACCTATCCAAAATTTCTAGAATGTTCTTATTTGGCTTTCTTCTCTCAAAATGGCTGTCTCTAAGAGGCCAGAATAATAGTGGCCCCTGTCAACTCTAGCTGACCTTGTTAAAGCTGTATAACAAGAAGAAAGGGGACTCTCTCTATAACTCTGGCTCACCACCTCTCCCTCCCCTTCACCCCCCCCCCCCCCGCAAAAAAAATAAAAATAAAAAACAGCTTGGATCCCAGGCTTGTTCTAATGAGTGGGACTCATTGTGATTGGGAGAATAGTACTTACAAATTCTGAACCATATGCCTGAGGAGTTGGAATTAGGAAGTTAAAGTGAAGAGCCATATATAAGGAATTTTCTATTTTGTGATATTGCCTAGTGCCAGCCTACATCTTAAACTCTGGCAAAATACAAAAAGTGTTGTTGTTTGCCTGTTTTGTTTTGTTTCATTTTTTTTACTGGCGATGGCACTAGGCATGGCTTCCTTTTTCAAAATTGCCTGATCAAGTAGGTAATTGCCAATACTGCTCTTAAGATGACCTCCCTGACTAACCCTGCCTTTTCCCATTCCCTTTTTCTCACCCCCAAACCCAGAAAACTGAGGCAATAAATAAACATCCTTTTCAGATTACTACAAAATAGTGGTTGTTATTTTTCATCTTCCAAATGGATTTCTCATACTCTCCCCATCAGAAGCCAAGGATGCTTGCATGAAAAATGACTCAGGAAGGAAGTGAGTTTTTGCAGAAGGTTGCCAGCTTTCTTGTCTTAGGAACAGGCTTCCTCCCCCACAGAGGTCAATCTAATCTCCTCCTGTGGGTGAAGTACTAGTCAACAAATAGTTGAATGTACCCAGGCTGCATTGTCCAGTAACAGAGAAAATGATGCAACCTAATATTGTGTTACTAACAACTGTTGAGTTAGGAATGGGGAACTATTTAGAATCACACAAAAATACAAAGATTTTTCATTCTACAAACGTCAAAACTTCCAAATTTTAAGTTCTATTTAGTTTGGACAAAAAACAAGTTGAAAGTTACTGCTTTTAAAAAAAAAAGTTATTGTTTTCCCCATTACCATTAAAAGAACAAAAACTCTAACAATAATCCTTTTCATATTTTATTGGAAAATATGCTTATTTACCTCCAAAGGCAGTCATGAAAATGAAAGCCATTCTTACTCATGTCCAACCTCCCACTCCAAAAAGACATTCTTTGTAAATTATTTTTCAGTATTTTGAATACACTTCAAAGAGTTTGGCTAACATTTAAAAGATTTTTGTGTATTTTTTTTTTTCAAAATCTTAGACATTACCACATACACAATTTTGATTGTGTCAATTGGGAATTCTATTGAAAGAGTTCAAGTTTCAAAAACACCTCCCTTTCTTTCTCTTTGTCTCTTTTTCTCTCTTGCTTTCTCTTCTGCCATAGCTATATAATTTTTCAGAAAGGAAAGGAGAGGAAGAAAGAGATAGAAACATCAATAATGAGAGATAATCACAACCCCCACTGGGGATTAAGCTTGAAACCCTGGCATGTGCTCTGACAGGGAACCAAACCTTAATCTCCTGGTTCATAGGTGAATATTCAACTACTGAATGATGCCAATTGGGCTATAATTTCTAAATCATGAAGCATTGCACAATTTGGCTTTTAAATTTTTAAGATAACCTAAATAGCTGTCCCCAAAGGCATAAATGTATATAATTCACAAATGTAATAGGAAGATCCCAGGACAGTCACACATCTTTTCCAAATTCATAGTTAGTAAAGGAAGTATAAGCCTGGAGTATTTATTTGTTTTTGCTGTCGTCATCATTAGTGTTATTACAATCAGTTTAAAAATTTTTAGATATTTTTTATTTTCACCAAAGTCATAAATCTGATAATACTAAAAGACAAGGAAAACAACACTCTTCTCCTCTCACCCCCTCACTTTCTAACTTGCCAGTTGAACTTACCAGATGCAGCCACTTTTTACTCTTAGCTATTACCTTCTTATTTCCAAATACAGTGGTACCTCGAGATATGAGTTTAATTTGTTCCGGAACCTTGAGGCGTGGGAAACTATGAGACGCTCAAGTCGCGGTAAACTGGTGGGTCGTGTGCAGCCGGCCGATCTGCGCGATTATTCCTATCTCAAATGTTGCTCGTATTTCAAAGCAAAAATCGCTCGCTCGACGGCTCGTATCTCAAAAATCTCGTATGTTAGGGCACTCGTATCTCGAGGTACCACTGTAATTGCATACTGCTATCTTCAACTTGTTGATTTTAGATATTAACTTCCTCCTGTTATAAACAGGATCTAGCTCTCTTAACCCATTTTCTAAATAGAATTATGGAGCTATTTTTGGTTTATATTTTATGACTGTGCAAACATTATTTCTTCTTTTTTTCCCCCCCAAATATGCGATAATATCTTCCAACTATTGGTCTTCTTTTGCTTTGTTTTCTTTAGTTTTTTCTATTTCAAGTGACCTCTCTTATCAGATGGCCCTTTTCCTGGTGGCCTCCTCCTGCAGCCTCTTCTCTGGCTGTTTTCTGGACCAATTACTCCTGAGGCCTGCGATGTCATTCTGAGATGCCTCTTTCCTATGTGTTGAATTTGATAGACTGCTTTCTGCATCCTGCACCTCCCTCTTTATTTAGCACTTCTTTTCCTTGTAACTCACTCAGCTTCTCAACAAAAGGATATGGGAAATACATTTTTTTAGTCCCAACATGTCAGAAAATGTCCTTTTCTGCCCTCACACTTGGTTAATAACTTGGCTGGACATGGCATTCTAAGATGAAGATCATGCTCTCTCAGATTTTTTAAGTCATTGCTCCATTATTGGCTAACAGCCAGGGGTGGTGTTGAGGTATCTCATTTGAATGTGTTCCACATATATGTATTGATTGCCTGCAATATAACAGGCACTGCTTGAAAGACAACAATATAAAAAGAAATGAATTTTCAACCTTTATAGAGCTCACATTTCAGACAAAAAAAAATAATAAATTTTGAAAGCAGATACATACATACATACATACATACATAAATACGATAATTACAGACGATGAAAAATCTATGAAGAAAATAAGACTGTGTAAAGGAGTGGAGATATGGCTTTCTGACAGTGGTCAGGGAGCATTGTACTAGGGAGGTACCATTTATGCTGAAACCTGGACAAAGCCCTATGTCTACGCATGGATCAGGGGCAAGAGGAAGCACAAGGCATGACAGTCAGAGGCGGCACCAGCTTCTCTTGTTTAGAGTGGTCACAGTCACTGGGCCTCGGTGAAGAAGTGGTGATAGATGGTCTCCCAGAGTAGGCCTTTCATGACTTTACTTTATAAAGACTGTTGCAAAATGTGAATTTTATTCTTCGTTACATGGAAAGCCACTGGAAGGCTTTAAAACAAGGCAATGAAGCAATCTCACTTAAGGTTTTTTTTTCTTATTAATACAGTATTTATTTGTCTTTCTTTTGTCAAACCCTGAGCCAACCACTTTCCCCAGATGCCTAGGGAGGTATAGGAAAAGGAACATAAAGAGCAGACAAGACACGGGAAAAAGAACTATGGGAGGTGGAGACAGCTCCTTCACATGGCGAAGAGGATGAGAAAGGCCACCATGGCCTCTGAGAGGCAAAGCCCAGAATGGCATAGAAGAAGAGCTGTTGCTTCAGAGAAGGGTTCCTGGCATAACCAATGATGAGGCTCCCAAACACAGTCCCAATCCAGCCCCAGAGCCTGCCACACCTACTGTGGCAGCCCCAGTCCCAATGAACTGCTGTGTCAATGTCTCTTAAAATGGCACTGGTTTGGAAGCTATGGCTAGAAATAAGTCAGGTCAGGAGACATGGGGCTGCCAAGCTTCTGAGGCTCTCATCTGTCAGTGTCTCTGGTTGTTTCAGCACCACTGCGGACATTGACCTGCTCAACTGAGAGACGCTTCTGACCAAGGAGTGGGTGGAGACAAAGTTGGTGCAGGCATACATTTTCAGGGGATGAAGAATGTTTTCTTCCCAGTGCAAAGAAGACAGAGAGGGGCTCATTTAAGTTTTTAAAAGATCATTGTGCTATACGTATAAGAAACTAACTAGAATAGATGCAACGTAGAGGAATAGAAGTAACGTAGAGGAGTAGAAACAAAGAGACCAGTTTTGAGGCTTTTGTTTTACTCTCTGAAAGGTGACAGTGGCCTGGGATGTGGTGATAGCAGTGACCAGATTTGAAATATATGTGAGAAGCAAATACAATAAGAATGCCTAAAATAAAAATGTGGGATATGAGGGAAACAAAAGGGCTTCAAAGGGGACTTCAACGATACACATGATATTTTATTCCTTTTTTATCCCCAGCTCTATTGAGAAATAATTGATATACACCACTGTCCAAAGAGAATATATGTTAAGTCTGGGTTGCATGTGTTTATAATAGTCTCTACAATCCCCTATAACATATTTTTCTTTTTAGAGAGCTAGCTAGAGATCCACATTTTGGGATAGGGCCTGCAGACTTCCATGCCCCTGATGGGTGAATGGACAGAGGTTAGTACAGGCAGATCTACAGACTTGCAGCTGATCCTCTGTTCAGCCCTGCTGTCCCTTTTAGAATATTTTAAGAAGAGACAGATACAGGTTTCTGTGGAAACTGAAGCTTTTATAATATGAGACTATCCTGAATGAAAAGAATATCAAGTCCTGAATCCAATTTAATATGAAAGTGACTATTTATAATGAAAATGTTACAAAAAGCACATTTGAAAAGCTGACAAATTCCACAAATGTCACAAAATCCAGGAAAATGACAATTTTTATTAATTCCCTTTGTAATACATTTTCTCCTATATTTTTTTCTACAGACTCTTTGTCTTTTTAATAACAACAGTATAATGTCATTTCTGTATAGTAACTAGGATAACAATTTCTCTAGTTTGATTGGATTTTAAAAATATAGTTTAGAAATGTTTCTTTCAGCTTCACCATTTTTTGATAATGTCATATAACTTAATATTGCTGCCAAATTTGGGGAGCCCTCTTACATTTCTTTCATTATAAGATGAGAGATTTCAGGGCAGTTCAAGGTGCTTGCGTAATGACTAGTCTAAAACATCTTTAAATTGATGATATTCATTAACCAGCTTGTCATCCATGTCTTCATCATGGTGGCATATTATGAATTTCGTATTATCTTTACAATGTCAATATTTAATATAAAGCAGCCAGAAATTAAAATTGTTTCCCATGTATTTACATGATTCTCACTTTTTTGTATTAATTGGATTATAAAGTTATCCAAAACCCATCATTTCTATTTAAAATTATTTCTCTCTTTCTTAGTGAATTATTATTGCCTAAGCATAACCTGAAAACTGTTTGTTTCAAGTTGCTTCTTTATCTCAGAACAGTTTCTACCAATTTCATTTGTTACTATTAAAACTTTTATTTCATATCTTTTAAATTTATTTCATTTTTAAAATAAATATCCATACTATATATTTTATCTTATTCTTGAATATATATGAGTTTAGATACTAAAGCCACCTGTTGTTTTAGGCCTTGAAGGCAATCTGATTCTAAATTGGGAGACTTAAACCATGTGACTTCACTCATTTACTTGCTGTTTGTGTATATGTTTGTGTGCTCACACTCAGGAATTCTGACTTATTCTACTTTGTTAAACCCAATAAAAATATATATGGTACATTTATAGTAGTACATACTGAATTATAAAATAGTTTACTGACAAGAGAGAATTTCCATTAGACCAAACATTAATGGGAGCCAAATCCTCTGTTTACTATTTGTTAGTCTGATGAATTTTCCATAGACTAGCTGTTTATTCTCCATCATTTACTTATTCCCTATGTTAGACACCATAAGACACATTTATACCATTTGTAACTTTTGTCCCAGAATCTTTGGACTATATTGGAGATTTATTTAACACAATGGTAGGTAATACAATGGGTGGCCTCTTCCATATTAAGATGAGTAACAACACTTTCATTACACACATATATACCTGCAAACCACATAAACACAGCCCAGAAAATCCAAATTAAAAACATCTCCAACTCAACTTTCCCATAGACATGTCCCAAACTGCCCATAGTAACTCCAAAGATGTCTGGAATTTAAGAAAGTATAATGGAGAAGAATTTGAATTGGAAGAAGATAGCAGTCTTAAATAATTGTGGTTAAAATATTTTACTTTTGGAAAGTTTAAAAAACATATATGGCACCCTGACAGGATGATTCAGTTGGCTGTAGCATCATCCCCAATACCTAAAGGTTGTGGGTTCTATTCCCAGTCAGGGCACATATTTATATTGCAGGTTCAATCCTCAGTCAGGGCGAGTACAGGAGGCAACCAATCGATGTTTTCATACTGCTCTATGTTTCTCTTTCACAATGATGTTTCACTCTCTCTCTCCCTTCTTCTCGCTCTAAAATCAATAGAAGTATATCCTTGGGTAAAGATGATATATATTAGAGGCCCAGTGCATGGAATTTGTGCACAGCAGGTGGGGTGTTCTTCAGCTCAGCCTGCTTCCTCTCCAATCTGGGAACCTTTGAGAGATGTCCGACTGCCCATTTAAGCCCAATCCTACTTAAATGGGCAGTCGGACATCCCTCTCACAACCCAGGGCTGCTGGCTCCCAAATGCTCACCTGCCTGCCTTTCTGATTGCCCCTAACTGCTTTGTCCTGCCAGCCTGATCACCCCCTAAACACTCCCCTGTCAGCCTGATTGATGCCAAATTGCTCCCCTGCCAGCCTGTTTGCCCCCAGCTGCTCTCCCCTGCAGGCCTGGTCACCCGTAACTGCTCTCCCTGCAATCCTGGGTCCCCCCCAACTGCCCTTCCCTGCAGGCTGGCCACCCTTAACTGCCCTCCACTCTAGGCTTGATAACCCCGTACTGCCCTCCCTTGCAGGCCTGGTCCCTGCCAACTGCCCTCCCTTGCTGGCCATCTTGTGGTGGCCATCTTGTGTCCATATGGGGGCAGGATCTTTTGACCACATGGGGGCAGTCATCTTGTGTGTTGGAGTGATGTCAATCTGCATATTACTCTTTTATTAGATAGGATACAGGCCTGGTGCATGGATGGGGGCCAGCTGGTTTGCTCTGAAGGGTGTCCTGGATGAGAGTGGGTGTTCCCTTGGAGTGTGGGATGGCCTACATGAGGGGCCTGTGGTGGTTTGCAGGCTGGAGACCTAAGCAAAGGCCCTGGTATCTGGGATTTATTTGTTTTCTACAATTGAAACTTTGTAGCCTGGAGCAGAGTCAAGCCTGCTTGTACAGCCATTGAAACTTTGTTGCCTTAAGCGGAGGCCTTTGCTGGCCAAGCTTTGCAGAAAGCTTGGCTTCCTCCATAGCCAGGCACAACCCAAGCCTCTCTCCTGCTCTCTCTGTGGCCATAGCCATCTTGGTTAGGTTAATTTGCAACCTTGCTCTTATTGACTGGTGGGCGTGGCTGGTGAGCATGGCTGGTAGGTATAGTGGAGGTACAGTCAATTTGCATATTACTTTTTTGTTAGATAGGACTAGAGACCTGGTGCATGAAATTGATGCATGGCGGTAGTGTCCCTCAGCCCAGCCTGCACCCTCTCCAACCCAGGACTACTGGCTTCCAACTGCTCACCTGCCTCTGCCTGATTGCCCCTAAGCACTTCTGCCTACTAGCCTGATCACCCCATAATCACTCCCCTGCCAACCTGATCGATGCCTAACAGCTCCACAGCTGGCCTGATTGCCCCTAACTACCCTCCCCTGCCAGCCTGGTCACCCTTCTCCGTATGCGTGGTTGCCCCCAACTGCCCTCCTCTACTGGCCTGATTGCCCACAACTACCCTACCCTGAAAACCTGGGTCCTCCCCCAACTATATTCCCCTGCAGACCTGGTCCTCCCAAACTGCCCTTCCAACCTGATTGATGCCTAACAGCTCCACAGCTGCCCTGATTGCCCCTAAATGCCCTCCCCTGCTGACCTGGTCCCCCCACTGCCCTCTCCTGTAGTTCTGGTCCCCCCAACTTCCCTCCCCTGCTGACCTGGTCTCTCCCAACTGCCCTCCTCTGCCAGCCCAGTAACCCCCTAACTACCCTCCCTGCTTGCCTGATCGCCCACAATTGCCCTCCTCTGCTGGCCTGGTTACCCCTAACTGCCCACAACTGCCTTCCCCTGCAGGCCATCTTGTGGTGGCTATTTTATGTCCACATGGGACCAGCCATATTTGACCACATGGAGGTGGCCATCTTGCTGTCTTGGAATGATGTTCAATTTGCATATTACTCTTTTATTAGATAGGATACTAGAGGCCCAATACACAAAATTTGTACATGGGTAGGATCCCTAGCCCTAGCCGGTGATCAGGGCCAATCTGTGGGGTCCTAGCAGGATGATTAGGGGGCCCCCGATGGCACCCACCTTGGCTGGCCTACCACTGCCTGCTTACTAGCCCCACCCCCTGCCACCACCCCTGGTCAGGGCCTGAGGGCTGGGGGCAGCTCCTGCATTGAGGATCTGACCCCTAGTGGTCAGTGCTCATCATAGTGACCAATTGTTCCACCGTTCAATCAATTTGCATATTAGGCCTTTATTATATAGGATATATAGTCATGTGAACACATGATAAAGCCCCTTCTAGGCCCTCTCTCTTAGAAGGGGCCCATACAAATGAGAGACTTTAAAGTTAAGGCTTTATTGCTTTCCCAGTAAATCTGCCTGCCACTGCTCTAGATAATAAAGCTTTGGTTTCACCCACTCACCTTGGCTCAGTGGTTGAGCACTGACCTATGAACCAGGAGGTCACAGTTTAATTCCTTGTCAGGGCACATGCGTGAGTTCCAGGCTTGATCCCCAGTAAGGGGTAGTGCGAGAGGCAGCTGATCATTGATGTTTCTCTTTCTCTCCCTTCCTCTCTGAAATATATATATATTTCAGAAGCTCTGATCCCCTCTTGCATGGTGGGGATGGAAGTGTTAGGAGTCAAGCATCCAACATTGATCTGGTGCTGTGTGGAGGGGCTCGTGTTGGGAATAACAGTCATATAGTCTTTAATTTTGTTTGTTCCATCTGGGCCCTCACCTCCACCTCTGGCCCCTCGAAATTCTTTTGCGCTAGTTCTGCTGTGCCAATCTGTTTTCTTCGTCCAGCCTTTCTCTCTGTAAGCACTATAAATCTCAACCCTCCACCTGCTTGGGCAGTTATCAGACCTCCATCTGCTCCTTAACAGCTTTAACTCTCACATGCACCCCGGATGCCTCAGCAGGTGATATGCTGCTCTAATAGGACTTATGCTCCTAGGCTGACCAAGCAGGATTGTTTATAGTTGTTGGAGTCAGCATTTTTGTTCTATTATGAATAGACATAATGGATTAGGCTAGTGTATAAGAGCTATAGAAGAAAATATAGTGAAATATATGTAATCTCACAAATATTAAACCCATTTTCACAGCAAAGTAAATTAAAAACAAAAGCTTCATATGCACTAATGTAATATCTTGCTTTCTCTTGTTCTTACAGGTTTATGATTTTCTTATTGTATATTATCATTTTAGAGAGGTGCTGAAAGGCAGAAGCATTATTTTTACCTATACCCTAAAAATCTTTACTGGAATTACATTTTCTGTGAGTGCAAAGGAAGGTTTCTATTGTTTACAAAGCCTTGGTCACAGAAATATTTATGCTAAATGCTGTTTAGAATCACTATTGCTCAATAGAAATTTATGCTTGAAATTTTGAGAAGTCCTCAGGGCATGTGGGTTGGTTTTCAGCTCTCTTAAAAAGCATTTAGTAATCAGATATATCCTCCAATGACTAGCTCTATGTTATTTAGCTGCTTACATGGTATGGTAGTTTGTCCTCCTACTGTATCTGCTTTTCTACAAATTACCAGTTCATTAGGACTAGTCTTGATCGTAAAATGGAATCCGAGGGGTCTTTGATTCTTAGAATTGGGAACCTAGCTTCATGGAATACTACAGAATTACTGTCTACCAAGCACTTAGTTATTGATTAGATTTTTAGCTTTTGATAGGCACATCACTGAGAAGAAAGGGGCAAGTCATTCAGAAGCTCAGAACCTATTCTGAATGGCCTCTGGGTTTATTACTGAAAACTGAATAGAAGCAATATTTATTCTTTATATTTACTGTACAATGTTGGTACCTAGTTGTATTTCTTGGCCACTATAAAAATTGTCAATTCCTAAACATGCTTCTAAGAATTTGTTAGGGTAAACCCAATTATTTACTTGCTTTGAATTTGTTCTCAAGGTATTACTAGTCTACTGGGCAAGCCAAATTCCACAAAGTTTCATCTTATTAGCCTGTTTCATCTCCTTAGATCAGCTGCATGCATCAAACGTACAGTATAAACCTTCATATGTACATTTGGTTTTTATATAATTCCAACTTTCTATGAATTCTTCCTTATTAAGAAGCAGTAGTATAGAATTTACTTTGGTGTAAAATTTGGGGTATGGCCTTACCATCTCTGATTAACTACACTACCACCATTTTCTGTACAATTGTTACTTAAAATAATACAAATAATGTTTATAATTATAAAATGAACTTGATTGTTTTTTAAAAAATAATATGTGCCAGATATTGGATCATAATCGCTATGAGATCTGATACTTCATCTGCTTTGTTCACCACACTGTGATTAGTACAAAGCCCAGATAAGACCCTCAATACAGAATTGTTGTTGTGGAATAGGTGATCGAGTAAATAACTAATTTGGAGACATAAATAAGTATAGTAATGTGCAGGAGAAACCAGATAGAGATATATCTAGTGTACTAGCTTATTATTCTACTATAACAAATTACCAAAAACATAATGGCTTAAAACAACACAAATTTATTATCTTATAGATCTGGAGTTCAGAAGTTCTAAACTCAAGATGTTGGCAGAAGTTCTTTCTGGAGGCTCTAGGTGAGAATCTGTTTCCTTGCTTTTATCAGCTTCCTACATTCTTCTTCAGTTGGGATAGTTGGGATTCCTTCCTTCATCCCCAAAACCAGCATCCACAAATCTCTTCTCTTTCCTCCTAACCCACTTAGATGATGTTATCATATCTCCTTCACTGATACTCTTACTTCCCTCTTATATTGACCGCTTGTGTCTACATTGATTTTACCAGATAATTTAAGATAACATTTTATCTCAGAAATCTTAACTTTAGCACATCTTCAAAGTCCCTTTAACTATGTAAAGTAACATATATAAAAGACCCTAGAATTTAGGTGTGGACATTTAGGGAGCCATTTATTCTGTCTACCACACCTGGGATGTAATAGACCTCAGAAGAAGGGAGCTTCATGCCAATCTGAGGTGACAGAATGTTACTGTTGACTCAAGTCCAGAAACATAATGAGATAAGAAAAAGATTTTTCCGGCACAGGAAACAGCATAAACATAAGTAAGATGACAGGAAACAGCAGGTTTTGCCTGATGACCTCAAGAGGGTTAATAGGATTTATGTGTAAAACAAGATGGATAATTAGAAAGCGAATGATGAACAAAAAAGCTGAAAAAACTCTGTGGTGACGTTTTATACAGTATCTTGCAAGACTTGCTAAGGATTTTGGACTCTATCCTATAGGCAAACTTATCTAATGAAGGATTTTAAACAGTTTAAAATGTTTCAGTGGTTTCTCATTTATACTGGGGGTAAAGTTTAATGTATTTAACATGGTGCCCTATTGGTCCCTTGGGACAGCTAAAAAAGTGTGTATACTTTTTGAGGACACCATGTATATGCTTAAATACACAAAATAAAGTACATAAGGCTACAAGAAAACCAATTTTGTTGAAATAAAAAGTTCTATCCATCAGTTCATTGGGAATCTATGGGTCCCAGACTATAAACTACTCAAAGATCTGGTCTCTCTCTTTTTTCTCTTTCTTCTATTTCATCTTAAGTTCAAAACTATAAGAACAATGGCCATTTCTCTGCTGCATTAAAATGTGAAGTTCCTCCTGCCTTGGGTCTTTGCCACATGCTATTCCTTTTGTTTTTAGCTTTTTTGCTTCTCTCTAGTTCTTCCCTCACCCACATCTGAATAACTCTTATTTGATATAAATATCACTTTACTGATGAAATTCACATGACCTTCAGACAAGAGTAAGTCTTCCATTATACTAACATATAGCTCAGTAATTTTCCTTTACAAAATTAATAATATTTATATAGTTACTAGAGGCCCTTAGCATGAAATTCATGCATGAGTGTCCTTCAGTTCAGCCTGCTCCCTCTCCAATCTGGGACCCCTTGATGTCCAATTGCCCGTTTAAACATCCTTCTCACAATCCAGGACTGCTAGCTCCCAAATGCTCACCTGCCTGCCTTCCTGATTGCCCCCAACCACTTCTTCCTGATCACCCCTGAAGAGTCCCCTACCAGCCTGATTGATATCTAACTGCTCCCCTGCCAGCCTGTTTGCCCCTAACTGCTCTTCCCTATGGGCCTGGTCACCCCTAACTGCCCCCCCCTGCAGGCTTGATCACCTCCAACTGCCCTCCCTTGCAGATCTGGTCCCTGCCAACTGCCCTCTCCTGCTGGCCATCTTGTGGTGGCCACCTTGTGTCCACATGGGGGCAGTCATCTTGTGTGTTGGAGTGATGATCAATCTGCAATTACTCTTTTATTAGATAGGATAGAGGCCTGGTGCACAGGTGGGGGCTAGCTGATTTGCCCTGGTGTCTTGGATCGGGCTGGGTGTTCCCTTGGAGTGTGGGGTGGCCTGGGAGAGTGGCCTGTGGTGGTTTTCAGGCCAGCCATGCCTCCCCTCTTCCTCCCCCCCCTCTAGTGACCCAAGCAGAGGCCTTGGTATCTGGGATTTATTTATCTTCTACAATTGAAACTTTGTACAGAGCCAAGCCTTCTACTCACACAGTCATTGAAAAATTTTTGCCTTAAGCACAGGCCAGGATTTGCAGAAAGTTTGGCTTCCTCCATCGACAGGCGCAACCCAAGCTTCCCTCCTGCTCTCTCTGTGGCCTTGACCATCTTGGTTGGGTTAAATTGCATATTCACTCTGATTGGCTGGTGGGGGTGGCTGGTGGGTGTAGTGGAGGTATGCTCAATTTGCATATTACTCTTATTAAATAGGATTTGTATAAATATTCACTAATACCTGTCTCACTGACCACAAAATACTTGTCATGCTGAGGATATTGTCTGTACTCCCAGTGTGTAGTTCAATCCCTGGCACAAATTAGACACTGCATTTCTGAAAATAAATTTTCATTTGAAAAGTTTTACATATACAGAAAAAATATAAAGGTAGAATGGAGATTTATCATACACCCAACAGTCAGTTTCTCCTATTTTTAATACCTTACATTAGTGTGGTTCATTTATCATGAAAAATGAATAATTATTGAGACATTATTATTAACTAAAGTCCACATTTTATTCAGATTTTCCATTTTTACCTAAAGCTATTTTTCTACTTCAGGATCCTATCCAAGATATCACATTACATTTAGTCACCATGTCTACTTTGGCTCCTCTTAGCTGTAACTATTTCTCAGACTTCTTTCACAACTTTGAGGGTTTTGAGGAATATTTGTCAGGTGTTTCGTAGAATGTCTCTAACTGGAATTTATTTGATAACTTTCTTATGATTACACTAGAGTCCCAGTGTATGAAATTTGTGCACTGTAGGATCCCTAGCCCCAGCTGGCTCTGACCCCTGGTCAAAATACTGAAAGAAGTCTCAGTCGAGGAGACAATTTGCATACTATGATTTTATTATGTAGGATTCGGGTATGGATTTGGGGGAGGAACACCAAAAAAGTAAAGTATCATTTTATCACATCAAATCAAGAATGCATGTTATCAACCTGGCTTAGATATTAACTTTGATCACTAGGCTAGGCTAAAGTAGCATTTGTCAGGTTTCTCCACTATAAAGTTCTATTTTTCTTTATCCTTTGCATAATATATTTTTGGAAGGCAGTAACTGTAATTTATCTACATAAATTACATTGATTATTTCTGCATGAAACACTTGTCTATTCTCATGTATTTATTTACTAAACAACTTATTTATAATAGTATTAACTCATGGTGATTTGTTTTATACTTTGTGTAATAATCCAATACTATTTCATTTATTTTTTTGCTCAAATTGTTCTAGCGTTGGCCATTGGGAGATTTTTTTAGTTGGCTCCTGTGTCACTTTGACATGTGTGGTGTGGGTATTTGTATGTGTTTTTTCTCCTCACTTCCTTACTATCTGGCATGAGAAGATGCTCAAAACTCAGCATGTATTATTTCCTTCCTACAACTGGCTATTTTCAAGGGGCTCTTGCTCCTTTTAATGAAGAATCAGATTAGAAACCAAGATCTGGGCACTAAGTATATTCATTGCTACCTGAGAGGGTCATTGCTGCCAGGTTTCTGAAAGATCAAGAAAATACATTTGTATACACATTTCCATAAATGCTTCTATATGTGACCATCTGTATCTATATCCAGCTAAACATGAGTTTATATCCATATCTCCAACTCTAATCTATTACCACAAAATTATTTTAGCTTCCTTCCCCTTGCTTATTTATAACTTCCCATTGCAACAGTAAGAAACCTGCCTCCCACCATCTGCCATCCATTTACTCAGTTGTTCAATTCCATTATACATGTATAGTGGTTTCAGAATTGTTAACCCATACACCCCAGGGAAACAACACTATTACTAGATTATTGTGTTTATGCAGAGCTCTTTTTGCCTTAAATCTTACAGATTTCAATAATTTCCAAAACTACTTAAGTCAGCACCTTTTTCCTTTACCCCCTTCAGCAAAGTTGATTTAGATATTTATAATAGAGTTAGATTCTTTTGCCACAGTCTGCATTTCATTCTGGGAACTCCCTGACCTCCTAAATGATTTTTTAAATTTGCATACATTAATATTCAGTCACGATAAAATTCTGTGAGTTTTGACAAATGCATAGTGTCATGTGTCCACCATCACATTATCATATACAATGGTTTTGCCATCCAAAAATGTCTCATACTTTGCCTATTTAATTCTCCCTTCTTTCCAAATCCTGAAACCCTCACTAACACTACTGTTCACCATCTCTATAGTTTTGCCTTTTTCAGAAAGTCATATAAATGAAATCATATAATATGTAACCTTTTCAGAGTGACCTTTTTCACTTAGCAAAATACATTTAAGATTCATGCATTTTTTTTACAAGATCTGAAAGCTCCTTTTATTTTTTTAATCTCTGAATACTATTCCCTACTAATGGATATACCACAGTTTATCTTTTCATCTCTTGAGTGACATCTTTGTTGCTTCCAGTTTTTATAATTGTGAATAAAGTTTCCATATAATACATTTTTGTGCAGGTTTTTATGTTGATGTAAGTTTTCAAAGCATCTGGGTAAATGTCAAAGATCATAATTGCTAGACTTATATGGTAGACTACATTCAGTTTTGTTAGAAACTGCTAACCTATCTTCTTTACATAATTCTTTAATGAATTATGAACAGGTCATTATAGCGGCAGTGTGCATATGTCAATAGTATTAAAGCTGAAGATTAAATTTAGTTAAGATATTGGTGCAATTGTTCTATCCAGAGATAGTGATTATCTGGAAGAAAAAAAAGGGGGGGAGGAGATAGAGGGAAGTTTCATGGTTTTGAAGCGTTAAGAATATGAAGACCACAGGATCCGGTAACTAACTAGATATGGGATTATGACGACATATTGGTGGCTCCCGGGTGTCTAGTTCAGATAAAATGGGAATAAAGAAGAGGGGTTCTTTGGGAGGATGGAGAGGGTAGGACATTCTGATCAGATAGGTCCTAAATGCCTATGCAATTTGCCAGAGGAAATGTCTAGGAGGCAGTTGTACATTTGAGTCATGAGCTCAGAAATAAAACCTGTTTATCAGGATGGAAAGAAATAAAACTACAGTTGTAAAGGGAGGTCTGTAGTAAATTCTAACTTGGTAAACTGTCCATTTTAGTTTAAGAATCACTGTTTTCTTTAAATGTAAATCTTTGCTGTGCAATGTATTTCTCTGTTAAGTGACAGTGGCTTCAAAATGAAGATGGATATCTGCACTTCCGCCTTATATGCCTGGTTGCTAAATTATTTTATCTACCAGCTTGAGCAATTCAACCTCCATTTACCAAGTCTTCTCTGAATGTTCCCTTAGATTATAATATTTAGTATTTTAAAATCAAGAAAGAGCTTGGAGACCATCTAATTCAACCACTTAGTCTTGAATATGAACTTAATTGTCCACATAGGTGAATCTTATCAATTTAATTACTATCTTACTATGATTCCTTGTTTCTTATTAAATCAAGATTCTGTGTTCTCTTAAAGTAAAAGCAACATTTATATGGTGATCCACGTGAGGAAATTGTTTCAAAACTTGGGAGAAAGATAATGTTGACTTTTTAATTTTCCTAAATCTAACAAAATCTAACTTCAATTCTCTGCCCACCAACATTGGCAGGAGGTTCAGTTACAATATCAGTGGCTTTGGGGGACTCTCGTGCTATCTTAGGAATACACAGAACTGCATCTTAGGTTTTGGAGGTTGCTGCTTCCATTTTGCTTTGCAGAGGTCACTGAGGGCTGAAAAAAAGGTGACAGTTTTTTAATGGTTCTAATCCTTTGTGGCAAGCTCAGTTGCTGAAGAACCAGTGAGTTCACAGGGTTCACAGGATCATGCCCCTTCTACAGCTGGCCATGTCAAGCAATCGCCTTCCCCTCATTCCCCAGAGATGCAAATTCCATCGGGTTTCAACTGCATCCTTCTTTATCCTCAAAGCACAAACCTCCATTTCCTTTGCCCTTCCATACAATCCACCTTAATTATCTAGATCATAAGTGCAAACCAGGCATTGTAATTTCTAATTTCTTGACCAGATCCTGAAAGCAAATGAGTAAAGCTGGCCAAGTGTAAGATGGACAGGTTAGAAACTACATACACTGTCTGTGAGATGCACACTACCCAACAATACTAAGTATCTTGACTCAACAAGAGAAGCCAAAAATATACTTTGTAGAGGAATTATCTGAAATTTCAAAAGTTGGTGTCTATTTGAAAATATTTCAAAATGCCCTTCAAACTGAACCAAAAATGCCTATATACAACAGACCACCATTTTAAAGCCTTTTACCTAGATGCACATGTGTATTAACAAAAACAAGTATTTTCTGGAAATTTTGACTTTCCAATCCTAGAATTTTTATTTAAAAAGAAAAAAAAGAATTTACTTCTAACTGGAATGAAGGAAAACTCACCATACCTCAGAAACAAACACTGAATAGTGAGTGAAGGATTGCATAAAATAAGTTTGTTTTCTAATGAGTCTTCAATAGAAGAATTTTTTTAAAAGTTAAATTTTCAACCTTGTTACACATACTATATAATGATTCACATACATGACCTAATTTGGACATGTGAATGATAAGTATCTGTATATAAGGCATTTGAATTAGGGCTAAAGTCTTTGTTTCTCTTCAATTGACTTTTCCAAGTGCTCTACCCAGTGAGTCTAATATCTATCTCAATCATTGATGGGTTAGTAGAAAGGAGGAAGTGGGTGATCTAGTTACTGTTTCATAGTAATATGGCAAGGTAATTTAATAATGCATGCCTATTTGAGACCATATAACCTTTCAGAATGGAGTGTGAGAGAGAGTGTGTGTGAGTGGCTGTATATGAAAACATTTGGTCATTACCATTCAGGTTGCTATAACAAATGACCATAATTGGTTGCTAACAAACAGCATAAATTTATTTCATACAGTTCTGGAGGTTGAGCAGTTCAAGTCAAGATTCTGACAGATTCCTTGTCAGTGACAACTTGTTTCCTGGTTCATAGCCAGATGTCTTCTCTTTATGTCTCCACAAGGTAGAAGGAATTTAGAAAACTCTCTGGGGCCTCTTTTATAATGGCACTAATGTCAGTCATGAGAACTCCAGATTTATGATCTAATCACCTTCCCAAGACAACTACCTCCTAATACTATCACATTGGGGGTTAGGATATCAACTTATAAATTAGCCCAACTGAGGAAAGGGGATGAGAGAGAAATAAACATTCAGTCTATTGCACTCCCGAAGGCTTTTATAAAAATCTTTTGGAGGCATAGGCATAAATCCAATTATAGGACTCATCAAGTAGAGAGGTCCCTACAAAAATGAAGGTGTCTTTCTCCTAGTGGTAAGAAGGAATAATAGGGCCCTTCCATTTTTATTTTGGAGAGATCTGGCTTTTCACTTATTCAAATAAATTAGTATCTCTGTGTCTTGATTTTTTAGAAAGTAAAAACTCATTCAAAGTTACTCATTCACTTGATTATAAAAAGATTAACAGGAAATCACTATGCACCTTTGTCTTCATGAAATACAGAGCTCCATGCTTAGTATTCAATTCAATATGATTTTGAATGACAGCCAATTCTAAGAGGACCACCATATTCCACACTCAGAGGCCTCCTTAACTGAATGGTATGCACAGTCTATGCATTTCCTCACCATCTAATCAATTCTGTTAGCATTTTACCTACTTCACATTTGTGGTGTCCTTCCCCAAAACTCATAATCTCATTCTAATCATGGGAAAAATATCAGACAAACTCAAATTGAAGGACGGTCTGCAAAATACAAAACCAGTGCTCTTCATAATTGTCAAGGTCATGAAAAACAAAGGAAAAAGAAGAAACTGCCACAGACCAAAAGATTAATAAGAAGATATTACAACTAAATAAAATATGGTATTTTAGATGGAATCCTGAGACAGAGAAAAGCATTAGTGGGGGAAAATTTGAAATCCAAATAAAATTTATAGTGTAGATAAATGTGCTATGGTTCTGTGAAATGTGAACAGTAAAGAAAAACAAAGAGTTTATTGGAGCTCTTTGTAATATCTTTGTAAATTTTTAAAAATATATAATTAGTCCAAAATAACAAGTTTATTTAAAGCAAAAAAACAAAAAAAAAGCTTAATTGTCCTAAAGTTAGTATCCTTGGTACCTTGTCTAACTTGGCTTCTTTAGTTAAGCAACTTAGTAATAGACTTTGAGCATCAACACAAAACTCCAGGTGAACACATTGGTTTTCCATTACCTTGTGGCCACTAGAGGGTTTGCTGGAGTCAATAAATCAGTCAGGAAGGAATCTTTTTCTGTTACTCTTACAAGGGACAGAAATTTCAACTTAAAAGAACAAATAAAAATAATAGGAATTTCTTGGCCCCTATAGCTAAAAACCCAGAGTTGTATTGGCTACAGAAAAAAAAAAAAAGGAATGATGTTACCAGTTCTTAATCTCTTGCCCCTTCTTTCTGTTCTGTGGCTTCATCCTGAAGCCCTTTACCACATATTCTGGGTCAAATTAGACAGAAAAGAGAGCATGTCCCTCTTTTCGATAATCACAGCAAAATTTAATTCCTCCCCATTGATTCTGATTGCATCATGTGTCCAACAATAAACAAATCACTGTGACTAAAGAATGCAATGCAGTGATAATCAGGTTTGAGCTATATGTCCACCCTTGAGTTGAGGAGAGAGTCAACTCCATTGTAAGTTCAGGAACTGGTAGTTCTTTCTCAAAGAGAAAGGCAAGCATTTTTACAAAGAGTAGGGCAAATGGATGTAGAATGGCAAAACAACAACAAACAAATATCTACTTTTCTCATAGTATACTCCCCCTAAACTAATCCACTCCACCAGACTTCCATACCTGGCTCAAACCAGTGCTTTTGTATAGGGAGAACTTCAGCCCTGCTTCTTCTAGGCCCGTCTTATGCCCACCTTAACTCACTCACTACAGTATCAGGAAATGCCATGAGTTTACTCTTCTAGGAGGGTCAGTGCTAGTGCAGAATAACTAAACATACCTTAATTCCATCCATATTTTCCTTTCCTTTGTCTGCTTTTTATTTTACAATATTTGAAGTTAGTGCTATAAATAGTAATTACTCCTAGTAGCCATTCCTATGTAATATGGCTTCATAGCCCCACTACAAAGCAACAACATGGGCATTGGTGGCTCTAAGTCCTCTAGAAAAACTTGAACTATTTCAACTCATTATCTGCCTAAAACTTGATAAAAGAAGAAAAAGCCATAGTTTTTCATTGTTATATGTTGGGAAAGCTTTGGTATTTGATGGCTGTTAAGCTTAAAGTGTTCTTTCTGCCCAGACTTTTTACTTTGGCTCATTTCAGCTAACTTGGATCACAGCAAAGCCTGATCATGCATGATTCATAGATGCTAAGACCAACATTTGGGGTTTGAGAGAGGCACACAGAATGGGCATTTCTGTCACTGGTAGGGCATGTGTAGTAGTCAATGTCTGTGCCTTGACCACATCCTTTCAGCACTCACTGTTCCTTACACAGAGATGACTCCTACTGAATACACCTGAAACTATCTTCCAAAAAGCTCTCTTCAATGGCAGGAAGATGCATGACTCACATTTGGGCTAGACCAAAGGAGGTTAATTCTCTCTGGAATAGGTCTAAACAAATTACAGGAGGTTATGGGTAAATTTCCATATCCTTTGCCCCTTAGGACCCTTCTCTTCTAAGAAGCCTCTGGAGAAGGACAACAAACTGTCTTATCCCCACAGGCCAAGTAGAACAGCACTGCTTATGAGGACTAAGTAGAAATAAAACCTGTGTTCCCCTGGTGTGGAACCCAGGCATGGATCCATTTCCATCAGGGGAGGTAAACTTTCTGCTCTTGAGGATCCTGCATGCCTATACAGAAGCTGGTTGCTACTACAATTCAGCAAAAGTCTCTATCTCACCCAAGACCAACCCCAGATAGAAGGCACATTGTACAAGCAGCAGGGAAAGGGGCAGGGATGCTGAAAAAGCACCACGCTCAAGGACAAAGTATAAAAGATCTATTTAATATTCAAGCCAGGAAAAGAGAACCCTGTCTGTCTCCACTGTGACACTAACAGTGAGTAACTAGCAACAGCAGTCTGACAGTCACATGGAAAGGGGCAAGAGAATGGAGAGAGACTCTATTTTGGGCACAAATAAGAACTGAGAAATAAATCAGTGAACTTGAAGACAGACCAATTACAATCATTCCAAATACTAGTAAAACACAAAGAGGAAAAAAGTGAATGTGTTTTTTAAAAAGAACAGAGTATCGAAAAACTGAGCATAATATTAAAATTCTAACATATCTAAAAATGGAGTCCCAAAAAGAGGAAAGAAATGAAGTAGACAGACAGCTTAAATGGCTGTAGTATCATCCTGTTACTATATGGATGTAACCCAAGGTTGTGGGTTCTATCTCCAATCATGGCATATACAAGAAGCAACCAATGAATGCATAAATAAGTGGAACAGCAAATCAATGTTTTCCTCTCTCTCTTCCCTTCTCTCTCTAAAAATAAATAAATAAATAAATGAAAATGAAGCAGAAGAAATATTTGAAGAGAAAATGTCTTTAAATTTTTCAAAATTAGTGAGACAACATGTCACAGATCTAAGAGGCCCATAGAACATCAAGCAGGATGACCACAAAGACACAAATATTTGCACTACTAATCAAAGTACTACAAACCAAAGACAGAAAAATTTGCAGGAAGCAAAGGCAAAAAGAAACATTACATACAGAAGAAAAAAGAATTATAGCAAACTACTCATCAGAAATGTTACAAATCAGAGATTTCATTTTCATATATGAGTATGATTCTGTTTTGTTTGTTCATTTATTTTGTTCCTCAGATTCTGCATATAAATGAAATCATACAATACTTGGCTTTCTCTGTCTGACTACATTCATTGCAGCATTATTTACAGCAGCTAAGATATGAAAGCAACCTAAATGCCCATCAGTTGATGAGTGGACAAAAAAGTTGTCCAACAATATAATGGAATATTACTGAGCCATAAAAAGGAATTAAATATTACCATTTGTGACAGCATGGACGGACCTAAAGGTTATTGCACTACTAAATATTTATTTATCTATCAACAGAGTCAAAATACCTGAAGCAATAACTGAAAGATTTGAAAGAAAAAATAAACAAATCTACAATTACAATTGAAGACTTAACATTCCTTTCTCAGTAATCAATAGAACAAAGAGATTTTAAAAATTGGTAAGGATATAGAATAACAGTTGTATGAATAAGCTCAGCATAATTGCCATTTATAGGATCTTCCACCTAATAAAAACAAAATACACATTCATTTAAAGTGCACATGGAACATTCACCAAGAAAGACCATAACCTGGACCACAAAACAAATCTTAAAAAATTAAAAGAATTAAAGTCATATGAAGTATGATCTCTGACCACCATAGAATTTATCTATAAATCAAATTTTAAAAATATATCTGTAAATCCCTAACTATTTGGATATTAAACCATAAGCTGCTACATACCTCATGGGTCAAAGAAGACAACAATGCTTGATTCATAGTATTAACTCAAGAAATATTTGTTATACCAGCCTTCCACAAATTTTGATACGTTTTGGTTTCATTTTCATTCAATTCAAATTATTTTTCAATTTGCTTTGTGTCTTTGTAAAAGATCTTTACCTATAAGCTGTGAGGGGGGTTAACATGGATAACAATGCACATATTAAATAAGCAATTAATATTATAGAATGTATTAACATGATGCATGTTTTGTATAAGGAAGAAAAATGGAAGAGTATTGAGAGAACTGGCAGGAAGAGAAGTTGAAGTTTAAATTGGATGGTCAGAGTCAGCCTCGTTTTGAAGGGGACTTTTGAGCAAAGGCTTAAAGAATTAGACAAACAGTTATAAAAGGGAAAACAATTCTAACAGTGAGAACAGCCAGATCCAAGTCCCTAAAATGAAGGCATGTTTGGCATGTTCTAGGAGAGTGAGAGGGGGATAAGAGGAGAGAAGGTCAGATAAAAATCTTAGATACAGCCTTGCAGACAATTGGAAGAACTTTTATTCTGAGTCATGTTGTAGGATCCATTGCAGGGTTTTGGTCAAGGAGTGGCTGTGGGAGTAAATTCTTCCTTGATCCTGCTCAGCACCAATTGTGGGAGTACGCACTCCTTTATCCTGCTCGACTACACTAACTGTTGGGTCTGAGCTCCTCTGCCAGGGACTGGACCTCCTTGGACCCTGGGTATTGGATGGAGGAGAAATGAGAAGTCTTGGGTATATAAGAGAGTCTTTATTGCAGCCCACGTAGCCATTGCTAACAAGGAGCTATCAGACAAAACAGTTATTCATAGCAGTCCCATAAAGTAGGCAGCCATGCACTGGCTGGTCAATAATATATTCTATACTAACTTAAACAAAAGAAGCTTCTTGCCCAAATAGTGACATCAATATCTGGGTTATAGAAGGGCATTCCTGCACAGTGTGTAGTAAGATTATTATATCCTTGCTTTTGCAACTGCAACTGGGAAATTGAGCTTGGCCTTGAACATCCAGCATACTTTGATTAGGATTTCCAGAGTGGCATACTCTGGTCTAGATTAAACTATAGGTGATAAAGGTGATAAGAGAGACCAATAAGAAAACTTATTCCAATAAATGAGGGAAAGAAATAATGGGGACAGGTGATAGGAGCAGAAGGGTTGAGAATGGGTAGAATTATAATACAAGATATGGCCAAAGTAGGTTTACAGTTGTCAGTACGTAAAACACAGAGTTTAGTTTTTTATGATTATTTATTATTATATTTTTCCCATATGAATTACTGTAAACCTACTTTTGCCCCACCCAGTATATGTAGAAGGAAGAGCCTAAAAATGTCCTAATGAATTAGATGAGATGTTGTAGGAAAATAAAGGACTCAAGGATGACTCAAGATGTTTAGTCTGAGCAATTGGAAAGTTGGAGTTGTCATCAATTGGATGGTGAAGGCTGCAGGCAAAATAGGTTTGAAAGTAAAATACAGAGTTTAGTTTTGGATACAATAAAGATGAATGTAGGAGTCTGGTGCTCCAGAATGAGAGGTCTGAACTTAGAAGTATCAGAATGTAGACCGTCTATCAGTCCAGGTCCTAGCAGTATAGAGAAGGCATATTCAAACTAAGTAATTGAGAAGAGAAATGTTTACAAGCGTATGGGCAGGATTCAAGGAACACAATAAGGAATGGTAAAATACTCCAGAGGTATTAACATCCCTGGTGTGAAGGCAAGTGGAGTGAACACTCATTAGTCCTGAAGAGGGTGGCTGTGTGGACAGGATGCCTTGACAAGAGATAAGGCCTTCAACAGAGGAATGCAGCCAATCTGAGGCCACCTGGTTGGGAATAATATTCCAACCCAGCTTTCCTTACCCTCTTATCTCCTGCCAGTGCTTCCCACAGGCCAACCCAAATGAAAATTAAAGGTCAAGGGCGAGCAGGGTGGGGAAGGAATCTAGCGAGGCCCATAGAAAATACAAAATCTACAAATTACTTAAAGCTGTGAGTCTGGGTGACATCTGCGAAGATCTGTATGTGGATCAAAAAGCAGGAGGTATAATGGCTGAGCTTGGGGCACTCTACCACAAATAGGAAAGAGCTAAGGGAGAGTGGTGAGCCGGGAAATAGGAGGAAAATCAAGTGCAGTGTTGGGGAAAACAGTGTTTCAGGGAGGAGGAAATAATTTTGTCGAAAGCTATTGGTAGATAAGATGAGGACTGAAAATTGGCCCGTGGATTTAGTAGCATAAAGGTTCCTGGTGACCTGCACAAGCAGTTTGGGCAGAGCAGTGTGAGCAAACACCAATTTAAGAAGAAATGGGATTAGAGAAATTGGTTGAGCTCCTTCAAGGTGTTTTTCTGGGAAAGGGATTAAAAATAAGATGGTAGCAAGTAAGGCTAGTGGACTCAAGAGAAGATTTTGTTGTTTTATCTTTTAAAAGGGGAGAACTAATACCACGTTTGCTTTCTGATGGACATGAGCAAAGAGAGAGCTAATAATCAATGATATAGGAAAGAGAAGGGAGAAATGCTGAACAAATATGCTTTACAGGAGAGAGGAGAAAGATATGGTATGGAAGTACATATATCTTAAGGAAAATATTAGTACAGAACTCACGGGCTGGCTGTGAGGAGTGAAAGAGGTAATGCATGAAAAGCTGTTATTCCCAACATGTAGAGAATACTCAACAAATGTTAGCCATTTCTAATTATTATTTTTTTCTGGACCTCATTTTTCTCTCCTGTAAAAAGATGCCAGTATATATTTCTAGAGTGCTATTCAGTTCTAACAAGCTGTGAAATGAGATTACTCAAGGAACTGTCCATAATGTCGAAAAGGGACCTAATCTCTAAGATAGAATCACATGGGGTCACCTGATAATATTTAAAATGAAGCCTATACACAACATAAATGTACACAACCACATGTGAAAACATAATGGTGCACATCAGGAGAAATTATAATGCCACTGGGCCTGTTGCTACAGTAGGAAAACAGTTAAGAAAAAATTCTCCTAACACCTGAGTCTGTAAGACTCTCCAAAAGCAATTGAGCCGTGCAATTCCAATTGTGGACTGGATTGCTATGTAAACTGTGCTCCATAGGGCATTTAAAGACTTAACACAAGTGGCTGAGTTTAATCCTTTAATTCCATTGCTCCATATGTTCCTAGTAGGTTCGGTGAACAAAGAATTTAGACATAATATTAGAAACCCATTTTCAGGAAAGGGTTTAGGTATGGACAAAATATGCCACATTTTGTGCACAAAAGAGACTCCAGACTAATCTCTGGATTTACTAAGCCTGAGGGTAATTCTTATGCAGGGATCCTGCTGAAAAGACTCATGCTTACACAGTAAATTGTCTGAGGTACCCCCCTCCATCAGCAACTCTCCTCCCCCAGCACCTCCAAAGGCTTCTTTTATTAAAGGGCTTGTGTAGATGGAGTATGTTCACAAACATACCAATTTGGGTCATTTGCTCCCTGATAAAAGCCTCAATTCACTCTGAAACATTATGTGCCACTTATGGGCTTAGAGACATTCACTTTAGAACAGTGGAAGGAGTCACATGATCACATTATCAAACACAGTGGATGTTCAAACCACTTGTGACCTAGTCAAGCAGAATGAAGGCCACTACCTCCCCCAAGATGCCCCTGCTCCCTGGGACACACACGCCATGCTCTGGCTGTGACACTGTGTAGTACATGCCTAAAGACTCACACATGGAACTTAAACAAGTATTTAAGGATCTCAGAGATTGATGGTATGAAGACTAATTAAAGTCATAAAACCCACGAAGGCAAAGAGGCGTGTTTGAGTGACATTTAAGAACCACCTCACATATTGAATATGTGCACGTTAGCAGCACTGTAATAGATGGAGGAACACAATGACAGAAAAAACAAGTCACAATTTATCCAGCCTGAGAAACCAGAGCTCGTTTACATATATCAGATTTAATTTCATTTTTCACGAGTCACTTGAGGGCAAGGCACATTTTATATCTGAGCTTTGAGGAAGTGCTGAATTTGCTCTTCTCACTCTTTCCCTCCTCCCCATGGGAACTTGATGAGTTACTAAATAGTTGTGATATTCCTTGACACTTTTCTAAAATAACTTGCCAGAATTTTCTCCAGCTTTTATTTTTCAGTGTCTGACCATTTAGTAACTCCAGGCTATTATTTAGTAACTTCAGGATTTATGAAGCTGGGGTGCCATGAGTGAAGTTGCTGGAATGGGGAGGTTGTAGTGAGGCTAACATATGGTAGCCCAAATCGCTTGTTTTGACAAAGAAGGTAATTATTGATACTTGCATTTTCTAATCTGAAAAATCCATGGTGTAATCATTTCTTCAAATGAATGTTGCAAGAATTAGTAAAATTTTGTTCTAAAATCTCCTGGCATTTCTGGATAACAAATTTCACTACTATTATTTTATATTATCATAAATATTATGTTTTATTTTTATAATGGCACTGCCAGGAACTTTTCTTTTTTGGCGTTTTTAAAGGAAGAAAGAAAAAAAAAGACTCATCTGAAGTTGCAGTTACCGAGAAAAGCATAAGAAGAGCGTTTTTAATATAGTTAAGCGATTTTTCTATGAATGCCATTAAAGAGAAAGGCAAGTTGTGGGATGCTTTATTATCCCAAGTTAAGCCAATTTTCACCAATGCTTATAAAAGTTTGATACTGAAATAAGAAATCTCTTTTAAATTAAAGTTTTCTACTAGAGCCTTTATTGTATGCATTCTGCTATGATAAAGTTTGGATATTTTATCTCCTTCTTCCCACATTGATGTTCAGACCTGCCTCATTTTGGTGACTAAGCATGCTAGGGTTGCCAAATGAAAATATAGAACATCCAGTTAAAATGAGAGTTTCAGGTAAATAACAAATAATTTTTGTCTAAGTATGTCCTATGCAATATTTGGAACATATTTAAGCTAAAACATTACTCTGGTTTATGTGAAATTCAAATTTAACTGGGCACTGTATTTTATCTGCCAAACCTAAGCATGCTGGGATTTTCCAACAGACGTGTGGGACAGAGGGTTAGCTGGGTTTGTCAGAGTTAAGAGGACTAGAGATAGATGCCCTCTGAGAAACATCAATCACAGTGCCTACCAGCTATAGTTACCCCTGATAAGACCTGACTTGATACCAGTATACAAGATAGTAGAGTTGGTGAGGGTGGGGCAGCAGGACAGGGAGGGAGAGCAGGAAAGACGTATCTTCTGCCCATCTCTGTGTTCACGCTCAGATAGGGGATCTCACCAAGCATTCCAGCATTCTTGGGACCTGTTTGGGGTTGATTCCAGGTTCCAGGGAGCAATGAAATTCTGGCCTTGAACAGCAGAGCGATTTTCAACCTTACTTTCTAGGCTGATTCTCTTAGGGGTAGAAGTTTTAGCTCTTGCAGCTACATGCAGATAGGGCAGGCCAATGAGATACCAGACAAATGTTCTTACATTTTAAACTTCAGCTAAGGATTATTATTTTTCTCATATCATGTCTTTGAACAACTTGTGTCAACTCCTTAAACTCAAGTTCCTCGTCTATAAAATAAAAGCTATAATGCTATTTCACAGGGATGTTCGGAGGACTAAATAAATAATTTCTAAAATTCTTAATACAGCCTGCCATCACATAAGATCTTAGGAAATAGTATCTATATGTTATTATATACATTCAAAGGGTCAAATTATTATCTGAACTATTTCACAAGAAACCCTGGTCTATTTGTGGACTTAATGGTATTCATTGACAATCTCTGATGAAAAATCCATAACAGGTACTGTGATTGGCCCTTAATCATTATCACCCTCTTATGGCAAAGAAGCTATTAGAGTCCAATAATTAAAATTCTATTACTTAAACTATAAACCTATAATTACTGACAAAACAAAAAAGCTTCCCTGATTAACTGAATACAGGAGCTCCACATGAAGAAAACTAATCAATTCAACATAGGTATTTGAGTTATTTTAATGATTCTTCCATAACATATGTCCAAATGTATATAACCCATACTGCCTGCCCATGCTATTACTGTCACTTTTTTGACACTTGTTAGGTTCTGAGAGTCAGCCCATTTAGAGTAGTGCTTCTCACCCTGGCTGTACAATATGAACATCTGAAGGACTTTAAAAAAGAAAGAATCTCAAAGGGAAGGGGGAAGTTTGTGGGGAGAAATTAACCAAGGAACTAATATACATATATGCATAACCCATGGACACAATAGTATGGTAGAGGCCTGGGGGAGTGCCAGATAGAGGATGTCAATGGGGGGAAAAATAATAAAGATAAATATAAAAACAAAACAAAAAGCAAAGACAAAAAAGGGCTTCCCTCCCAGACCATTTTGATTACAAACTTGAGATAAGGCATGTTTTAGAAGCTTTCTAACTGATTGTATCAAGAAGCCATCTTGGAAATGTTGGGTAGAAAAAGAAAATGAGCTTTTGAGTCATACTAAGTTGAGTTCAAACCCAGGTCTCTGTATCTATTAGCTGTATTGTCTTGTACAAGTTACCATTCCCTCACAGCATTACCTCCCTTTATTAGAAAAAATGGAAATACTTGATTCCCTAAGGAGCCATTGAGTTACTACAAAAATGGAAATTATTATTCTAGAGATTGTATAAAAGAAAATGGTCTCATTTAGACATCTGTATCACTTCTCTCTTTCCATTAAAAAAGACTGGCAAGTCACAGCATAATAGTTATAATTTTTTTTAGTATTTTTCTTGACTTTCATTGTTTTATTGCATGCTTGGGATCTGGTCCTTGCTGTAAAAATATTGTCTTAATTGTGTTATATTTAATATTTTTGTTTTGCTTTTTTATCTTGGCATTTTTCACACCACTTCTAAAGCCTGGACTGAAGATCTGGTGTTTGGTAACAACATTTTATTCAAAGAAATTTAAATTTGTCTCACCACAATATCATTATTATTTTCTTATGCCCCCTGCCTTTGGTTTTGTGGCAGAAGATCTTTCCTGCTTTGCCATGTTTGCTGAAGAGCTTCCTTCCACTTTCTTCTAATCACAAATTTCTAAGAATTGGAGGGTTATTCTCATACTTAACTATTTTATTTCATGGTAATCTTCCTTGCTAAAATTTTGTCTAATATAGGTTTATTGTTAATTTTTTTAATATGCTTTTATTGATTTCAGGGAGAGGAAAAGAGAGGGAGAGGGAGAGAGAAACATCAGAGAGACAAAATCATTGGCTATTTCCTGCACACCCCCTACTGAGCATGTGTGACCAGGAATCGAACTGTGACCTCCTGGTTCATAGGTCAACATTCAACCACTGAGCCAGACCAGCCAGGGAATTGTTAAATTTTTAGTCAATTTTATTATCAGAGTACTTTTGTAATTCTCATCATAGCCCTTGAGGTTCTGGTGACAAACTGCCACATAATTAGGGTTAGAAATTCTACTTCTAACTGTCTTAGAAATAAATGGACATAACGGTTGTAAAAGAAGTTAATATTCAAAATACTTAGAAACCAATACTGTAATTTAAGTCATAAATAATATCATTAAAAATATAATCCCTCTTTTTTCCTAATGTAATCATATTTATGGTAAAGGTATTATTAACCAAGAAACATGAGATGAAGCACAAATTGCTTACCAAGTCATTCTCATCATTTCTACATCATTTACTGGTTTTCAGAAATTAGTATTATGTTTTTCTTCTAAATTGTGTTTTGTGTTTTTTGCTTACTTGTTTGATATGGCTCTCACTAGCTAAATAACAACCTCATCTGAGCCATGATTTGACATTAAAAAACTCTATCAAACTCATGAACTGACTTCACAGTAGATAGGTTACCATTAAGTCTCAGAAACCAGATAATTTTTCTTATTATTATGGATATTGTTCATGGGACTGAGTCTTACAACTTCAATTTTTCAAATTTTAAGTATGTTTTTATACTTTTAAGTGAAACAGTTTATGTTTCATTGACTACTATAGTAATTTTAATTATTTGATTTACCAACATTTCAAAAAGTTGTTTTGGTAGGTAAAGATTTTGTAATAACTTGAAACATAATTTCATATTGTAATAGTCCTCTTATATCAAGCTCACTTTTTAAAAATTCCATTTATAATATTCTATTAAGTATCTCATGACTGTATTTGCTCAGTCTTTTTTAAATAAATTTTTTTAGTTTGGAATAATTTTTTATTTGTCAGGTAGTTACAAAGATAGTACAGAAAGTGCTCATATACCCTTTACCCAGTTTCCCTAATGTTATAGCATGGCTCATTTGTCAAAAATAAGACACTGACATTGGTAACATCTGTTTACTATAGGCTTTATTTAGATTTCATCTGAAAAACTCAAGTTTCCCTTTACTACCAGTTTCACATCCCTTCATAAAGCAACTATCATTCTAAATCATTTTGCAAGCATATTATCTATAATAATAAAAATATAATATACTAATTAGAATAGACATCTTTCTGGATATCCTTCCAGACATCCTTCTAGATGAAGCCAGGGCTTCGAGGAAAGCGCAGGTCCCGGGTGCCTGCCAGCAGCCAGAGAGAAGCCATCCCAGGTCCTGGGTCCCTGTGAACAGCTGCAGAGAAGCCAGCCCAGGCCCCAGGTGCCAGAGGGAAGCTGGTGGAAGGAAGGCCTATTCTTGCCCAAATTTCATGCATAGGGCCTCTACTGTATATATAAATGAACCAAAAAAATGTACAGTTTTGTTTTGTGGTTATGTTATTGCATTTTTTCCACAGAAATGTCATAATATTGTTCAAATTTTCTTTACTTAAAGACATGTTGTAATTTTCCTCAGTAATCTTGCTTTGATGTCTATATTCTGATATTAATATAGGCAGCATAACTTTTGCTTAGAGTTGGAATGATATAACTTTTTTATCATGTAACTTTTAACTTATCTATGACTATATTAAAGTGGTTTTCTTGTAAACAGTATATAGTTGGGTTTTGCTTTAATATCTAATCCGACAATCTCTGTCTTTAATTGGGTTATTTAGATAATTTATATTTAATATAATTATTGATGTCATTGGATTTAAATCTATAAACTTACCAGTTCCTTGTCTCATTGGCTCTTTGTTTCTTTTTCCTTCTTCTTCTGCCTCCTATTGGGTTAAGTATTTCTTATGATTCCATTTTATTTATATTATAGACTCATAAGCTATAACTTAATGTTTTTTGGTGGTTACTATAGGTTTTACAATATACACTTTTAACTTGTCACAGTTTATCCTAATATATAAAAAGCCAGGGGCCATCACGAATGAAACAACTGGATGGATGACCAAAAAGCAGGCTGTGTGGGGTGACCAGGCCAACAGGAGGGTTAGTGAGGGACAGCCAAATGACTGAACAGCAGTCCATGTGGGGCTTGGCTGAGGGGACACCCCCTCTGAGTAATGAATAATAAGATACCACTTCTAGTATAGTACAAAAAAACTTATAACAGTTTGCATCCTTTTCCTCCTTTTTATTCTTCACACTTAAATTCTTTATATGTTTTACTTCAATGTAAGTTATAGCTCCGTGACATATTGTTACTAGATTTGCTTTAGACTAGATGTTAGCAAACTATTGCTTGAGAGCCAGTCACCTGCCAGCCGGTAGTGGGTGGGGGGGAGTAGTTGGAGGTGACCAGGCCAGCAGGCAGAGATGGTTAGGGGTGATCAGGCAGGCAGGCAGGTGAGCAGTTAGAAACCAGTGGTTCTGGATTGCATGAGAAATGTCCAACTGTCAGTTTAGGTTTGATCCCTGGGATGGGGCCTAAACTGGCAGTCAGACATCCGCCAAGGGGTCCTGGATTGGAGAGAGTGCAGGCTGGACTAAGGGAACTTCCTCCCCGCTACCCTGTGCATGAATTTTGTGCACAGGGCCTATACTCCTATATAATAAAAGGGTAATATGTACATTGACCACAAGAGGGCATATGCTCAACACAGAAGCTGCCCCCTCATGGTCAGTGCCCTTCCACAGGGGGAGCGCCACTTTGCCAGAGGCCAGCTCATGGCTGGCCAATGCAACAGTGGTGTGGGAGCCTCTCCCACTTCTGCAGCAGCACTAAGGATGTCCAACTGCAGGCCTAAGACTTTAGTTGGACATCCCCTGAGGGCTTATGGGCTGCCAGAAGGGTGTCTGACTGCCAGCTTAGGCCTGATCCCCTGGAGAACAGGTCTAAGCCAGCAGGTGGACATCCCCTGAGGAGTCCCAGACTGTGAGAGAGCACACGCTGGGCTGAGGGATTCCCTGAGTGACAAATTTTTATGCGCTGAGCCTCTAGTCTTCAAATAATAAAATACCATTTCTAATATAGTACAAGAAACTTATAACAGTGTGCATCCTTTTCCTCCTTTTTATTCTTCACACTTAAATTCTTCATATGTTTTACTCCTATGTAAGTTATAACTCCATAATATATTGTTACTAAATTTGCTTTAGATTAGGTGTTAGCAAACTATGGCTTGTGAGTCAGTCACTTGCTTTTGTAAATAAATTTTGATCACATAACAGCCCACTCATTCATTTATGTATTATCAATGTCTGCTTTCATACTACAACAGCAGAGTTGAATAGTTGCAACAGTAAATGTTTACTATTTGGTCTTTTAAGAAAAAGTTTTTTTACTCCTGTTTTAGATAATTATCATTGAAGTTGACTAACATTAAGAAGAAATGACTTTTATATATTTTCTTATTTTTACTCTTTAATATTTTTGTCTTTCATTTTTTAAACTTATACTTCTTTATGTAGATCTATACATTTTTTACCTTTTAATTTTTTTATGTATTCCTTCCATCTGGTGTAATTTTTATTCTACTTGAAGAAATTCCTATAACATTTATTGCAGTGCAGGACTGCTAGCAGTTAATTTGTTTAGTTTTTGTTTATACAGTGGTACCTCGAGATACGAGTGCCCTAACATACAAGATTTTTGAGATACGAGCTGTCAAGCGAGCGATTTTTGCTTTGAAATATGAGCAACATTTGAGATAGGAGTAATCGCGTGGATCGGCCGGCTGCACACAACCCACCAGTTTACCATGACTCGAGTGTCTCATAGTTTCCCATGCCTCAAGGTTATGGAATGAATTAAACTCATATCTCGAGGTACCACTGTACTGAAAAAATCTTTACCTCACCTTTATTTTTTAATTTTAATTTCTTGATTTGAGAGAGAGACAATCATCAATTCCACTTATTTATAAATTCATTGGTTGATTCTTATATGTGCCCTGACCAGGGATCACACCTGCAATGGGATAACACTCTAACCAACTGAGCTATCTGGCCAGGATCTACTTCACTTTTATTTTTGAAAAATATTGTTAGGTATAGAATTTGGATTGGATTTTTTTTTCTTCAGCACTTGAAAATGTTTCTCTATTCTCTTTGTTTTTTTCTTTACTTTTGGTTTTCAGTCATTTACTACAATGTATCTCAGTGTGTGTGTGTGTGTGTGTGTGTGTGTGTGTGTGTTTAAATTTTTTTTTTTGCTTTGAGTTATTGGATCTGTGATTTGTTGTCTTTTTGTTACTTTTGAGAAAATCTTGGTTATTATCTCTTTAAATGTTTCTGTTCCCCAATTCTCTCTTTCTTTTTCTGAAACTAAATGTACATGTGTTTTAGGCTATTTGATATTGTACTTGAACACTTGGATGATCTTTTTTTTTTTCACTCATTTATCTCTTTGTATTTCATTTTGAATAATTTCTATCAATCTGTCTTCAAGTTCAATAGTACTTTCTCCATCTGTGCCCAATCTGTGTTTAAGCTCATTTAAAACTTTTTGATCTCCAATATCATGGGTTTTTGCTTTCTAACAATTACATTTAGCAAATTTTTATAGTTTTATCTCCCTGTTGAAATTTCCCATCTGTGTATGTATATTATCCATCTTTTCCACTAAATCCTTTAATATTCTAGGTATTTTAAAAATCCAGTCTAATAAATAGCTGCAACATTTGAGCTATCTGTGAGTTTTGCTACTTTATCTCTTAACAATGAGTCTTGTTTTTTGTGGCTTTTTAATGGATATTATCATTGTTGATTAAATACTAGATATTGTATGTACAAGAACAGTGAAGATCAAAGTAAATATTTCTATCAGAAAAGTCTATTTCATAATCTATAAGATTTTTAATGTGAGAGTTGAATTATTCATACAAATAGTTGAGCTTGTTTGAGTTGTATGGATACCATTGCTATTCTGAATTCACCACATGATTAAAATTCCCCCCACAAGGAGTGGCTGATACTTTGGATTTAATGTGAAACCTTGAGTATTAGAGGGGTTTTTCAGCATTCTTGTTCTACCCTTAGCTTTTAGTAGTGTTTATAAACCTGACCACAGAAGAGATTCCCTCTTCACGTTCTTCCCTCTCCTAGTGGGCTTGTTACCCAATACTAGGCTCACAGTGGGTTCAGTGGGGAAACTTTAGGGCCTACTGGTCTATCCTCTGTATTGAGGCCAATCATCCTGGGCTTTGGTGTTGGGAAGTTAGTTCTCAGTGTTCCTACAGTTCCCCCATCTCACCCCATGGCAGCAAAACTCTTCCTTGTAGATATGGTGTGTTTGAGAAGCAGAGAGTTTTCTGCCACTTTCCCAGCAGAAGACCTGCTTTGTATTAGCTTTAAATCTTAGATCCAAGAGGTTGTTGTTGCTATGTTTTTTTTTACTACATCATAGGCAAGAGACATTTTACCATTGCCCCAGAAGACATGGATCTCTGCCTGGTTACCCAGATTAAAAAAAAGAGTATCCTTGTCCACTCCTATAAGTATATAGGTTTTATGGCTTTCTTCCTCTCAGAAGCCTAGGAGGGAAGTTTTTGCTCCTAAATCCACTGACTTAAAGCTTTCACTTCACATGAAAGAAGGGATCAGGGAAATGGGCAGTGTTCATGGCTTTCTTCCAAGTGGCAGACAATTAAACCCTACAAATCGATGCCACTGGGCAGGAGTCTCTCCAGTACCTGCCCAGCCCCAGTTTTTCTCATGAGCTTATAGAGGAGGCCTGTAGAAAAGAGCTTGATACTGAATATAAACTTCACTGTGTCTGGAGCTTCCAAATCTTTGAAATTGATATTTTGACCCTTACTTGCAATTAGGAATCTATAATAATAAAAAAAATAATGTGCTAATTAGACCAGACATCTTTCTGAATGACCTTCTGAACAAAGCTGAGGCTGTGAGGGAAGCCCAGGTCCTGGGTGCCAGAGGGAAGCTGGTGCCAGCAGCTGGGGAAAGTAAGACTCTTTTATAAATTTTGTGCATCAGGCCTCTAGTTTATAAATATTTTAGCAAATTTTTTCATAGTCACTTTTATGCTTACTTCCTCAACCTCCCATGCTCCAAGAAAAGTTATGATCTTCTATATCACTGGTCAGTAAACTTATTAGTCAACAGAGCCAAATATCAACAGTACAATAATTGAAATATCTTTTCAGAGCCAAAATTTTTCAACTTAAACTTCTTTTAACACCACTTCTTCAAAATAGACTCACCCAAGCCATGGTATTTTGAGGAAGAGCCACACTCAAGGGGCGAAAGAGCTGATGTGGCTCGCAAGCTGCAGTTTGCTAACCATTGTTTTAGATTATTTTACTTTTTAAAATTTGTATTCATTATTAGGTTGGAAGTGAAATTTTCTTGTGACAATTACAATGTGACCTTGCATTGTAAATGAAAATAACAGTCTTGGGGAAGAAATGGCGGCAGAATAGACAGGACATGTCTGGAGCCTTATCACTGGGCAGAAGAAGAGAGCAGCTGAGAGTCACACTGGGAGTGTTTGTTGCCAAGTAAATTATCCTCCAGGAGAAGGTGGGAGACTGCGGGACAGGGCTCCCCTGACCAGGCAGCCCACTGCCATGGGGTTTTTGTCTGCCGGAGCCACCAGCGCGAATGCAAAGACCGCACCACCTTGCAGCGGGAAGTGGATATCTATGGTGGTCTGAAAAGCTACAGCTGCAGCACCCACCGAACAGCCAGGGGACCCAGAACACCACTCTACAATTGGCACAGACACTGGGACTCAGAGGAACTCCACACACCACACTGAAAGGTCAGATTTCGCCTGGGATAAGACCCTTGTGTATTGTACCTGGTCGTGTTGTAGTTCGTGCCTTTAAATCAATGTAGGAGAGAGAACTACATAACCAGACAACCGGAGAAGAAAGAGCATGGGCAGACGAAGAAACAGCCCAGAAAAGCAGGTATCACCAGAAAAGGAAGTAATCGAAACAGAAGAAGAAATAGACCTGCCAGAGAAAGAGTTCAGAAAAATGGTCATAAAGTGACTGAAAAGAATGGAAGACAAAATCGACTATGTGAGTAAGAGCCAAGAGGAAATGAAGAAGAAGCAAGAAGAAATGCAGAATAATCAAGAGGAAATGAAAAATGATATCACTGCTATAAAGAATTCAATAGAAAGCATCAAAAGTAGACTAGAAGAAGCAGAGGACTGCATCAGTGAGCTAGAAGACAAGGTAGAAAAAAATACCCAAGTACAGCAGCTTCTAGAAAAAAAAAACACTAAAAAGCAAGAGGAGAGCCTAAGGGAACTTGGGATACAACGAAACAAAACAACATCTGCATAATTGGAGTTACAGAAAGTGTGGAAACTGAGCAAGCATTAGAAAACCTATTTGTAGAAATAATGACAGAAAACTTCCCCAATATAGGAAAGAAAAACCCACACAAATCCAAGAAGCTCACAGAGTCCCAAGCAAAATGAACCCCAAAAAAACCGACACCAAGGCACATTATAATTAAATTGGCAAACACCAATGACAAAGTAAGAATCTTAAAAGTGGCCAGAGAGAAACAGAAAGTTACCTACAAAGGAACCCCCATAAAACTAGCTACTGATTTCTTAACAGAAACTCATCAGGCCAGAATGGAATGCAATGAAATACACAAAGTCATGCAAAGGAAGGGTCTGAATCCAAGAATACTGTACCCAGCAAGGCTTTCAATCAAAATTGAAGTCGAACTCAGGAGCTTCACATGCAAAAAATGACTAAGGGAATGTATTACCACCAAACCAGCAATGCAAGAAGGGAATGAAATGAAATATACAAAGTCATGCAAAGGTAGGGTCTGAATCCAAGAATACTGTATCCTGCAAGACTCTCAATCAAAATTGAAGGTGAAATCAAAAGCTTCACAGACAATGGAAGATGTTATTTCAGCCAAATGGTAATGAAAAAAAGCTGGGGTTGGAATACTTATATCTGACAAATTAGATCTCAAAGGGAAGGACATAACAAGAGATAAAGAAGGCCACTTCGTAATACAAAAGGGAACAATCCAACAAGAAGAAATAACTCTGGTAAACATATACGCACCCAATATATGAGCACCTAAATAAAATAAAAAACTCCTGGAGGATATTAAGGGAGAGATTGACAGGAATACAATCATAGTAGGAGACTTTAATACCCCGCTGTCACCACTGGACAAATCCTCTAAACAAAAAATCAGGAAAGAAACATCAATCCTAAATGACTGACTAGACCAGATGGAATTAATTGACATCTTCAGAACATTTAACCCCAAAGCTACAGAATATACATTCTTCTCAAGTTCACATGGGTCATTTTCAAATATAGACTATATGTTGGGTCATAGGAAAAGTCTCTTCAATTTCAAGAAGATAGAAATCATATCAAGCATTTTCTCAGACCACAGTGGCATAAAACTGGAAATCAACTATAATAAAAACAATACAAAAAAATCAAACACATGGAGACTAAACAGCATGCTACTATACAATGACTGGGTAACCAGAGAGATCAAGGAATAAAAAACATGATGGCAACAAATGACAATGACAACACAACAATACAAAATCTATGGGACACAGTGAAAACAGTCTTGAGAAGGAAGTTCATAACTCTAAAAGCCTACTGCAAAAAACAGGAAACAATGGTAATAAATTTCCTAACCCTACAACTCAAAGAGCTAGAAAGAGGAGAATCCAAGATGGCGGCATAGGTAAACACCTATACTGCTGCCTCGCACAACAATTTCAAAACTACAACTAAAAGACAGAACGGACACCATCCAGAACCACAGGAAAGCTGGCTGAGTGGAAGTTCTACAACTAGAGGGAAAGAGAGGGGCTCGCGGAGACCCAGAGGAGCTGCAAAAAGCCGAGGTACGGGGACGCGCGCTGAGAGAGCGGGCGCCGGAGTACCGGGCTGGCTTTCTCTGGCGGGAGGGAAACGGAGACTCCCAACGGCATTGAACCCCTTCTCTTACGACACTAAACCCCAGCTCCAGCCGAGACTCATATGGGGGGAGTTTGGACTGTGAAAAGGGAGAGGTGCACGGAAATTTAGGGGAGTTGCAAAGGATCAGAGGTCTGGTCGCGCACGGCACCACGCGGAGGACGGATTGCTGATTGTGCCGCTGGCTTTCGCAAGTGGGCGGGAGACAGACCCTCTGAACTGTGCCACTTCTGACTCCTCTAAGCCCCTGTTTTGGGCGAAACCCTGGGGACCTAGACTCGTGTGGTCCTGGTTCGCAGGGGAGCCGGAAAGGCAGCAGTCAGAGGCGCTGCGGGTGCGCGCGCACAAGGACCGCTCCAGCCATTACCCAGTCACGTGAGACTCAGGGGCCGTGGAGGGCGGGGCCGACTGGAAGGCAAGGCGGTCCCTTAAGCCCTGAGACTCCACCCCTCCCAAGCTCAACCCAGGCTTCTGCGGCTGAATCCAGCACAGAAGTTTCCCCGGCACAGTGAAAATGCCGAGACAAGGGAAGAGATTACAAGCAAAAGAAATGGAGGAAAAAAAACGACTGGATATAGAGTTCAAAACCACGCTCTAAAAATTAAGTGAATTAAAAATCTGATCAACAGAATAAACTGGTGAATATAATAGAATCAGGAGCACAGAAAGGGAGTAGACTGATAATTCTCAAGAGGACAAAAATCATAAATCATAAAGCAGACTGTGAAATTATAGCAGAAAGATTAAAGTTAGGTGAGGTAAATAAGTGATCAATCAAAGTGATCAATTGCAAGAATATGCTAGAAAAGATGGATAAATTTAGTGAGACCCAAGAGAAGATAATAAATACACTGACTGAAATGAAAACTATTATGCAGAGTACTAACAGCAGACTAGAGAAAGGCAAGGATCAAGTCAAAAATTTGAAATATAAAGAAGCAGAAAACATTCAACTGGAAAAGCAAGAAGAGAAAAGAATCCAAAAATGTGAAGATAATGTAAGGAGCCTCTGGGACAGCTTCAAGCGTACCAACATCAGAATTGTGGGGGTGCCAGAAGAAGAGAGAGAGCAAGATACTGAAAACCTGTTTAAAGAAATAATGACTGAAAACTTCCCACATCTGGTAAAAGAAATAGACTTACAAGTCGAGGAAGCACACAGAACCCCAAAGAAAAGGAACCCAAAGAGGACTACACCAAGACACATCATAATTAAAATGCCAAGAGCAAAAGAGAAAGAGAGAATATTAAAAGCAGCAAGAGAAAAACAGTTTATTACCTACAAGGGAGCACCCATACGACTGTCAGCTGATTTCTCAACAGAAACGATGCAGGCCAGACGGGAGTGGCAAGAAATATTCAACGTGATGAACAACAAGAACCTACAACCAAGAATAATCTATCCAGCAAAGCTATCATTCAGAATTGAAGGGCAGATAAAGACCTTCACAGAGAAGAAAAAGCTAAAGGAGTTCATCAACTCCAAACCAGTATTATATGAAATGCTGAAAGGTACCCTTTTAGACGAGGAAGAAGAAAAAGGTAAAAGACAAAAAAATGATGAACAACAAATACACATCTGTCAACAAGTGAATCTAAAAATTAAGTGAATTAAAAATCTGATCAACAGAATAAACTGGTGAATATAATAGAATCAGGAGCACAGAAAGGGAGTAGACTGATAATTCTCAAGAGGACAAAAATCATAAAGCATCAAACAGACTGTGAAATTATAGCAGAAAGATTAAAGTTAGGTGAGGTAAATAAGTGATCAATCAAAGGACTTGTATGCATGCTTATAAACATAACCAATGATCACAGACACTGGGGGGTCGGGGTATGCCTGGGAGGGAGGGGGGGCAATGGGGAAATATGTATAAAAAATTAATAAAAATTAATAAAAAAAAAGAGCTAGAAAAAGAGTAACAAAAAAAGTCCAATGTATGCAGAAGGAAGGAAATAGTAAAGATCAGAGTGGAGATTAACAACATGGAGACCAAAGAAACAATTCAAAAGATCAAGAAAACCAAGAGCTGGTTCTTTGAAAGGATAAACAAGATTGATGGACTTCTAGCCAGGCTCATCAAGAAGCAAAGAAAGGAGACCCAAATAAACAAAACCTGAAATGAAAGAGGAGAAATAACAACAGACCCCACCAAAATACAAAGGATTATAAAAAAATACTATGAACAACTGTATTCCAACAAATTTAACAACCTGCAAGAAATGGACATATTCCTAGAAAAATATAACCTTCCAAAAGTCAATCAGGAAGAATCTAAAGATCTAAATAGTCCAATAACTATGGAAGAAATTGAAGCAGTCATCAGAAAGCTTCCAGCAAACAAAAGCCAGGGACCAGATGGCTACCTAGGAGAGTTTTACCAAACATTCAAAGAAGAATTAAAACCTATTCTCCTCAGACTATTCAAATATATTCAAGAAGAAGGAACACTTCCAAACACCTTCTATGAAGCCAGAATCACCCTCATACTGAAACCAGATAAAGACAACACAATGAAAGAGAATTATAGGCCAATATCTCTCATGAACAGAGATGCCAAAATCCTCAACAACATTCTAGCAAATCGGATCCAGCAGTACATCAGAAAGATCATACACCATGACCAAGTAGGATTCATCCCAGGAATGCAAAGATGGTACAATATCTGCAAATCAATAAACGTGATAGATCACATAAACAAATTGAGAGATAAAAATCACATAGTCATATCAAGTGATGCAGAAAAAGCATTTGACAAAATCCAACACCCTTTCTTCATAAAAACTCTCAGCAAGGTGGGAATAGAAGGATCATACCTCAACATCATAAAAGCCATATATGATAGACCCACAGCTAACATCATACTCAATGGGCCAAAACTAAAACCATTTCCCCTAAGAACAGGAACAAGACAAGGATGCCCCCTCTCACCTCTCCTGTTCGACATAGTTCTGCAAGTATTAGCCATTGCAATTAGACAAGAAGAAGAAATAAAAAGCATCAAAATTGGAAAAGAAGAAGTAAAGCTGTCCTTATTTTCAGATGACATGATACTGTACATAAAAAATCCAAAGGACTCCATCCAAAAACTAATTGATTTAATAAATGAATTCAGCAATGTAGCAGGATACAAAATTAATACCAAGAAATCTGTGGCATTTCTGTACACTAATAGTGAAATTACAGAAAGAGAGACTAAAAAAGCAATCCCATTTACCATCGCACCAAAAAAATTAAGATACCTAGGAATAAACCTAACTAAGGAGGTACAAGACCTATATGCAGAAAACTACAAGAAACTGAAAAAAGAGATAGAGAAAGACGTAAACAGATGGAAGAGCATACCATGCTCATGGATTAGGAGAATCAATATAATTAAAATGTCCATACTACCCAAAGCAATATATAGATTCAATGTACTACCAACGATGCATTTCACAGACCTAGAAAGAACTCTTCAAAGATTCATCTGGAACAAAAAGAGACTGCAAATATCCACAGCAATCCTGAGAAAGAAGAATAAAGTAGGTGGAAGCTCAATACCAGATTTCAAGCTATATTACAAAGCAACTGTTCTCAAAACAGCCTGGTACTGGCACAAGAACAGACACATAACCAATTGGTTAGAACAGAGAATCCAGATATCCACCCAAACCACTATGCTCAATAAATATTTGACAAAGGAGGCATGAACATATAATGGAGCCAAGATAGCCTCTTCAATAAATGGTGTTGGGAAAATGGGACAGATACATGTAAAAAAATGAAACTGGACCACCAACTTACCCCAAATACAAAAATAAACTCAAAATGGATACAGGACTTAAACATTAGATGGGAAACCATAAAAATACTAGAGGAAGCCACAGGCAGCACAATCTCAGACATATACCAAAAGAACTTCTTCACTGATACTGCTCCAAAGGCAATGGAAGCTAAAGAAAAAATAAACCAATGGGACTACATCAAAATAAAAAGCTTTTGCACAGCAAAGTAAACCATCAACAAAACAACAAGAAAGACCACTGTATGGGAGAACATATTTGCAAATGTTATCACTGATAAAGGTTTCATCTCCAACATCTAAAGCCAACTTATACAACTTAATAAAAGGAAGATAAATGATCCAATAAAAAAAATGGGCAACGGACCTAAATAGAACCTTTTTGAAAGATGTCAGAAGGAAGGCCAGGAGACACATGAAAACATGTTCAAAGCCACCAGTTATTTGAGAAATGAAAATGACAATGCGATATCTTCTCACACCTGTCAGAATTGCAATCATCAACAAATCAACAAACGACAAGTGTTGGTGTGGATGAGTCAAAAGTGGCTGCCTCCATGTGGACAGAAGATGGCCTCCACAAGATGGCTAGCAGGGGAAGGCAGTTGTTGGCGATCAGGCCAGCAAGGAAGGGCAATTGGGAAGGACCAGGCCTACAGGGGAGAAGAGTTTGGGGTGACCGAGCTGGCAAGAAAGGAAAGTTAGGGGTGACCAGGCCAGCAGGGGAGGGTATTGGGGATAACCAGGCCTGCAGGGGAGGACAGTTAGGGGTGACCAGGCCTTCAGGATAGGGCAGTTAGGGGCAACCATGCTGGCAAAAGAGGGCAGTTACAGGTGACCAGGCCAGCAGTAGAGAGCAATTGGGTGCGACCAGACCTGAAGGGGAGGACAATTAGGGGTGACCAGGAAGGCAGGGGAGGGCAGTTGGGTGCGACTGACAAGGAGGGCAGTTAGGGGTGATCAAGCCAGCAGCAGAGAGCAGTTGGGGGTGACCAGGCCTGCAGGGGTGGGCAGTTAGGGGTGACCAGACTGCCAGGGGAGGGCAGTTAGGAGCAATCGGGCTGGCAGGGGAGTAGTTAGGCATTGGTCAGGCTGGCAGGGGAGTGGTTAGGGGGTGATCAGACTGGCAGGCAAAAGTCAGGGGCAATCAGGCAAGCAGGCAGGCTAGTGTTTGGAAACCAGCAGTCCTGGATTATGAGAGGGATGTCCAACTGTCTGTTTAGGCCCGATCCCACTGGTGGATTCTCTAGGGGTTCCAGATTAGAAAGGGTACGCACGAATTTTGTGCTACAGGCCTCTAGTGTGTGTGTGTGTGTGTGTGTGTGTGTGTGTGTGTGTGTGTGTGTGTATCCATCCCACCTAATAAAAGAATAATATGCAAATTAACCATCACTCTGCTACACCCACAAGCCAATCAGGGGCACGTATGCAAATTAACCCCAACCAAGACAGCTGTGGCCATGGAGCGAACAGGAGGGAGGCTTGGGTTTTCCTGGCAATGAAGGAAGCCAAGCTTTCCACACACCCTGGTGGGCCCAGGCCTCTACTCAAAGCTACAAAGTTTCAATTATAGAAGCTAAATAAATCCCAATAAAAATGGTGGCAGCTACAGAGCTGGAGAGAGCAGGAGGCTAGGGTTGCCCCCAGTGATAGAGGAAGGCAAACTTCTGCTTCCCTGGCCTGTCTTAGCCTTTGCTTAAGGCTACAAGGTTTTAATTATAGAAGATAAATAAATCCTAGATACCAGGGCCTCTGCTTGGGTTGCCAGGGGTTATGATACCAGGCCTCTGCTTGGGTTGCCAGGGGTTGTGGCCAGCCTGCAAACCACCACAGGCCCCTCACCTAGGCCACCTCATACCCCTAGGGAACCCCCACCCTAATCCAGAACACCTTTCAGGGCAAACCAGCTTGCCTCCACCCATGCATCAGGCCTCTATCCTATGTAATAAAAGAGTAATATGCAGATTAACCATTACTCCAACACACAAGATAACTGCCCCATGTGGTCAAAGATCCTGCCCCCATGTGGACTCAAGATGGCCACCATAAGATGGCTAGCAGGGGAGGGCAGTTGGGAGGGACAGGCTCAGGGAGGGTAGTTGGGGCTATCAAGCCTACAGGGAAGGATAGTTAGGGGTGATCAGGCCAGCAGAGGAGGGATCTTGGGGGTGACTGGCCCTGCAGGGAAGGGCAGTTGTAGGAAACCCAGACCCACCAGGAAGAGTAGTTGGGAGGGGGAACCAGGCCCACAGGGAAGGATAGTTAAGGGGTGACCAGGCTGGCAGGCAGAAGTGGTTAGGGGCAATCAGGAAGGCAGGCAGGCGAGCATTTGGGAACCAGCTGTCCTGGATTGTGAGAGGGATGTCCCAGATTGAAGAGAGTGCAGGCTGGGTTGAGGTACACTTTCTTTCCCCCCATGCACGAATTTCATGCACTGGACCTCTAGTGTGTGTGTGTGTGTGTGTGTGTGTGTGTGTGTGTGTGTGTGTGTGAATGTATAATATATACATATTGATATATGGTAATATATGTATTATACATATAATTTCTCTTTAACTGTGATATTAAGTTATAGAGTAGAGAAATTTCAAAAGAATTTATCCCAAATGGTTCAAATAAGAAAACTATAACAAAGGACTATTCACAGAGATGTGGATAGGTTTCAAGGAATGAGCAACTTCATTGAAGTTTCTTGTATTTGTATGTTTTCTTTTATCTCTAAATGTATGTGAAACTGGGACATTATAACCTAAAGCAATCATGCTGCTGCTGCTGTTTGGATTTCTTTTATTCCAAGGCAGTTGTATTAATCAGGATTCTCTACGGAAAAAAACCAAAAGGATATGGATATAGATAGATAAATAAGTAGATGATGATGATAGATAGCAAGATTGCCAGGTAGATAGGTAGATAGATAGATAGATAGATAGATAGATAGATAGATAGATAGATAATTTGAGGCTGGCAAACACCAAGATCTACAGTGTGAATCAGGCAATTGAAGAATCAGGAGAGCTGATGGTTTCATTCCAGTCCAATTTGAATTCCTGAGAATCAAGAGAACCAATAATGTAATTCAGTACAAAGGCTGGCAGACTCGAGATCCTGGAAGAGCATATATCTCAATTCAAGTCCAAAGACAGGAAAAAAACAAAACAAAAAAAACAATGTCCCAGTTCGAAGGCAGTCAGGCAGGACGAATCCTCTCTTGCTTGGCATCAGCTTGTTCTTATTCTATTCAGACCTTCTACTAATTGGATGAAGCCCACCCACATTACAGAGGCAATACACTTTACTCAGTCTACTGATTAAGCATTAATCTCATCTGAAAATATTCTCACAGTAACAACCAGAATACTGTTTAACCAAATATCTGGGCACCCTATAGGCCAGAGAAGTTGACACATAAAAGTAACCATCACAAGAAGGAAATGGCCATCAGCTTATTTCAAATCATGAGACACTTTGTCTTTAAGAAATGTTATTTTTTCCAATCTAAGAGTTGATGGTGATGTTCTGTTTGAGTTAAATGTGCAAGTGTGTGTTGTGTATGTATAATAACTAATATACATGCACACACCTATGCATACATTTTTAAACAGGAAACACAAGGTCTCTGGATCAGAGGGGGAAAAAAACATTTATTATTCATTGAGAATATTAGCCATGAGCTTCAATCCCTAAGGAGCAATTCAATTCAATAAGGACCTACTCTCAGCCTGCACATGGAATTGTATTGCACCACAGGAGAGGAACCCTCAAATTATGAAACTCAGAACTTTTATAGGTTGTTCACACATCAGTTCATCCTTCCTTTCAGAGAGGGAGAAAAACCTTTACTCTAAAATGTAAAGAAATCTTCTCTTACTATCCTAGAATGTAAACAAAAGGTGCCAGTGTAGATAAGTCTTTGATTTCTCCAAAAGCTTAGCTGAGAGCTGGCTTAGCTGGACTGGTTCAAGCCTGGAGAGGGGTAGCAAAGCCTTTGGTTGATATCAAGGTTCTTGGTAGGCAAGGCTGGTCCGAGCGTTCAGGATCATACTCCCTATGGGTGTTTCTTGTGCCTATAGGTCCCTCAATATATTTATTGCAACTTTAAAAAAATCTGTTTTCCCAACCTCTCCTAGGCTAACCTACAAATACCAGTAGGTAATATGATGTGGGGGTGGGGCTCATTTATGCTTTATGATGGCTGGCCAAAACAGGCTCCTTTCTGCTGGGACCTTGTCCATGGTGGATACAGAATATTTATTCCAGGAATGAGCAGTGGAATAATTGAGAGGTCAAGAGATTGCATGCACTTTGCTACTTCTCATTTTTAAGTTTTTCTTTCCATCAACACAATTTTATATCTACACTTGGTATTGCTAGCAGTACATGATACTCTGCATGACAGTAAACAGTGCAGATCTGTATATTTTGAAAGCCAAAAATACATTTTTTCTTTCATCATTTTCCCAGCACCTTTTCCCATGAGGCACTTTCCTGTGATCAGACAGCCCAATATTCATTCTCTTGAGGCTGAAATTGCCTCATTCTACTTATCCTAAATGGAAGTAATGAAGTTACTGTTCTCTCTGATATTCTCATTGAGATAGTTTGTCATTTAGCTTTCATCAGTTTCTAGAGTTTCTGTGAGTGAAATTTCATCCTTTTGATTGTCTAGTTTTATGCAATATAATTTTTTAAGTATGAAGTTTTTCTTCTTCATGATTGCAGTTATTGGCTCTCTAAAGAGGCTATAGATAACTAAAACACAAATCCTGTATCATATCTCAAACTTTATATGCTTCTACCACAGAAAATATCCTTAAAATGCTAATGTGCTCATTGAACAGGTGGTGTTTGATAGCATTAAAAAGAAATATCATGATAATCATGACTGCCCAGTCAAAAAGAGGAAAGTTCATTTTTTTATCATATATCCCAAACTGAAGGCTACTTTTGTGAAAAGGAAAGGGTTTATATGATTTTTTGTTCACAAAGGCAGCCAGAAAAGTGGAAAAGGGACTAACTTAGGTTTAGAGAACCCAGGCAATATGCCTAGGACCACAGAAGGTGCAGAGCAGCAAATAGATATCACCAAACAAAAAGAAAAGGTAGACCTCAGAGCATACATTCAAACACATTTGCAATTTCGTTAGGGAAAGCATACCTCCTTTAGCAGTAAGCTTCAGTTTTAGGGAGTGTATGAACTAATATTCCTTTTGGGTCCCTAGCGCCTAGTATAGTGGCTGGGACATGCTAGATAGGTACTTAATAAGTGCCAGTTGAAGAAAAAAATGAATAAGTGTTCAAACCTAATTCTATGCTCCAAGGGTCCCAGTCTCACTGCATTGACTCCTCAAGAAAGATTATTCTAGAAAACTTACCTCTCTTGAGCTACATTTTTAGTGATGTGGTAAACTTCACCATTCACCTACTCTTCCAGAAAGAGCCAATCCATTATTGATTTCTCATTACTAGCCTAGGACCAAGAGTAGAAATATACTGATTTAAAGCATTGTTCTAGGAAGGCTGCAGAGAGTACTAGAAGAGCAATTCATTGGGGTGAGTTAGCACAAGTGATTCATGAATAAAGTTAGAGGGCCAGGTCTGGAGCCTAAACAAGCTCTACTGCTATAGTAGGGCCATTCTGAGATTAAAATTATGGCCTTGGCAGTAGTAAGGTGCTCTGCCAGAAAGGGTAGTTATACCTGCTTGGTGGCAATACAGGCCACTGGATAATAAAGTGACATGACATCACAACCACCTGGAGAGCCAGTTCTGCTCTCTGCCACCAACTCTGGGGCTATGTGTGTATATGTAATTGGGGCAAAATTCAGGGCATATTGTTATAAATACCTGATATTCTCCCTTACCTTCCTAAAGGCATTGGAACCCGACTAGTGTGGCTCAGTGATTGAATATCAATCTTTGAACCAGGATATCAGGGTTTGATTCTTGGTCAGGGCACAGGAATGGGAGTTCCATCCCCAATAAGGAGCATGTAGGGGGCAACTTATCAATGATTCTCTCTCATAGTTGATGTTTCTATCTCTCTCTTCCTCTCCCTTCCTCTTTGAAATCAATAAAAATATTGTTTTTAATTAAAGGCATTGGATTTTCCTAGTTTAAGATTTTCACTGTCAACTATGTTTTAGGCACTGTCTCAATGAGTTTAAAATCTAGTGTAATTGGATAAATCCTAATATGCAAATCGAACAAACAGTAGAATGACCAGAGAAACGACCAGTTGCTATGATGTGCACTGACCACCAGGGGGCAGACACTCAACGCAGGAGCTGCCACTGGTTGAGGGCAGCTCCTGCATGTAGCATCTTCCCATTCCACTCCCCCTCCCCCTCTCACAGAGGGAGGAGACCAGAGGCTGTGATCAGGGGGGGGTGGGGCCATCCCTCACACAACACCAGGCTGCTAGCCAAGGCAGGTGCCAGCAGCTCTCTCCCACCCCCATCCACATTGCCTCCCCCACCCCCATCCACATTGCCAGTCACCCCGCAGATGGCCCTGATCGCCAGCAGACCTAGGGACCTTACCCTATATATTTGGAACAGTCTCTTAGATTTAAAAATTAAAACCTGGGAAGGCTATTCCAACACTAAAAAAAGAGGATGAATGCAGGGATGACATGCATGGATTCTGGTTTACACATTTTATGGTCAGCCCTGATTCTGACATTTATAACTGTGTGACAAAGCCAATTACTTGGTCTCTCTGCTTCAGTTTTTCCACCCATAAGATGGGGAAAATGGTACTACTGCCTCAGAAGGATCATGTTATGTTCTGCTTTTTTTAATCAGGGCAAAAAAATGTAGCAGCCCACACAACAGCAAGATGCCTTTCACCTGTATGAAAAGTATGGTCACTGGTGCATGCAGCATCATGGATTGCAAGAGACATCCCTTGAGAGGTCCCAGGTTGTGAGAGGATGCAGGCCGGGATGAGGGGTCCCCCCACCCCCAACCTATGCATGAATTTTGTGCACCAGGCTTCTAATATGTTAAATAATATCAGTTAATGATAAATTCCATACAAATTAACAAGGGATAGAGGATAACAAGGTAGGTATAAGGGATAACATTAAATAAGGGGATTAGGAAAGCTGAGGACTAAGACCTGAGTGATGAGAAGGAGGCAGCCATGAAGAGCATGTCAGACTGAGAAACCAGCTAGTACAAAGGTCTTGATATGAAAATGGTCTTCTAAAGCACTTCTGACTATGCTGCCCCTCCCTTCTGTATGCGCCCAGCACTATCTCCAACCAAAACTCTTTAATGCTCCACCTACTTCCAGGATACCTTTCCCCATTCATGGCATCCATTCTCCCCATTCCAGAATCCTAGCCCAGAATTCCACCCACAGACCATTTTCCAACCAGGAAGTTGAAGAGTTGCCTCCCACAAGTGCCCCCATCACACAGTTGTGTTTCTCTCAGAGTCTGATCCTATAAACATATAGTTAGACACTGGAACTTTCCAGGGCATCCTAGATGCCATGAACTTGGCTAAATGCTTTACATTGTGCATCTCGTTGGGGCCCTACAGCCCATGGCAATTGTCTCCTTGTTGATTCCTCTTACAAATAAAGAAAGTATGGGAAAATGATTAACTAATGTCAAGACCTAAGAATAGTAGGTGGATGGGACTGACATTCAAAGCTATGTAGATGATTCCGCAATGTGTTCTCTTAACTGCTATGCAATTTTTTCATCAGTGAAGCCTGTGGCAAAGATTCCTCAGACTCCACTCCTTCCACTAGAATCTAGGTTCACTCTCACAGCATGGTATCCACTTCTCCTAATTCTATATCTGAATTATGTATCTAGATTCTAGGAGGATGTTGTACCATTTATGTAACTGCTGTCTTTCAGATTCAAATCTATCCTTCTGTATTCTAATCCTTGGTGCTGGTTCCAGGATTATGAGAAATACTTTCCCCAGATAACTTTGCCACCTGTTTCTGCTTACAAGAGTCACAAAACAATGGATTGCCATCACTCTGCATCATAATACCTTGGGGACCTTTTGCAAACCACGAGTGACTGGCCATATATAGAGATTTGTTTTCAAGAGATCTAGGAGAGCCTAGATATCAGCATTTAATATTTCCCATATTTTCTGAGTATATCCATAAAACCAGTCTGACAGAAGATGTATGTATGGGGCAAGGAAGTGGGAGATAGTGGGTGACAGAGTAGAAGAGGTTAAGAGTGTGCAGCTCAAAAGAGCTTCAAATTTCAAGCTAAAACATGAGACTTTATTCTGTGAACTAGAATATGAAATTTTCAAGTGAATCCCACACCAAACCAACTCTTTTAGTCAAAACAGCAGTAAAGAGTTAATGAAATTAGAAAAAGAATTTAAATATTTTGCCATAGCCTACAAGACCCTGTATGATCTGCCTACTTCTCCAACCCCCTGTCTCCCATGAAGGCTGACACAGTATTTCTTCCTCAGCACCTTCGATGGCTGGTAGAACAAATTCTTTCCTGAAGGCCCATAGGATGGAACATCACATCAGCATTGGGCATCATAGTGTCCACCACACACATCAACTTCAGTGTAGTATCTACCCTGGAGTGTGGGAAAAAACAATGGAGGGATGTGGAACATTAGTTGGATCTTAAAAAAAAAAGTCTAGAAAGTACTCTGAAGCAAATATGACTGCTAGCATCTTTTAGATTTACTATTGATTTTTTTGGTGTCCATTATGTTATTTTCTGTACTTTCCAATATACTTATATACTTGGAATATTTTATAATTATAAATATTTTAGTGTTTTGTCAAATACATTTTTATCACATTTCTAAGTAGAAACTATTAGTGGGTAAGCAAAATTATTCACCTTTATAATCAATATCACAGCTATTTTTAATGAATAAATATTTTCCCTATTTTAACTTTTTTTTTAAAAAAGATGTATCAGAATACTTGCTTATAACCTTGAGTTTCATATGACCGGCATCTCTTTCATCACAAATGTTCCATGCTTCTCTGGGTGGAGTTGTGTAAATGGGATGAGAAAGGTCTGTTCTAGAGTGAATGTTTGTGTTGCCCTAAAACTCATGTTGAAGTCCTAGTTCCCAATGTGATGGTATTTGGAGTTGGGACCTTTGAGAAGTATGTGGGTTTAGATGAGGTCATCATGGTGGGGCTCCATGATGAAATTTTTGCCCTAATAAGAAAAACAGAGCCAAAACCAGTTTGACTCAGTGGATAGGGCATTGGCCTTTGGACTGAAAGGTCCCAGGTTCGATTCCAGTCAAGGGCACGTACCTTGGTTGCAGGTACATCTCCAGTGGAGGGGGAGGGGGTGTAGGAGGCGCCTTACTCTAACTCTCTGTCCCTCTCCCTTCCTCTCTGTAAAAAAATCAATAAAATATATAAAAAAAGAAAAGAAAAACAGATCTCTCTCTCTCTCTTTCCATGTGAGCACAAAGGAGAAGTCATGAATATACACATGGAAGAGATAACTATCTCAAAGCCAGGAAGCAAGTTCTCACCAAGAACAGAATCTTCCAGCACCTTGATTTTAGACTTCCAAGCCTTCAGAACTATGAGAAATAAATGTCTGTTCTTTAAGCCACCAAGTCTATGGTATCCTAATATATAAAAAGCCAGGGGCCATCACAACTGAAATGGACAAGCAAACAACAAGCTGTGTGGGGTGACAAGGTCGGCAGGGGGGTTAGTGAGGGACAACCAAACAACTGAACAGCAGTCTGCGTGGGGCGTATTAGTGGGGGACGACCAAACAAATGAACAGCAGGCTTTTCATCTGGAACATAAAGAGACCATGGCCAGGTTGGCAGGGGGATTAGTGAGGGCTGACCAAATGACTGAATAGCAGGCTGCAATGGGTGACCAGTCTGGTGGGGAGGGGCAGTTGGGGATGACCAGGCCAGCAGGGGGGCAGTTGGGGGAGACCTGGCTGGCAGAGTGGGCAGTTGGGGGTGACCAGGCTGGCAGAGGGAGCAGTTAGGGGCAACCAGGCAGGCAGGTGAATAGGTAGGGGCCTGCGGTCCTGGATTGTGAGAGGGATGCAGGCTGGGCTGAGGGGACCCCGCCCCCCACCCATGCACAAATTTCATGCAGCGTGCCTCTAGTTTTGTTATAACAGGCCAAGTGAACTATATCAAGGGTGTTGGATACAGTGGAAGAGAGAGAATGCAGCATTCTTTTTCTCACGTTTAGGCATACATTGTAACTTCTGCTCCTGAAGACTAAAAACTTCTCTCTTCCTCCCTACCACCAACCTTCTGTTTTCTCTTTTACTCTTCTCTTTTTTGTTCTTTCTTCCTGATACCCCATCCTCTTGTCCTGCCCAAAATTGTGGTGGTATGTAGGCATATTTAGGATGGGGAGGTGGAATAGATTTTAATATTTCTTTTTCCCCCAAACTCCAGTTCTGCCCCAAACACTGACTTGTTTTCTCAGCTCCCTCTTTCATCTTAGTAACCAGATTTTGTCATCTTCTTTGCCATTCATAAGTTACACAGTAGGTACATTGAGTCTCATTATATCATGCTTACTTATGAACTCCTTTGGGAATCACATAATTACTTTGGACAATAATCTGGGGCTCTTAAAATGGGTTGTAAAATCTGTATAACAGGATGTCCTTGAGTTAATGGTCCAGTATTATGAAAAGGTAATATTTGGCGCTTGAGGATGCCACTAAGTATTTCACGAACTCATCCTCATTCATCATTGTCAGTTCTTTATTGAATACCCAGAGTTCATAATATTGTACAATGGAGCCCAACACAGGTTCTTGAGCAAAGGACAATAAATCCTGACAGCTTTTAAAGAGTGAATTACAAGCTACTCCTCTTAGAAAAAGGCAGGAACCTAAAATATTTTTCTTTCCAAATAAATTCACAGCCACTGTCCCAACTATCATGGTTATAGAATTTATTTATGATGATGCCGTTTTTAAGTCAAGTAGATCTAATAAATTGCACTTTACTTTGTAGATGTAATATGTTTGTTTGGGGGAGGTGTAGCGAGAAAACATGAAGAAAATCTGCAGAAAAAGAAAAAGTCAGTGCAGTTGAGAATAAAATGGAGTCCCATGTTTACTTTTAAAGAGGTCATTAAACCCTCATTTGAGATCGTTGGAAATTAGTTAATTCTGTCAACAGTTAAAGGATTAACACCTAAAGACATTTTACTTAATACATCTATATATGGTAGGGAATAGAAACAAGGACTATGGTTTAAATTCCTTGTAGGTAGCTTATGTGGCTGTGTGTGTGTGTGTGTGTGTGTGTGTGTGTGTGTGTGTGTGTGTGTGTAAGGCTAGGGGATAAATAGACACTCCATATGTTTGTTTTATTATTAATAAGGCTATGGGAAATCTTTTGAATCACTAACTTAGAGCCCAGGCATTAAATGTGGGTGTAGGCAGGGTAGGACTTTGCAGGACAGATTTAGTTTATTGATTGGTTGATATTTATCAGGTGAGTGCTGGATGTTTCCAGAAAAATTAGAGAGTCACATTGGCCTGATGATCTTCAAACCCTGGATGATCCTAAACTTCTGTATTCTTTGCATTATTTGGAATAATGCAGAATCCTAAAAGAACAAAATATCAGAAGGGAAAAACAATTTGGAGACTATGGCTTAGAAAACTACAGGACACTGAAAAAAGAGATAGAGGAAGATGTTAACAGATGGAAGAGCATACCATGCTCATGGATTGGGAGAATCAACATCATTAAAATGTCCGTACTACCCAAAGCAATCTATAGATTCATTCCACTACCCATTAAAATACCAACAACATATTTCACAGACCTACAAAGAATTCTTCATAGATTCATCTGGAACAAAAAAAGACCACGAATAGCTACAGCAATTCTGAGAAGGAAGAATAAAGTAGGTGGGATCTCAATACCAGATTTCAAGCTATATCACAAAGCAACTGTTCTCAAACAGCCTGGTACTGGCACAAGAACAGACACATAGACCAATGGAATAGAACAGAGAATCCAGATATTGACCCAAACCACTATGCTCAATTACTATTTGACAAAGGAGGCATGAACATACAATAGAGCCAAGATAGCCTCTTCAATAAATGGTGTTGGGAAAATTGGACAGATACATGCAAAAAATTGAAACTGGACCACCAACTTACACCAAATACAAAAATAAACTCAAAATGGATACAGGACTTAAACATTAGATGGGAAACCATAAAAATACTAGAGGAATCCACAGGCAGCACAATCTCAGACATATTCAGAAAGAACTTCTTCACTGATACTGCTTCTAGGGCAATGGAAGCTAAAGAAAAAATAAACAAATGAGACTACATCAAAATAAAAAGCTTTTGCACAGCAAAAGAAACCATCAACAAAACAACAAGAAAGACCACTGTATGGGAGAATATATTTGCAAATGTTATCACTGATAAAGGTTTCATCTCCAACATCTACAGCCAACTTATACAACTTAATAAAAGGAAGATAAATGATCCAATAAAAAAAAATGGGCAACGGACCTAAATAGAAACTTTTCAAAAGATGACAGGAGGGCCAAGAGACCCATGAAAACATGTTCAAAGCCACTAATTATTTGAGAGATGCAAATCAAAACGACCATGCGATACTATCTTACACCTGTCAGAATGGCAATCATCAACAAACCAACAAACAACAAGTATTGGTGAGGATGCGGAGTAAAAGGAACCCTTGTGCACTGTTGGTGGGAATGCAGACTGGTGCAGCCACTGTGGAGAACAGTATGGAGTTTCCTCAAAAAACTAAAAATGGATCTCCCATTTGACCCTGTAATCCCACGCTTAGGAATTTATCCTAAGAAATTACAAACACCAATCAGAAAGGATTTATGCACCCCTATGTTCATAGCAGCACAATTTACAATAGCTTCAATTTGGAAACAGCCTAGGTGCTTGTCAGTAGATGAGTGTATCAGAAAACTATGGTAAATCTAAACAATGGAATTCTATGCTGCCATTAAAAAGAAGGAATTCTTACCATTTGCAGCAACCTGGATGTAACTGGAGAACCTTATGTTTAGTGAAATAAGCCAGTCAATGAAGGAGAAGCACCACATGATCTCACTCATTTGTGGATAATAAAGAACATTATAAACTGATGAACAAAAAGATAGATACAGAGGCAGTAAAGCATCAAACACTGTCAAATTATAGCAGGAAGATTAAGGAGAGGTGGGGTAGATAAGAGATCAATCAAAGGACTTGTATCCATGCATATAAGCATATCCAATGAACATAGACACTGGGGGATTGGGGTATGCTTGGGAGGGTGGGGTGGGGGCAATGGGGAGATATGTATACGTGTAACACAATAAAAAAAATGGAAAATAAATAAGTTAATTAATTAATTAATTAATTAAAGTAAGAGACTATGGCTAAGACTGGAAGCAAGCTAAGGCAAGGTAGCTCTGGTAATTGTTGCAAAGTCAGGCTTAAAAATCAAAATCAGTGATTCCCTGACTACTGTTCTTTCCAATGGGCTACAATAGGACCACAAGCATGTATAATCTTAATTTCATGTTCATGGCACTCCCTCAGTGGCCAGTTTTAGCTTCATTCTCCTCTAACACCTGCTTTCTCTTCTAACTGTAAAATGTGTGTGCACACAAGAAATACCTAGCGTAGAAAAAAGTTCAGAATTTCTTCTTTAAATCTTGCCTGAGGCACCTGCCTGGGTAAACTTACTCTCATTACGAGGCTATAACTGGTGTGATAGAGGTGTACCTTCATGTTGTTCTAACCGAGTGATATTATAATGGGGTGAGATCATCTAAATTCACTATAAAACATCTGTGTGTGGTGCATTGCCTGACACTCTTGAGTATGAATATTGCTTCTCTAGGTAGAATTCCCAGCGTCTCCATTTTCTGTCTGGCTTCTAAGTTGTGTCTAATTAAAAGATTTCACAATCCTTCATAATATTGCCTCTCCAAGCAGAAATAAAACAATGAACCACATTTTGTATTTTTTTTTCTTATGAAAGACTTTCTGTTAATACTTGGGTGGGGTATTTTGCCTGAAATGTGTTAATTACATTAATTAGCCTTACTTCAAGAACAGTAGCTAGGAGTTTGTGGGATGAATTTGAACTAGATCACTGCCATTTAAACACCTCCCTTCGTTTCCCATCCTTCCCCAGCTTTCCCACTACAAAAAGGCAGGACATTAGAAAACGCTATTCACTTGGAATTGCTCTCATGTATGTTATTTTTAACATGAAAGCACAGACTCTACAAAATAATATCCAATAATTTCATTAATCTCATGAAGACTGACAAGGTTCACAGAATAAGACCTTCTCAGGAATCATGGGTGCAAAACACAGGATTGTAATCTTAATGAACAAGGCCATGTGTTTCTCTTACTTTTTCCCCATATGTACTCTGTGGGTTGCTTATTTGGAAAAGGAAGAAAACAACCTCCCATGTGGTGGTAACACAGAGAAGTCAGGGGACAGTGAGCTTTCAAGCACCTTTATCAAAGCAGAAAATTCTATGGGCTAAACACTCTCCAGACATCACTATTCTGTGGAGACTAAAAAGGACCACAGTTATTATTATTTTTTAAAATATATTTTATTAATTTTTTACAGAGAGGAAGGGAGAGAGATAGAGAGTTAGAAACATTGATGAGAGAGAAACATCAATCAGCTGCCTCTTGCACACCCCCTACTGGGGATGTGCCCACAACCAAGGTACATGCCCTTGACTGGTATTGAACCTGGGACCTTTCAGGCTGCAGGCTGATACTTTATCCACTGGGCCAAACCGGTTTTGGGTATTATTATTATTATTATTATTATTATTATTATTATTATGTCCTGGCTGCTAATGGAAAATATTACAAAATCCTGAAAGAATAAAGAACTTGACAGTGTAAATTTTGTCATTTCCGTGAACTCTGACAAGGGTCACCTACAAAACAGGCAAAGAAAACAAACTAAATACCAGGTCTCTATTCAAACTTTGCAGAGGTCGTTCCCCTCATTCCCAGTTCTCAATGAAATGCAGTGATTGCACGTTATCCTCTGGTACACATAGGAAAGCTCTCTGCCAAGCTGGTGCTTCTCCGACTTCGGTTGACACACTCATCCTTTGGGGATTCAGTTCTAAAATACAAATGCTGGTTCAGTACATTTGGGGTGAAATTCCGCATCTCTAAAAAACTTGCAACCAGCTGATGTTACTGGTGTATCTACCATACTTTGTGGAACAAAGGTCTGGGGCAGTGACTTTCAAAATGTGATGATCACGACTCACAGTAAGAAATACATTTTATGTTATACATCACATTTATACATTTTACACTATGACTTTATATACATTATATAATACATATGTGACTATGGTTATAAATGAAACTTAAAAGCTTCATAGAACACATCTTACCTTTTCTGGACAATTTTATATCTTTGTTTACCTTGATTGTATTGGTGGTTATATGAATCTACACATATAATAAAATTGCATAGATCTACATGTATACATATCTATATATATAATAAAGTTGTATAGATCTACACACAAATAAATGCATGTATTGCTAAACCTGTAATGCAATTATATGTAATACAATGTAGTCTGAATAACTATGAGGATTATACCAAGGTCAAGCTTATATCAGAATTTGGGCATAGCAGAGTACAGGGTACATGGAATCTCTCTGTACATTTCTTTGTAACTTCTGTGAATCGATAATAATTTTAAAATAGAAAATTAAAAAATTGTAAGTGGATTGGGACCTGAAGAACTTTTTTCAAGACCATGAATGCGTTGAGAGTCAGAGTTTGGAAAACTCACCTCAAGGATGTTATGAAACCTGATGGGCTGCTTTAGTCAGAGCAGCTGCTACAAGGGAGTGAGGCTGAGATGAGCCCTGAAATGGCAGGCAAAGGTGAAGAGGAAGGGAGGAGCCTGGCAGGACACTGAGGACCTGCTGGGCAGAGGGTGACACTGTGTGTATAGAAAATATCAACTCACCAATATCAACAGACTCTCAAAATTTGTATTCTGTCTCTTCTAACTTTTCAGAGTGTAGCCCACCCAGAATTTTATGTTGGTTTGTGTTTTTTAAAGTCTGCGGTAACGCCCTTTAAGTATGGGCCCAGGAGGACCTGAAGAGGTGGTAGGAAGGAGGGAATTTGAAGGAGTTTTGGAACATAAGGAGTGGGAAATACTTGAACAAAGGCAAGCCTGGAAAAGGAGTCAAGACATGGGGAATGGTCATGATTTTTAGCCCCAAATTCACACTAAGAAATCCTGGAGGCAACTCTATGGATTTAATTTGTTAGGCATTTTAATAGAGTAACAGTACCTTGCAAATCACAAGAAAAATGTAGAGAACAGAAAAGCACATTCCTTGGCCAAAGGTCTATGAATACAGAATGGGTGAGGGGTGTATTTCAATTTAATCAACCATGACTTTAATGTTACAAAGTGCTAAAAGTATGAATCATACAAGTTAAGATTGAATGGATTTGTTTAAATGTAAGAAAGAACTTATATGATGTTCATAAGGCTTTCTTTCTATAATTCACTTCAGTTTGGTAAGATTTGGGTTTCTTTTCTAACCAGATAATTCTGGGGCATTATTTTTGCGCTTGTAATCCAATTGCAGGTAAATCAGAGATATCTGCAAAGTTTAATTTAAAAGAGAAGGCTTTTTCTGCCTTGGTATAATAATTCATTTCAATTAGCATGATGAAACACACTGCAGAACCATTTTTCACTGGAATGTTGTGGTGGAGTTCAGAAAAATATTAAAGACATTTCTAGAAGCACAAACAAGCTTACACATGCACTAAGGTGCCCTAAGGAAAAAGAAAAGATTACAAATGATCTCATCACACAGATAAGAATGCTCTGTCCTCTTTAGCACTTTAGGTGAAATGGAATCATATGAGCTTATTTATAGTCATTCAACGTATAATCCCAGGACATGTCCTATAAAAATATTCCTTTTTATTTGCATTATTCTTCTTTAATGCACTTATCTAAGGAGAAGATAAATAGAGTCTGTTGTGGGTTTTAATAAAAATATGATAGAAAAATAGCCATAAGAACAGATTTGCTTCCAGGAACAGAGTGGCATTGCATAAAACTGATATAATTAAAGGTTATCTGATAGTAGCTGAAAGAGATATCAAATTTTGATAGTAAGAAATGTAGAAAATCAATCTATTTAAGATAGGGCTTGTTTGGTGTGCCAAGAGTGTTTGTGAAGATTGATGTGTACTGCAAGTTGACTTGTAACATAACACACTAAAGAAAGAAGTGCTAGGAAGGTAAGACAAGCCACAAAACTAATGGGGGTCCAATATTTTTTGTGTTGCATTTAATTTTCCTGAGGGAAAAAGAGGTCAGGAATGGATTGAAGTCAATGAGAACTAGAATAAGGCTCACCGGAAAATGTAAAAAGCAAAATGACTAATATGGAAAGGTCAGTGAATATCCTAGAGAAGGAAATGAACTTTAAATAAAATAGAGGGTGGAATTTTTATCTGTGCTTGAGAGTTGCTAACACTGTTATTTAAAAAGGCTACTTAAATCGCCAGGTATTGGTGCATCAAACCTAGTTTAGGCATTATTAGAAATATCAAGAACATTGATGTTTTGCACTGAGCAATAAAATAAGTATTTAAACTCACAGCAAAATTGTTGCTATATACTAAGACTTACTTCCTGTTTTTACTATATCTTTTCTTGGAAGAAAAAAGAAAACCCTCATGAATCATCTCTCCTAAAAAGTCTTCATTATGCTAGTGACTATTAGGATAAAACTTTACCCATAAATGTGAAATCAAATAGGGTAATTCTCTTCTTTTGTTAAGAAGCCGCTGCCAGTCAAACCCATTTGGGATTGATATTTTACATGCAGCATTTTATACAGGGAAACGTGATTGCCAGGTCGGTTGCCATTCTCCTGCATTCACTGTCTTAAGCAGGAGCGATGACTGAATAATGCAAATTCTGAATTAGCATACAAGTGCTTTCCAAAGTAAAACTAAAGCAAATAATTGCTACTGTGAATTGCCACATCTAAGGGCACGTTTTGATTCTATGGAGCCTGATTTTTTAGAAAGAAATGTTCATGGTTTTATTGAAGGTTAATAATCATTAAAATTAACAACAATTGTTACTATGAGGGTTTCTCCCCTTAAGGAGGCATCCATAATTGTGATGGATTGATGCTCACATTTTCTCTGCTTTCCTGTCTGAGGCAGTGAGATTCTGAAAAGACCATATTATATAGCAAGATGATGCTAGGGTAACAGACAGTAGAAACAGGCTGTAAAACTTAAACAGGTCACCCACAAACCCGGTGTTGTGTCTAGAGCTTCCAATAACACTGGCGTTCTTTCCTTCCCCCCAAGCATTCTCTTAAGCTTTGCCTCATACATCACTATTGCATGTAAATATTTGGACTGGCCTTTTGGCACCCTACACCTATGTTATGCTTTTAAAACTGTGACTCGTCCTTTTCCACCCACTGGTGGGAAAGACTGTTTTGCTCCCCCCCCCCCCCCCCAGTCACATGTATTCTGGATTTTGTTGGCATGGCCACATGACAGTTCCTCTAATTTGGCTCTGCAGTGGAGTATTACCAAGGCTTTCCTTTCATCTTCTTTAAAGTAAAGGAATGAGTTAGAGGATGTGCTATCCTTTGCTTTCTTGGCAAGAGAGGAGGAAGGCCAGAAAGGACCCAAGCATGTTCTTTGACCATGCATGTGGCATTCCTCATCCTGCTTCCAGAAGCCAAACAGGAAGCTGGAATAGGCTATGGCCTCCCTGGAGTACTGGCCCTATGGCATTCCTTATAAAGACAGATCCCCCAAACGCTCTCTAGTTGCTTAAGGGTTGCAATCTGATTGTGAAAGGGATAGAGGGACTTGCCTTAAAGCTGTATTTGTTCTGCAAACATGCTTTTTTTTTTTACTTTGATTGAATGTTTATTTGGGGAGAATGATGTGGTTTTGGGGGGAGGATTAAAGATGCCCCTCCCAACCACTGCCACTGAAAAATAAATTTACACCCTCACCTCCACCCTTACTCCCACCCCAGAACAAAAATCGACCGACATGTATTTATAAGGTATTTGAACCATGAAAGTGTAATATGTGTTTACAAATTGTATATTTTCCCTTTGGCCCTTTGCTAAGTGTATGAATGACCAAAAGAAAACTTATCTTAAAAATCAGCTGGGTAGCCCTCGCTGGAATGCAATTTTACAAAACCTGGCTCTTTCAGCAAGAGTGGGTGGATTTTTAGCACTACAAATGTTTGTGTATTATAAAGTATTTGCCATGGTGACAAAGCAGGGAGAAACATCCCACAGACGGCTACAGATTGTTCTGATTCTCCATGTCCAAAACTCAGTCTGGCTGCAGCGTTAGGTTATTTTTTACTATTTGTTAAGTGTCCCATTTTTTTTTCCAATACACTAACCTACAACTTAGCAAATATGGATGTAGGGAGGCATTGAATTTAAAGTTCCCTTAAACATGTTCTTGGGGCTTGTTCATATAACCCATGTGTAGGCTTTGTGTGTGTCATCATTATGCTTAGAATGTTTATGGTGTTAAAAATAATAAGCTTTGAAAGAATTGGGAAAGTATACTGGAGCACTTATTAAGGGACATGGAGAAAGAATGCAAACAAGAGGCAATGAAATGGTTGCCCTAATGTATTTGCATGGCTTTCTGGCTATTGATGTCAATTTTAAAAGTGATAGCCTTTATTTTGTAACGTGACTTTTATCTCAAGTACATGGGAGAAATGTGAATGATAATAGCTCACAGAAAATGATGCTACTTCATGTAAAGAATCCATGTTTTTCTTCTTCCAAACATTTCCCTGCTAGTAAAAGCCTGGGAAACTTTTAATGAATCCTTTTGCCCCTATTTTGGGGAACAACATTTATAAGCAAATGCTGTTTTATAAATGGAATGAATCCCCACACAATAAAACCTAGTATTTGACAGAAAATTCCTTAGAAGTTACCTGTGGCTGCAAAAGGTAGAAGGCAGGCAGAATAAGAGAAAAAGATAGACACAAAAAAAAGAGAAAGAAAGAAAGAAAGAAAGAAAGAAAGAAAGAAAGAAAGAAAGAAAGAAAGAAAGAAAGAAAAGAAGGAAGGAAGGAAGGAAGAAGGAAGGAAGGAAGGAAGGAAGGAAGAAAGAAAGAAAGAAAGAAAGCTTTGAGAGCGTATAAAGGTTAAAGAAAGCAGGCCACAACTAATTAATCCTCATCATCCACGTAGCATTGCTGCCAAATTGAACCACAGTGGGAGCTGAAATTTAGTAAAAAGTAAGCTGCAACATCTCAAATTCTCTCTTACTTTTTTGGGTGGCTGTTAGTGGAGGTGACACTGATGTTACTTTCTAATATAGATAAAGAAAAAAATGTAATTTACTTATCATTCGGTTTTTTAGAGTAGGCAATATAGGCAGATCATTACACTCAACAGGACTGAGAGACATTTTAATGAAGAAGCTACAGATATTTTGAGCAAATAACGTTTTGCTGGCTCCTTCCAAAAATTGTGTTTTATCAATTCATTTTGAAAAGTACTAATTCGAGTGCACATATGTGCCAACTGATCAGTTATTTTAATAAATTAGAATGAGGTTTTCATATGCCCTAAATATGCTTGTGTTCATATGTGTATCTACTGATCTTCTAACAATTTTGGAAAAGGCAAACTTTGGTTTTATAAAGACAAAGGATTCTAAAGTCTCATTTCCAGGATATTGACTAAGTCTGTGTTAAACATCTTAATAATCCTATTTCTAGGGTTAGTCAATAATCCTATGTCTAAGAGATCTGATTCTAATACCAGTTGTGCTTATTCTTGCTAATGAACTAGTTAAGATTGGGAATATACAGAGAAAGCATCAGCATGCAAGCTGCCCAAGTTCCTAATACGGTTAAACAATTTCAGTGGCCAAGGAGGTGAGAGTCAGAATGGGTACGGACATCTGGGACAGTACTTTACTTTATACTTGGCCATCATCATTTATTGTAGCCTACATTTGCTTCAGAATTCACATGTGGCATTTTCCAAGACAATCTGGAGCACTGCCTTCCCAACTTGAGCTGAGACATTCATTGGGGCTTTCTCTATCATATTTTGCCTATGGCTAAATAAAACTAGACAGACATAGAGGGCCAAATTTCCTGACACATCTCTTATAATGGCAAATTTTCATATTTAAAGAATTCCTGGCACATATTTGTGTTTCAATGGAGCCCTACACATCTGTTACTTATTTTGGAGCAGCCACTACCACATATGCAAAAGTCTTTTGCAGATAAATTACTGAATTTCAATAGAAAATTACATATACAGTAAAAGATTTCATTCTTTAGAAGAAAAATTTTTACATGCTATCACAAAAGGATCATGTGGATTCCTCACAAAGGAACCAGGTATCACACTAGTGCTTAAATGTGTGATCAGTCACTGGAGTCCTTGCTGTAATAATCATATGCATGCTTTCGTTATTTGAAGGCACAGATGCAGAGCAACATCTACGGAGGGTATAGACAAATGCTTCCTATTTACCATACAACGGGGAGCCTAGGATTTGTATATGTTCTTGTTTGGAAAATGAATCATGTACTTACTTCATCCCACAACATCTCTACCAAGCTCCCATGAGCATTGAAGAACTCTTTCTCTGCATTTGCATTTCTTGCACAACAGCTACTTTGCCCCTCCTTCCCATTTGACAAGCAGAGCACTATACATATACCACCCAAAGGTCAGCTTTTTAAATCAAAGGAAATTTTTAAAACCCTGGAAGACACAGTATACTAGAGAACTGTTTCCATGTCTTCTCTCATTTCCCATTGGAAGAGTAACTTATTTGATTGGTGAGCCTGGATACTCTTTGCTGGAGATCTAGCTTCTTTGAAGCTCTCTGAACCTGACTATCCACATTCTCTTTTGCTTCCTGCAACTTTGTCTGCACTAACTGGAGCAGCTGCTCTGCCCACTGCCAGGCAAGCTTGATTCCAGGGGAAGCTAAAGCCTATTGGCCTCACGTTTGAGACACATTCTCTAAATCATTACAAGCAAGAAAGCCTATTTTTAATTCCTATCTGATCCCTTTTATTTATTTCTCTACCTCAAATTCAGAGAGAAGAAAAGTTGAGTTCTCTGTGGTCTTGCAAATACCAACTGTTCTTTATAGTAGTTATTTTACTGGGCTTTAATGTTTGAATGGCCATATACCTCTTGCCAGACTATAAGCAACTTGACAGCAAGACCTATTTCTTTTCATTTTTGGTAAACCCTGATCTAACGTAGAGCACAATATTCAATGAATGTTGTTTGCATCATCAATCAATAGGGCTGGCACTTAATAAGATAGTAATGAAATGATAATCTACTTTAAAAAGGACTTCACTCCAGCATTTATATTAGCTGTATTAATAAATATAAAATCATTGTCTGGGGAAAGTACTGTATTGTTTAACTGATTTAATCTAATGAATATTACAAGTATTGCTGTGTAGGGGCTAACCTTACCTACAGCTACTACCCAATTCCCTCCTATCACACTTACAATTAACATAATGCCTCACTTTTCAATAAGCCATTGATATTCCTGATATATGAGATAAGTATATATTCAATTGAATATGTACATATCTCATATATCAGGAATATCAAGTCTTTCCCTGAAGAATAACACTTTGTTATTTCCCTAAAGTGTTTTCTTTTTTTTTTAATATATTTTATTGATTTTTCACAGAAAGGAAGGGAGGGGTATAGAAAGTCAGAAACATCCATGAGAGACATCAATCAGCCGCCTCCTACACGCCCCCTACTGGAGTTGTGCCCGCAAGCAAGGTACATGCCCCAGACCGGAATCCAACCCGGGACCTTTCAATCTGCAGGCCGAAGCTCTATCCATTGAGCTAAACCAGTCTCGGCTCCCTAAAGTGTTTTCAGTGAAGACCTAAGCACTGAGCTGTTCCCAACTTCTGCCCTTACAAAAACAAGGAAGGCCTCAAGAGCAACATGGCAAGGATCTCTGAAAGCCCTCCCAATCTTCATGGAATTTCCTGAAGTTATACACACAAGCTTGCAAATAGTCTTGACACAAAATTTGAGGCATGCTAAACACTTTTCCCATATGTATATGTGGCTTTATGTATGAACCAATTCAAGCAGCTTGTTGATCTTAATCATAAGCATTAAACAGTCATAACTGAACTAGAAAACTTAATTTTAGAGTCACTCTAAGACAAACAGGAGTATTGCCTATATGAAGGGAACCAAACCAGTATGGATTCTAATATTGAGAGAGAGAGAGAGAGAGAAAGAGAGAGAGAGAGAGAGAGAGAGAGAGAGAGAGAACTAAACAATGCTAGATGAACAAATCCCCCTTCTTTTTTTTTTTCTTTTTTTTTGCTTCAGCTAAATTTCCATCTTCCATGATTGCTGTTGCCATTGTTTTGGGGGTTTACATAGTTTCTAATGACAGGTGGTCATGGTCAAGTCATTATGTAAACCTATGATATTCATATTTTCTTATATTATTCCAGCAATTAATTCTTTTCTTGCCCAAATGACTACTAAAAAACCTTATCACCCATGAAGAGCACCACTACTTTACTTTCATTTGAGTATGCTAACCCAAAATTTGACTAAATCCAACTATAATCCACCAATCTACTCAATCTTAACCAAATCTCTTCAAATAAAACTTATCTTTAATCCTCTTATTAATTAGAAGCAAGAATGGATTTAGTTAGACAGCTTCTAGGTAGAAGAAAAGATTGAGGATATAGAAGTGTTTAAAATAAAATAGGACAAAGAAAGGTCTGGAATAGGAGGAGGTGGGGAAAGAATGTGATCGTGGAAGAAGAAATGGAATGAAATATAAGGCTTTGAAGGCTGTGAGGAAGATGAATGAGGGATGCTGAGGCTTGAGAGGAAGAGAGAAGCAGTCAGTGACAAGAGACAGGGAATTCTGGGAATGTGCCCTATTGTTATTGGAGAGGGTGTTGGGCTTCGCAGACATTGGTGTTCCTAATAGAATGAGCCGTAGAAAGTTTTTCAGCTGCTCTAGCAAGCTTCCTTCCTAGACCACCTCCATGTTGAGGAGATAGCACTCCAACTGAGGGAGAATAAATAAGCTAACTACTGTGGTTTGCAAGACAAGATGTTCATTTTGCTGCCTGATATTGAAAATCTATGCCTCTGGTTTTAATATAAAATACATTCACACCCTAGACTCTTATCAAAGAGCTTAACCTGCCCCAGTATGTGTAACTTTATTGCATTTTACCTTGAATTCTTTGCAGAAGTAAGTGTGATATAAATTATAAATAACACAAACTTAAAAAACAAACTTTCCTGCTCTAGGATTGACAGCACTAGGGTTGATAGCCCTAGATCAAAAAGAAAATATCCCTTGTACTTTCTTTGCTCTGCTTAAGAAGGCAAGAAACTGTTGTATATTTTTAAAAGATTTCATCCACACTCTTGACTTAAGGTGTAAAAGTGTTGGCATGAAAAAGCATCAGCTCAGTTATCTGGAAAACGTGTCTAAGTGGAGCACTCCGTTCCCCAGCAATGGCAACCGAACGATGTGTTGTTACAAGAAGCAATGATGCAAAACAGCTGAGTCAGACCCAATACATGTCATCACACTTTTGCTGGCATTCCAGAATAGCATCCTTGCTCTGTCCCTGTTATCACTGCCACAAGCGCAGAATCAAATATCCAGAGCTACACCTGGCAATTGATAATGTTTTGATTTTTGAATCTCCATTAGAAATTAATGCATGGCTACATGCAAGGGAAATAGAAGCAATAATGTGCAAAGGCTAGGTACACCATGACATTATCATTTTATATAAATGCAATTACATTTTAAAGAACATAGCAGCGAGTCATTAGAGGAAAGATCCTGTATCTTTATATTACGGTGTCATTGTGCTTCATGCTGAATGTCTTTTCATCAGCCCCAGAAGGAAAGGGAAAGAGCTGGGTTGTTCTTCGTGGACTGCTCAGTCATTTATTCAGGACTAAAGCCACATCATGCAAATATTTAATCAGTCCCTGAAAATTGTCAGTGAGATGTAATTAGAAGCAGCATTCTTCATTTATTGCTGGCATTGCTACACTAGCACTCAAGACATGGAGAAGGGCACACTAGTCCCTGTCTTTCAACTAGACTATTTGGGAATTCTCACTCCATCAACAAAATGTTTCTGACAAAATCAAGATACAGTAAAGTCTTGAAGACCATTTTATTTGGCCAAATATGCAAAGACAAAAATCTTGGGGAAAAAACAAACACATGTTATTTCTGTTCAGAAGGTGGAAAGGGGGAAGGTAAAACTGATCCAAAATGATCCCATATCTAAAGAAGACAATTTTTAAACCAGGAAAAAAATATAACCTGAATTCCAGCACTGGTGGAATTCTGAATTTGTATGAAGATGAAAGTAATCCCAAAGATAATTATGTTTGAAAAACAAATTTTGAGAGAGAAATTATCATGTTAGGCCATGTAGGGAGAGGATTTGTGTTGACAAGTCAAATAAAAAAGGGAAATGAAGACCAAATGTCCAGGGACTTGCAAGGCCATGGCATCTGAGCCAGCTGGCCAGCAGATCAGGGGTGTTCTGCAGGACTGATTTTCTAAGAGTAAGTCACCAGAAAGTAAGGGCCTCAAGTAACTAATTGGGAAGCCAGGCAGCCTAGATTAGTCCACAGCTAAGAAGCATAGCTCTTAGTCTTCTCATCCAAGATCGACTCTTGAAAGAGGCTCTAGAAAGGGCCAAAGGTGGCTTACCGAGGGCTTTTACTGCCCCTTAGATTTTAATTGTACTCTTTTTCAATAATATAATAAAGTGCCCCAACATCCCCCTTCAATATGTTTTCTAGACTGTTTAGGATACCTTCTCCAGACCACCATGGAAACCATGAGAGTGCTCCAAATCAATAGAGCAGCTCAGGATCCAAATCCCAGGATCCCTCCTTATCATGTCCATCTTGCATGTCATGTCAAATGAGAAATGGAAGGGAGGGCAAGGCTGTGTGAGAAACAGAGTTTTCCCATGCAGAGAATACTGTTGACCATGAGTCTGCAAAGCCAGACAAATCCTTTAAGAATAAGGAGAACATTGAAATTGATTTGCCCAGGATAGTGCCAGTTTATGTCCACTGTCTCAGAATAATTGTCAATAGTGTCTCATTACCTTTAAATATGCCAATTTGTATTATCTAGGTGCCCTATTTACAAAAAAAAATCTGACTGAAAAATGTACGTACACACACACACACACACACACACACAATTGTTTGTATATAGAAACACAATGTAAATAACTAAAATACGTTCTGCTCAGTAAAGCAGCAGCTCTGATACATTGGCAATAAAAGTAAAGTATCAGAGAAATGTTGAGATTTTTAAAATTGCTGTCTTAATTTCTTCATCTTTGCATGAGCAGTAGTGCTAGCGTAATATGTATACGTGTGCGTAAGTATAAAATATCATTAATATATCTTAAAAGGCCTTTAGGGGCCTCTGAGATTTCTTAGAAAGTAGTATCATTATAGCTTGTCATTTTTTATTTAAAAGGCTTAAAAAGCAATAACATAGATTCATTTGAAAAGGCTATGAGCAAAGGGATGGTCAGGGACATGAAAGGAAGGGATACATTTCTGAATGTCTGTCAGACTATCTCTGCTGATTCATAACAAATATAGAACTGAAATGTGTGGCAAAGCACATTATACACACCTACACACACACACTCCATGAAACCAAAACCCAACAGGTATACGAAGACACAGGGAGAAACTCAATGTTTCGTTTTGTGTGTTTGTTCTTTGAGGGAGTGGCAGCAGGTTTGATGGAACGTTTCGTGTTAGAAAAATCCTGGCAAGGGAGAGAAACCTTAATAGCTTTTAATTCCTTACACAGAATGCCTTGCTTTGCCCTGGAGAGTGGGCTAAGCTAGTTGCCCTATCCAATCGATGTGGGATTTAAGAGTTGGTGGTGAGGGTGGTGAGTGCCTGTAAAGTCTGTGTGGTGAGTGCCTGTAAAGCATGGACACTGTGCCCTCAGGCCGAGGTGCAAGGGTGTGCCTCCGGCTGCTTCAGACTCTCCATGGGATCTCTGTAACATCCCCTGGTCGTCCTGTAAATCGCAACCAGCATGGAAACCACTTCACAACACTCATTTTATTTCTCTCTTTTTGTCTATTGCTGAAAAATGCACGAAATCCATATGAACTATAACATAAAAGGGCCTTAAAATGATGGTGATTTTGTTCCTCTTCATTCAAGAGGTAGGAGAGAGCTCAGGCCGGGTAACATGAGAGTGGGAGGTAGGAGGCCCGGTTTATTTCCTTGTAATGGCTCCAGCCTAAGTTGCCTTTTATCCACTTAGGCCCACATGACAAGTTCACTCTGGAAATCTCTTCAGCTTGGCTGCGCATCGATGTAATCGGACCTGCTCTGGGCAGTCCTAATTGCAAACACATTTCTCTCCCTCCACGGCCATTCCTGAGCAGGCCGGCCGTGGTCAGAGCCTTGCCAGGGTTTTCTGGCATCCTTTTCCGGCTTTGTTTCCAAATCTGCATTTTTCTGGGAGAAAAAGATGCACAAGAGATTGTAAACAGAATAATTATATGGCAATATAATTTCCAATGCAGGCTTTTCTTGTGGGTTATTCCTGATGTGTAGGGGTTTGTTTTGGTGTGTTTCCTTTTCCACTCCGCCTGTGAGTCAGGGAGACAAAATGTTGTTTTGAAAGCACAAATATATGGGTCCACTGAAAACCTCCTACGAGGTTGTTTAAGGCATTTTATGAAAGATTATTTAGGGGAAACAAAAACAAAAGGGAGAGAAGGAAGGAAAGAGTAGGTGCGCGGGTTTCTGGCATCTGGCTCACATCATATGGACGTGGGCTCTGGACAGTGTGTCCTCTGCTTTCTAGAACAGTGTGGAGAAGGAAGGAAAACTATGCAGAAACAGCTGCAAGTTCAGAATGTTATACTAGTAAAATTGCAAAGTTAGTCTGTCCGAAATAACAATGTTTTGGGCGTGGTGTGGAATACAATGGCTTACAAGAACACATCCTCCTGTCCTTCCCCCCTGCCTTCACTAAAATGTCCGCTGCAGTTTATAAAGTCGGTGTTCTGATACTAAAGATGGAATGGGTTAATGTCAAACATATGCTCAGCCTCCACGCTGCATGCACAGACACAGCATGTGTACTTATTTTGGTACCTAGAATCATGTGATTTGTGGCAATTTGAGCATAAGGACCCACAAGAGCCCCCATTGACAGCCATACGAGCTGGGTGACACAACTCCGAACAGGACTGGGCACATAAACTGATAGTGTGATTGGTGCCCCTGGAGCTCTACAGCATAAACGTCCTGGGACATATTGCATGGGTTTTTCCCCCCACAGATTATTTGTCTCCTGTGCCTAGCACACTGCCTAGCATATATTAGATGCTCTATAATTTTTTAAATAATTAAAAAAAACTTGAAGATTGAGCTTGTTAGTAATCAAAGTACCTCCCCAAAACCAACTCAATAGGGGAAACAGAAACAAAAGGGAGAGAAGGGAGGAAAGAGTAGGTGTGCAGGTTTCTGGCATCTGGCTCACATCACGCAGATGTGGGCTCTGGACAGTGTGTCCTCTGCTTTCTAGAACAGTATGGAGAAGGAAGGAAAACTATGTAGAAACAGCCGCCAGGATACAGTACCACCCTGCTCTCAGGAAGCTACAGCTACAGTAGTGGCATGACCAGATCACCCTGGGAGCTTGAAGGAAAGTCAGGAAAGGCTTCAAAGGGAAATTATCTTGACAAAGCAAACTTTGCTTTGGACAGTCTCAAATACCAAAGAAAATGGCAATGTCCGATCTCTATCACTTCCTTCATTTTCCGGAAGAAGAGGAGGCTGAAACATTGGGGTGTTAAAGATTACTCCAGACAAATTGGAATCTATTCTAGTTTTGAATAATAGGAACAACCATAATCTTTTTTATGTGCTTCACTCAAATGTGACAAGTTCTTTTTCCAAATAATTCTTCCTTCGGATATCGTGGGATGACCTCATGCTAAAGAATCAGGCAATCCTAGGCTGGCTCTTATTAGCTAGTGGCTTTAAGAACATTTCTTATTAGGTCTGTTGATCCTGTAACTATAAAATGGGGATAGTATATGTCAACTGTCCATAAATGCCAACACCTCTCTTACTGCCCCCCACGCAAAGCTAGACCTGGCAAGTTAAAGTTTTTGTTAATAACCTACTTAACTCAGAGAATGATTGGTAACCATCATATGTAAGCAACCATAAAGATTCTTAAATGGCTAATAGTTTGCCTCTAACTCTTCTCAAACCAAACAATAACAACACTGTTTCTTTTCCAAGAGCTTCTTGAGAGAGTCATAGAATTGGACAAAAACATTAACCTGGAATATCAATGGTTTATCATTATCTTCCTCAAATGAGGAGAATTTTATCACTATTCATGACCACATCTACAAGTATTAACTGACAATTAAATTTTTATAACGAGCTATATTCTGTAAGCACTTCATTTATAATGTTAATAAGTAAATGAAATCCTTCATTGTTTATTTTTTAAATTAAATATATTTAATACGTATATTTTTCATGACTTCTAATTATGTCTTCATGAAAAAAGTTTTTGACTATGTTTAATTCCACTCTAGAAGCAATTAAAAATTTTCTGAACAGTTTCAGGAAAGTACACTTGAAGGAAACACTTAAAAGATGTTCTGCAATCTACATTATCCACATAACTACAGACAATAAGAAAAACTCGGGTTTCTTCCTAGACTTTCCTCATGGCTGCTAAGTAACAATTCCTTCCTTAGTTTGCTAGTTCTGTTATTAATTATCATCAACACACCCCCCCCCAATAAAACAGAATAGGAAAAGAAATTAGAGACTTATGTAAGTAAACCCTGGCTAATATACTGGCTCAAATAGCTCAGCTGTGACAAATTCTACAGTTCATAGTTCATTCTAAATTACCTGCCTACTGATAATGCATAAGGCAATAATTATAGGGCATGTTTTGTGTGACATTTGCTTTAGTAGGTACTGAGAAACAAATACAAATAAAGACTGGAACCTCCCCGAAGACAGTTTCTCACCACCACATCTGTCCTGAGCACCTAGGGTAGCACTGAGCACCTTGTGGAGTCTCAGGAAAGTTTGTTGAGTAAATAAAGAAAAGATAACTTGGATCTTTTCATGTGCCTCATTCAAGGTGGGGAAGTTGGCATGTGCACCATTAATTAAATGCCACACTGCCCTTGGCAGTCCTTTTCTACCTCCTCTTCATGGTCTCCAGACTTTCTTTCAGCCACCTTAGAAAGTGTTTTTTTAATTACAGAGTAAAATGGGAAAAGACTTAATGTAAGAGGCTTAGTTTTTAATTTTCTGTTCCACTGTTAGCTGGTGTCTTCAAATTATTTACCAATCAATTTTAGTCTTTGATTGATCAAATGGAGGTTCCAGTATTGACTACAGAGAGCAGTTTGGAAGTTAAAAAAATATCATATAAAATCCCTAGCCCAGGATTTGTCATATAATAATTACTTAAGTAGCTGTGAAAGCCCCATATTGATGCCACTTTCTCTTCCTCCCTAGCTTCCTCTCCCAGACTTTACTAGCCTTTTCTCCTAATCACTCTAAACCAGTGGTTCCCTACGATGATTGACTTCAGAATCAATGGGTCCAACCCAGATCTATAGAATTAGAATCTCCTGGGGAGAATCTAAAAACCTGTAGGATTACCTACCTCACTGCCACCCCTCCCCCAATTCTAATCAGCTATGTCTGGGAACCATCGCTCTCCATCAATCAGATGTTGCTTAGGATAGTGGTTCTCAAACTTGAGTATGCCACCTGGAGAGCTTGTTAAACTACAGATTGCTGGGTCTCACCCTGCAAGTTTCTGATTCAATAGGTTTGGACTATGGCCTAAGAATTTGCATTTATAACAAGTTCCCAGGGGATGTCAATACTTTTGAGGCAGGGAACACATTTTGAGGTCTTGCTTTTTAGGTCTTGCTACTCAAGGTGTGATCTGCTGACCAGCTGTATCAGCATCCTTGGGGAGCACCTTAAAAATGCAGAATTTTACATCCCATCTCAGGTTTACATAAAGTTTGAGACTCACAGATTTAGGGAAGAGCTCATAAAAGGAACTTTTTAAATGCAGGTTCCTGAGCTCCATACACTTAGAGACTTTTATAAAACCCAGGAATCTCATTTTAATGAGCTCCTCACAGCATTTGGATGCCTGCAATTCCTGAACCATGCTTGGAAAAGCAGTGCTTAAGAAGTTTGCTGCAGCAGGTTGTCAGCTGTAGAACTACTCATGGTGGTTGCTACTTGGTATGCAACACTGAGTCTGGTCAGCCTTGTTAGGCTTGTTAGTTGTCTTGCTGTAGCAAGGATCCTCCCAACCGGGCAATCACATTGCACGTAATTGTTTCTAGGTATCAGGCAATCTAATCATGACCTGTTAGAATAAGATAAGGATTCAAGTAGATTCATTTTGAAGATGTCAAGTTTAAAGAAGAATGTCTGAAAGCATTCCTTAGTCAAGGTTGGCTGTTTTGATTCTAAATAACAGAAACCCAATCTGTGTTGTGCACACGGATACACACACACACACACACACACACACACACACATACACACACACTGAAAAGGTGAGTTTTCTGGGAAAATAGAAGTTATTTAACAAAATATGAGGGAGAAAAATACAATTGGACCTCATCTCCTGATAGTTCAAAATTGAGGTATTCTCTGTGGCAAATTGTATTTTCTCTTCTTGAACCTTACCACTCCTAGACCAAGAATTGGAGTCTATGACCCTTTCTCTTAAAACTGTAAGCCTTTGTGACTCAACTAGATGACTTGTAAAGCTATGCCAAAAAAGTGATATGGCTTCCACCTGGTTCTCTCTTATGAAATTTGCCCCTGTAACCTTAAGCCTCCAGGTAAGAAGTCTAGCTGTCCTAACACTGACCTATGGGAAAGGCCACTTGGAAAAGCCACATGGACATCCAAGAAACCCAATCTGTACCAGCTTTTTGTGACTTGAGTCTTCCTAGCCCAGGAAGTATGCAAGTATGGAAGCTGTTGAGAAGATTCCAAGGATACTGCCAACTGCTACTACATGAGAGATGCCAAGGAATACCACCAAGTTACCCACAGAGCTGTAAGGGATATTAATGATTGGTTGCTGTGGCTTTACACCAATAAGCAGCAATATTAATGGGAATACTCTCACTATTTGATTAGAACTCTGTGATTTTTGCCCCTCTGTTTCTATATATCTGCTTTATTTTCCTCTTTCTTGTCTGCATTTGTGCATGTACGTAGAAAATATGGCTGTTTGGCCAGACTACATACCTACAAAAGTGTTTCTTAAGCTTGAATGTGCATAGTAATCACCTGGAGATTTTGTTAAAACTCAGCTTTCTAATAAGCTCTCAGAGATATTGTTACTGGTCAGTTACTTACCTTTGCCATTTCTCTCTCTTTCTGTCCCTTATTATCTTAAATCATATAAACACAAGTTTCAGACTTCATGATAGTTTACCACATGGTCCTTCAGCGTAACTTTTTTAAGAAAAAAGACAGTTTTCTCTATATAATCAAGATACTTATATGTGCCCCAATTTATTTTTAAAAACCTTGTTTAAAATATAGTCCATATTCATATTTTCTCATATGTCTCAGAAATATCTTTGAGTTAAGTATTTTCCACCTTTGATCCAGGATTCAATCAAGGATCATGCCTCTGATACCTGTACTCTAGAATAGTTGTCCTCCCTTTTCTTGAAATAGCTTTTATCAAATTGATAATCCTAGAGAGTCCAACAATATGGATTTGATTGCTTCCTTATAAATAGAATTAAGTTATACATTTTTATCAAGAATACTTCAGAGTCACCAATTACATATTTAACATTGTAACACATCAGGAGATGCAAGATATCATGTTGCCCCTTTTCTGGTGATGCCATTTTGGATCACATAGTTATGGCAGTATTCTTTTTGTTTTTTTATTTTTAAATGCAGACATTTTTTTCAAGAGGGGTCTCCCCACTGACATCTCTTCTCATGGTATTGGCTAGAACAGATCACATTGTCACCACTAAACCTACTCATTGCCAAAAGAGAAGGGTATGCTGTGACTGACTTAAAGAAATCATGATTCCAGGCCTGGAGATGAGGAGCAACCCAACCCCTCTGAAAATGGAGATTTCTGGGAGAGTTGACAAACAAAAGGAAAAGTAGTCTTTGGGGAGACAACCAAGAGTGCTGGCCACACTTACCTAATATTACTGAGTAGTTGGAAGAAGAACTGCTCTCTGATTCCTTTTCCAACGTAACATGCTGCCTCCTCAGGAGATTAAAGATTTATTGCTTATAAAATACTTTATAGGCCTCTTGTGAAAAATCCAATATTTATTTGCCCTGTAAGATAAAAATAGAAATTTGGGTTTTTTTTCTTTCTTTTTTTTTTTTTTTGGCTTTTCTCAATCCGTGATTTTTCACAGTGTGATAAAATCACATATATATAGTCATATATATCCATAGCAAACAAAAACAAAACTTTTTTCTGAAAGAAAATGGTCCAATAAATTATACATACAATAAGTTCATGGAATGTAAGCAGCATAATTTAAATGCATTTTCCACTCTATTACTCCTTTAAAATGTTTTAGAGATGGAAAATCAAAAGGAGTTATAGTACTATCAGAACAAAAAGCCAAATTGTGGATGCTTTTATGAAGTTCATCAATACTACTAATAATGGCCATCTAAACCTCTGCAGAATCGGGTCAAATATTTGAAAAATGTAATTTTCTTATGAGAATTCTGGCATTTTGGAATCCTGTTCCAGCTTGAAACTAGATATGAAAAACACTAAGTTGATTCTGAATCTCAGAAAGGATTTACTTTAATTCTGAAAATCAAATGTAGTGCCTGGTGCTGGGTACCAGAGTCACTGGTTGTGCCAACCAAGTGCTATCTTATTGCCAGCTATAGTAATTTATCATTCTGTGCCTTCTAAAGAAGTAGGCTAGGCAGCTCTCTACATCCTGTGATTTAGAGGTTTCAAAGACAACTCTTTTGCTCGCTTATACAGTGCCTAAAAGGTTTATCATTTTGAGTCTTAAAGTCACTCCTCACTCTACTTTTAGCAAGGATCTCTACCCCCATCCATAACCATCCTCACTCATTCAATGCTATTTCCCCACTTTTTATATATATAAAGAACCTCAAAATGTAAACCATAATTATGCCCCACACCTCTTGTGAGCATCAGCCAAGACTTTAGCAGTAGAAGTTTAGGTTCTATTGAAATCTAAGTTATAGAGTCCCAAGAGACAAGTGACGAATGGCCTTTAAGTGGCAGAGAGGAGTGAGGGTGTGTGGGGAGAGAGGAAAAAGAAGGGACTACGGAAGGCAATCTTACCTGCTTCACAACTGTGCTAAAACCAAGCTTCCATTTTCAGAGCTCAACACCCTTTCTTCAACCACTGACCTTGACCTTCATCAACTCTTTCTTTTTTTGTTGTGTTCTTGATGCCAGTAGAATGGTGCTTGTGATTTATCTAACCTTCTTTCACCCTGAAATAAACACACACACACACAAAAAAAAAAAACACAAAAAACAGGAGGTGGCCAAATACCACAGAAAATTGTGGGATTATTTTTGTATGGGCACCAAATAAGATTTCTACATAGATTTGTCATTTGTCCCATACAATGAATAGGTTTTTAAAATGTGGAGCAATTTCTCAAAACTATTATTCCAGCTATTTCATTCTTTGGCATTTACCCCCAAACCCCAAGAGAGGTAGATATGAAAAAAAAAAACACCCCACAATATTTGACCATGTAGCTATAGTTACAGCCCACAGACAGCCAAGGGAACAGAAATTTAAAGATGAATGTAATATGCAACTCTGCCCTGATTCTGTCTCCCTGGATAAACTCTGCTCACCACTTAAATCTAGCACGAGATAATTGACAGGCAGTGGGAGGAGGTAAAATGAAGTAAAAATTGAACACTGAATAGAAAACACTTCCTTTCCAAGAAAAATTCCATGTTATTGTGGAATGATGAAAATGTCCCATTCTTTTGTTTAGATAAATTCCAATAGTGTTTATGCTGAATCTCTCCACAGGGAGAATATGAGACTATTTCTTTGAAAAGCCATTCACACAAAAAGGCTCAAGTTGAATTTGGTTTCATACTGAAGGCTTGAGGTAAGACAATTCTTTGTAAGAACTTATAAATAAGACATTCATTAATTAAACTTCAGTTTGAAGTGAATAATACTACTGAATTAATTTAACCAGTGATGAAATTCCAGCAGAGAAATTGAGTAATTGGAATTGTTCAGTAAAGCATTTAAAAGCCAAGAAAAAGAATCCAGGATTTCCATATGCCTCATTCCTCATATTGAATTGCTCTCAGATTTGGAATCAGATATTCAGTGTATCCTTGCAGGAAGAAGGGAATTCTGCTTTGACCTACATAGAAGTGTAAATATAAACTAGACAAACTACTTAGAGTGCCGGCATTCCCCATTTGAAGCAGGTATCCAATACATGTCACATCTGGAAGAAGAGGCTCTGGAAAGTCCACGAGCACTTAACATTGCACTGCTTGAAGACTCCCCTTCCCTTTGCTCCTTTCTTCCTTGGGCAGATACAAAAGCACTCTGAGCCTGCGGGTAGACAGGACTATGCCCCTTTAACAGCAAGAAGCAGCTGCAGAAGAGACCTTCATGCATTTCCCCTTGTAAGATTACAAGAGCCAAGGTCTTGGGGGTGGGGGAAGGGGGAAATGCAGCCATAGCTAGCTAGATACTAATAAGGAAAAGAGAGCAGAGGAGTCAGATATCATTAAGCATATTCAGCTGGGAACCAGAGGCCTGTTTGCTTCACTAGGAAGGTACAGCTTCACCCTTACTCCAGGGAGATGGGAGTAGGGGGAGGTGCTTGAGCATAGCAGCCTGTTAAGTCTCACTTGGGGAGAAGTTCATTGGCTAGGGGGCTGGACCCAATGCAAGCCCAGGAAGATAATTTGCTATTTTGAAAAAGTTCCTGGTTAAAATCCCAGGAGACAAAGAGCTTTCCTCCCTCTCTCCCTCTGCACTCACCTGTTCTCTCCTTAGTAGCCATGTGTCTCTAGCAGCCCTGTGGCTGCTAGCCACACAGACTCCAAATGCAGGCTCCAAGTGCAATCCTGGATGTAGAAGCAAAGCAATGGATTGCAGCCAGAAACACAAGCTAAGCTTGCCAAATGCTGAACTGAACTAAGATTCTGAACATTTGCTCTACTTCTTGCCCTGATTTTCCATGACAAAAGAGACAAAAATGGGGCATCAGGGAGGCATCTTTTTGATTTTGCATCACAAATAAATATTGCCACTAGACTTCATCCTCCCCATGAGTCACTGAAAATGCTTTTTCTCATGACACCACAAGAACCCCACTTCCACCAGCAACACTTTCAGAATCCTCTCACAGAGTGGAATATCTGCCCTGATCTTTTCTTCAGTTCTATGGTAACCTCAGCACCCCAAATCAGTGCTGCTACTAAGCATTTCAGGTATCAATGGCCCAAAAGCCTCTTGAATATCAAAGGCTTTCCCCAAGGTCAGCTAAATTGTCTCACTCTGTTGTTCCTCGGCCTGCATCTGATTCCTCTCTCTCCATACTCCACCAACAACCATGCATGTTAACTCACTATTGGTCCCCAAGTCCAAACATTTTTCCATTGCCATATTTCTTTTCAGTGTCATTCAGTACCTAATTATAGTAGTTTGTAATCTTTACCTTTAACATTCCTTTGGTTCCTGTTTGTCCTTCTGTCTATTGCAAAGATTTCCCTTATTTTGTCATGAAGAACAATTTTACTGCCTGCTCATCACATCCTGGTTCAAGTCAGTTTTCCCCCTGAACTTCAGGGTTTTCTCCACTGGTGTCCAATGTCTTTATCCTCATCTTTACTCAGGTACCTCTCTCCAGGTGTCCGGTGATACAGGTACACATCTTCCTCTTGCTTCTCTGTCTTTGCCACAGTGACACATCCCTCTGATTTATTTTCATGATTTTAGGATCACCTCATCTACTAACCTTTAACTGATCGTAGTGTCCCAATTTCTGTCCATTCTTTCCTTGTATAATTATATCCATTAATTCAATAAATATGTATTGATATGTCCTATCTACAAGGCACCATATGTAAAAAGGAAAATACAAGAGTAATTCAGATAAACATCCTGAACTTGAAGGCCTTACCATCTTGTGGAGAGGTAAGATGTAGAAGAATAACATAAATAATTCTAATACAAAGAAAGTATTAAATGACATTAAAATGATACTGTTGTGATGATATGAGAGTTCAAAATCAGAACAAAAGTTACTTGTGAAAAAATGAGGAAGGTTTCAGGGAAGATTTAGCTTCCCATCATATTCATGTAGACAACTATACCAGACAAGGAAAGGTCTTTCAAGTGTTAAAACCATACCAGCAAAGCATGGAGCGACAAGGAAACCAGGGCTAATGGAGAAAGATATAGTTTTGGCTGGCTAGAACAGAGCATCTATAAAAAAAAAAATTGGAAAGTAAATATGAAGCCAGGTGCTTAGCAATTGAATGATATGCTGAGGTTTCTAAATGATTGTTTTGAAGCCACTGAGAGCTTATAATGAGTAGTGAAATTATCAGAGCTGGACTCAAAGATTAAGCTGGCATCAGTACAGGCAAAAACCAAAAGCAAGAAGTTTTAGAAAACTATTCCCATCAACTCCAGGGGGAAAGCATTAAGAACTTGAACTAGGATAGTGACATTGGTGAAAAGATGGAAGAAATATATCTAGGAAACAACTCAAAAGTAGAATCCACAGAAATTGACAACTGGCTGAATTCAAGTATAAAAAAGACCAGAGGAAGAAGCAAATCCAAGATTTCATAATAATCCTGAAATTATTGCTCTTTTATTAGATGAGATTGCTCTTTTATTCAGTCAACAAATACTTACTGAATACCTTCTATGTTCCCAGAACTAGACAAGACATGGGAGGTAAGGGAACAAATGGAAACAATAGGCTCCTGTCGGAAGCGAGCTGCCCATCTAAAGGATGAGTTAGAAACAGAAAAAGTGTTAGAGATCCTGTCAGAGATGCTGGCTTAGAACACAGGAGGAGCCCCAGGAAAGGTGGTCAAGTCCCTGTTGGGTGGAACCAGACTGATACCAGGCTGTGTCAGAGCCAGGTGCACATGGCCATGTGTACAATGGCGAAGAAACTCAGTCTGAGGAAATGCTCTCCCACTCTAGTGCCCACAACTGAAATGAATGCATGGATTACACTGGATTCTTTCTTTCATTGTTCAGTGTTACTCAAAAGACATCATTTCAATTTCATTTATATCAGGTAATGGTATCAGAGTATGTGACCTGTAGTGAGGAAGAAAAAGGACAGGCAGTTTGGTGTCATGCAAAGAGCTCTACATTCAGAATCATTAATCACACTTGCTTTTTCTGCTTCTCCCACTGACCAGCATGGTGAACTTTAGCAAGTATTTAACTATTGGCCTCGGTTTTCTTATTCATAAAATAGTGATTTAAGAAAAAAAAAACTGCTTTTCTTACATCCCATTTTGTTGTAAATATAAAAAAATAAATATCAAAACAAGTTGCAAAATATAAAATATTATTTATCTACACTAATACACTAATAAAAGATAAGCATGAAAATTGACCATACCTCCACTATGCCCACAAGCCACGCCTACCAGCCAATCAGGAGGGAGTATGCAAATAACCCAACCAAGATGGCTGTAGCCACGAAGTGAAAATGAGGCTTGGGTTTTCCAGCAATGGAGGAAGCCAAACTTCCCACCTGTTCTGGCCAGCCTTGGCCTCTGCTTAAGGCTACAAAGTTTCAATTATAAAAGATAAATAAATCCCAACAAAAATGGCTGTGGCCACAGAACTGGAGAGAGCAAGAGGTTTGAGTTGCCCCCAGCGATGGAAGAAGTCAAGCTTCCATAGCCCTGACCTGTCCTGGCCTCCACTCAAGGCTACAAAGTTTCCATTATAGAAGATAAATAAATCCCAATAAAAATGGTGACAGTCACAGAGCTGGAGAGAGCAGGAGGCTTGAGTTGCCCCTGATGATGGAGGAAGCAACGGGCCTAAACAGGCAGTTGGACATCCCTCAAGGGGTCCCAGATTGAAGAGGGTGCAGCTGGGTGGAGGGACACACACACCCGTGCATGAATTTTGTGCACCAGGCCTCTAGTATATATATATATAAATCTAAGCAACATTATGATGGAATGCCTGGAACAACTGGAACAACTGGTCACTATGATAGGCCCTGACCACCAGGGGGCAGACCCTCAATGTAGGAGCTGACTCCAGCCCACAGGCCTGGATTGCCCATAGGGACTGCCAGCCAAACTCCTGGTCCCTGCCCCTGCCAAGCAGGCTCCAATTGCCTGATCAAGGCTGGGCCCTCAGGCTGGGATGGGGGTGGGTGGCAATGGTTGTGGCCTCTTTCCCAGGGGGGTCAAGGGCTAGCTCCCTCCTTGGGGCCAGTAGCCAACCTCCTGGGCCCTCCCCCCATCCAGCAGGTCCCAATTGCCTGATAGGGGCCAGGCCCCAGGGATGGGTGGCACCAGATATAGGCAGTGAGGAAAAGAGGAAGGGGAAGGTGGGAAGGCGGAAAGTTAGGGAACCTGGTTGGCCCTGATTGCCAGCCAGGCCTAGGGACCCCACCTGTGCACAAATTTCGTGTACTAGGCCTCTAGTCGGTTATAAAATACCTGTGTCAGTCAGGATTCCTAGAGAAAGCAAATGGCACACTCTCATTAGATTGGAAGAGAGTTTATTTACAAAGAGGTTATTTACAAAGTACAGGCAGGGCTAGGCGAATAGTCCAATAACAAGGCAAGTAACAGCAGAGAAACTATTACCATACCTGAGCCTGTCCTATGGGTTGTAGGAGGCTGTCTGCAGGCAACATACTAGTAGAAGAGAGAGCCCAGAATATAAATACCTTGGTTATGCTCCTCTTTTCCTCCAGTTACAAATTCCATTGGCTAGAGACAACCAGAAGGCAGGAAAGAAGAGATCATAGTTGATGTAGTCAATCTAGGTCAGTCTCAGGGATCAATGAGTTGGGTGGAGAAGGTATCTGGCCCAACATCAGTGGTAACCTATTAATCAATCTCAGTCACCCTAAGAATCATCTGTGGGAGTTTGTGCACTCAGCAATGTGGTGTATTCCTGAGCACCCCACAGATTCTAACACACATGGATGATAGACCACATTCTAAGAAAGCTAAAAAATAGGTTAATTTCTAGATACATTAAAAAGATTTCAAGGAGCCAAATCAAATTATTTTTCCTTATCATGGGGGATTTTAGGAGTAAGGTCAGACTACCCCATGAGAAAAGAAAGCATTTAATCCTCTTCCCAGGTAATTTGTATATCTTTGAGACCTGTGTATGAGCCACAAGAGTTTGCATTTTACTAGGACACATCAACTGACATAGTTCAAAGGGGCTCTAAGACTTTTCTTTGCTTCTGGTAGGACCCAAATCAGACCAGAAAAGAGACTATGATGACCATGTTATGTTTCCTAATGCATTTGCTTAAACAAATCATACAGAATGTCACTCCATAAGAAAGAGTTTATAATTTTCTACCGTGTCCTATTGCACTGGAAATTACTGCATATTCTCATCTTTGTATCCCCAGTTGTAGCAAACCGAGGCAGGGGTAAGTACTCAGTGAATGTCCAAAGGCTCCACTTTATGACTGGACAGAAAGTAAAACTGAATGCAGTTTAAATATATGTTGTAAAGTCTAGTATATTTTTAAGCTAAAAAACTTGCTTATAAAAAACTTTCTTTTAAATTTCTATTTAAAACCAAACCAACAAAAGTGCAAACACGTTTTTTAAGATTGTTCCTCAAGCATACTGAGTGGGTCCCCGGGAAAGAGAACCCTGCACATCTGTCTGTCACTCCCTTCAGGCTCCCACCTACTGTTTTGCACTTTGATGTAGTTGTTATTCAAAGTAACTGAAATGTTTTAGAGATGATTAAGCCAGTGGAGATAATGCCACAGTGAAATTTGAGCTTCTCCTCTGAAGAGTCTTTCAGTATTTCTGTCATAGACCTGTTTTCCTCTGGGTGTAACTCAAAACACTAAACCTTAGCAACTAGATTACACAGCTTCAGCCTAAGAGTGAATTTATTTAATTGCAATATGCACTGTCTCTGTGACACCTGTTTTCTGCAGATGATATTAAGCATTTTGTGCATACCTACACATATTCTTGGGGTAGGGGTCACAGCTGTTTGTAATTTGACTGTAACTATAATCCTGAGTGTGAAATACAACTAAAATAGTCAATTAATGAAACATTAAAATAAAGAATCATGTAGATAAACTTATCTTGGGAAGGCTAGATAGATAGATAGATAGATAGATAGATAGATAGATAGATAGATTAGATATAGATATAGATATATAGAGATAGAGATAGAGATAGAGAGAGAGAGAGAGAGAGAGAGAGAGAGATGGCCTAATATGCAAATAGACTGAACAGTGAAACAACCGAACAATTGAACAACTGGTCACTATAATGTGTGCTGACCACTGGGGAGCACACGTGGAACATGGTGGGCATTGGCCTTGGTGGGATGGTGGAGTAGGTGAGCAAGGACACCAGACCAAAGCGGGGCACTGGTCACTGTCATTGTGGCAAGCCTTTGATGGTTAATGAAAATTCTTTGCTCCCTGCTCACACCTGTAGCGGGCACCAGAGCCACCACTTGCACCTGATGCTGGCATCTGGTGATCTGCTGTCCCTGGTCACCCCTGAGAGCTTCTTCACCTCCCCGTGCTCCTGAGGGGCAATTGGGGCAGCAGCTGCTACTCACACCTGCTAACAGCATTGGCCCTGCTTGCATCTACTGCTGGTGCTGGCCCCAATCACTGCGCCATTAGCGAGAGCAAGCAAGGCCAATGCCATCAGCATGTGGGAGCAGCGGTGGTAGGAGTGGGGCTGCCAGCAGTCAGGGGGCCATGGCAAGAGGAGCCAGGTGGGGGTGTGGAGGATAGGCTGAGCCCTGCCCCTGTGCCCACCATAGCCTTGCAACTCACAGTGCCTTTCAAGGTACACAAATTTGTGCCCTGGGCCTCCAGTGTAAAGTAAAAACAAGGTAGTTATTCGATAATTTCCAAAAGCATTGAGCATAAATTTATTATTTTTTGGATATGAATAATGTTTTCAAGATTTTCTTTCATAAAATAAAACAGCCTAAAAACAGCCTATCATTGCAGGATATCTCTTTACCTCTTTTCTATCTTTATGTCAGTCCTGTAGATAGAGAACAATTAGTGTCTGGACTCTTACTATTAAGTGCATTTATTGAGCCAATGAAAGTAAGTTCTTTGTTATCTGGAAGAAAATGACCCAGTATCAATATATCTTCATCTTAAGCTCTCTGGGGTTGACTAATTGTGCTTATATAAGGTAATATACATATATATATATATATATATATAGTTTCCTGTTGGTTTCTGTATGTGTATGATTGCTTCCACCCTCAAATAACAGAAGACCTGACTCAAAATGGCTTAAAAAGTAAAAAGCTTTATTTCTTCTCATCACAAGGAGTCCCAAATAAGGGGGATTCTGGGACTGATTAACTCAGATTTTTCAATCATATTAGCAAGGACCCAGGTTCTTTCCATGTTTTCATTCTTTCATCTGAATTCCCAAATTGAAAAAATGATAATGTATCAGTCCAGGTTCTCCAAGAAACAGAACAAGGGGGATATCTATCTATCTATCTATCTATCTATCACCTACCTACATATTCATCTATCTGGAGACATTTCAAGTACAGTAACTGACTTATGCAATTGTAGGAGCTGACAAGTTCAAAATCCATAGCATAGGACAGGAGGTGGAAATTCTCAGGCAGGAGTTGATGTTGCAGGCCTCAGGCAGAATTTCTTCCTTAAGAAAACAGTTTTGCTCTTAAGGCTTTTCAATTAATTGGAAGCCCACTCAGATTATTCAACATAACCTCTTTTGCCTAAAGTACACAGATAAGGATGGTAAGCACATCTATAAAATACCTTCATAACAAACAACACCTAGATTTGTATTTAACTGAATAACTGGTTACCATAGCCTACCCAAATTGACACATAAAACTATCACTGACAGTTTCTTCCTTGTGCAACTCTTAAGAGCAAATAAACTTTTCCAGATGCCCCCCAACAGACTTCCTTTCAATTTCCATTGGCCAGTGTTGGGATTTATCCCTTTTATAAAGTCAATCCTTTGTGAGGGAAATAAGATCAAGTTTGCTTTAAACCAATTTTGTTTTAGCTGAGCCATGTCGGGGCAACAGTAAATGTTTGGACTAAATTTGAGCTGTGCCACAAGGAAGAAGGGAAAAGTTGTTGGGTTGGCAAAAAGAGTATCTGGAACATGGGAGCACAATAAATACTTGAATGAGAGAATAAGTCAATGAAGGAATGCTGATACATGCTGAGGATAATGAGTGATAGTGATTTTTTCCAAATGTATACCCCATTCAAGACACAGCTTCAGCAGGTAAACAGTGTATGTGCTGATGCATGATGTATGACTCTTGTTTGAGTGATATGACATTCAAACCCATAAATACTAAGTGAATGCTAACTGTGCTCAAGGGGAAGAACTGGAAAAGAAAGAGAAATGCCATTTCAAGTTTATATTCTATTTAATTTAGTACATTAAATGCAGAAGCTTTCTTGCTAATGTGCTTAAATTCTTGATTCTAGAGCACACACAAAGATATTGTTTTTCAGACTGTGAAATTACAGCAGGAAGATTAAAGTTAGGTGAGGTAGATAAGAGATCAATCAAAGGACTTGTATCTATGCATATAATCATAACCAATGAACATAGACACTGGGGGGTTGGGGTATGCCTGGGAGGGAGGGGGGGCAATGGGAAGATATGTATAAAAAGTTAATAAAAAAAATATTTAAAAAAAAAAGATATTGTTTTTGATGAATAAGACTACAGTTCAGAGAGGTCTCTTAGGGAAGCAGACAACCTCACTTGGGGACTATGCATTTCTCCAGGACTTATCAAGGCAGTCTAAAAGAGAGAGAGATGCTTTTCTTGTTATAATCATTACAGAGTTTTTTTATTTATGCTTACATTTTGTCAGGGTTTGTCTTGATCAAGAGTCTCAGTTCACATGACATGTGATATAGGAACAAGACGGAGATATGTTCAGAATACATAGAATACTGTGTTATCTCTCTCTCTCTCTCACACACACACACACACACACACACACACCACAGAAACAAAACTGGCATGTACTATTTTCTCACTGTTTTCATACATTTAGGGGCTGTGTTATGTTCCTTTCATATTAATTTTTCAGATAAAATATTCAGCTGCTGAACAAGAAATTATTTTCCACCAAAACTGGTTTGGCTCAGTTGATAGACTGTCGGCCTGCGGACTGAGAGGTCCCAGGTTCAATTCTGGTCAAGGGCATGTATCTGGGTTGCGGGCACATCCCCAATAGGGGGTATGCAGGAGGCGGCTGATTGATGTCTCTCATCGATGTTTCTAGGTCTCTATCCCTCTCCCTTGCTCTCTGTAAAATATCAATAAAAATATTTTTTTTAAAAATATTTTCCAGTTATCTGAATAAAAGGAAACTTTCTGTATTAATGATCAGAAATTTGTGAGGAGCTCCTGTGGATAAGAGAAAGTCTGTGACAAATTCTCCTCCTTAAGCACTTTGAAAAGTACTTCCCTTTATCTCCCTTATTCCTGTGTGGATCCTACCCAACTTGCTACTGTATCTTATTACCATGGCTCAGTCCCTTTCTCTTTCTAAACTTAGTTGGTTTTTTTCCATGCAAAATAGGAAAAACAATTGTTTTCTGAAATGCCTTAGGAGACTCTATCTATTTCTAATGTCAGTTTTTTCCCCACTGAACTGTGATATTCTTGGAGTCAAGAATTATGCCATTTTCACTTTTATCTCTAGGTGCTAATAAATGTTGGTTGATTACGAGAACCAAGATGGTGGCATAGGTAAGCACCTGTACTTGCTGCTTCTCACAACCACATCAATACCACAACTGAATAGCAGAACAACTACCACCCAGAACCATGGGAAGGCTGGCTGAGTGGAAGTTCCACAACTAGAGAGGTGAAGAAGGTTCATTGAGACTAGTAGGAAGGAAGTGCGGAGGCACAGAAAGTGCTGACATCTGGATGTGTTGTTCTTTTAATCGGGAGGGAGATACAAGCTCCCGCTTGCTCTGAACTTCCGTTCCAGGGAAGATTCTGGGGGACCCAAGCACATACAGAGAGAAATTGGACTGTCTGGCATCAGGACAGGAACTTGAGGGCAGCTTTCTTTTAGAGGGGCTTGCAGCAATCATTGTTCCTGCACGGGAGTGCAGGACATGGAGAACCGGGGACTTCTCCAGTTCAGGACTGACTCGATGCCATTGCTGTTTGCTCTGCCCTGGTGATTCCCAGACACCCTGTCCCACCCAATTTACAACCCCACCCAAGCTGTCTGCAGATGTATTTGCATATGAATGGCCTGTCCTTTTTCCTAAAACCCATCAAACTGCAGCTGGGTCAAAGAGCCCCAAAGCTCCCAAAGAAAGCCCTACCAGGCTTGCTCCAAAGCTAGGCCTCATCTGGGAGCTCCCAAACCTCATACAAAGAGGAGGAATCTGAAGATGTCTCTTTAGATCCTGCTGGGTGGCCCCAGACAGTGGCTGACCTTGTACCTTCTTGGAGATTCAAGAGCCAGTATACCCAGTGGTCAGAGTGAGACCACACTGGATTACAACTCTTCACATCCATAAGAGACACACTCAAGGGGAAGACTCAGTGAGCACCTGAGTCCTGCCCCATAAGAGTGTTTCCTGCGCAACAGATATTCCAGTGTAGACACAGCTGGTTGTCACAGCCAATTGACCTGGAGGTCAATTTCTCCCGGTGATGCCAATAACAATCAAGGATTAACACAACAAGACTGTGCAAATAGCCCACAAAGGAATACACCAAGAGCATTCACCTCAGGTGACTGGGGAGGCTGAGCCATTGAGCCCTATAGGACACCAACCACACAAGGCCACTCTTATCAATTCAAGGAGACTTAGCAGCTACCCAGTATATAGAAACAAACACAGGGAAGAAGCCAAAATGCTTTGACAAAGAAACAAGTCATAAATGAAAGAAATGGATGAAAGCAAAATACTGGATATAGAGTTCAAAACCACAGTTATAAGCTTACTCAAGAATCTTCTAAAAACCTCTGAGAAATTTAGTGAGACCCTCAAGGATATGAAAAAAAAGACCAATCAAAAATTAAGCATTCACTGACTGAAATAAAGAATAAATAGAGCCTCAGTTCATATGACATGTAATATAGGAACAAGATGGAGATATGTTCATACCAATAGCAGACTAGAGGATCCCAAGAATCAAGTCAAAGATTTGAAATACTAAGAAGCAAAAAACAGCCAACAGAAAAGCAAAAGGGAAAAAGAATTCAAAAATATGAAGATAGTGTAAGGAGCCTCTGCGATAACCTCAAGCATACCAACATCCGAATTATGGGGGTGGCAGAAAAAATAGAGCAAGTTATTGAAGACCTATTTAAAGAAATATGATAGAAAACTTCCTCTACCTGGTGAAAGAAACAGACTTACAAGTACAGGAAACACAGAGAACCCCAAACAATAGGAATCCAAAGAGGACTACACCAAGACACATCATAATTAAAATGCCAAAAGACAAAGAGAGAATATTAAAAGGGCAAAAGACAAAGAGAGAATATTAAAAGCAAAAAGAGAAAAACAATTAGTTACCTACAAAGGAGTACCCATATGACTGTCAGCTGATTTCTCAATAGAAACAATGCAGGCCAGAAGGAAGTAGCAAGAAATATTCAAAGTGATGTAGCAAGAATTTACAATCAAGATTACTCTACCCAGCAAAGCTATCATTTAGAACTGAACATCAGACGTAACTTCACATATAAGAAGAAGCTAAAGGAATTCATCACCACCAAACCAGTATTATATGAAATACTGAAGGGTATTCTTTAAGAAGAGGAAGAAGAAAAAGGTTAAGATATAATTTAGGAACAACAAAGTGACAAGAAATACATATCTATCAACAAGAGAATCTAAAAATCGAATAAAAAATCTGATGAAAGAATAAACTGGTGAATATAATAGAATCAGGGGCATAGAAAGAGAGTGGAGTGACAATTCTCAGGGGAAGAGAGTGTAGGGAGTACAGGAAGAGATTGGACAAAAATTGAACACCTATGGATGAGGACAATGGAGGGGGGAGGGTTTGGGTGGGGTGGGAACTGGATGGAGGGGAGCTATGGTGGAAAAAAAGAGGAACAACTGTAATAATCTGAATAAATATTTATTTTTTAAAATGTTGGCTGGTTAAGGTAATGAAATATCTATGCCACATCCATAAAAGTTTTAACTCCAGTATTTTTAACGTATTTCCTTCTGCCAACCTATTTTCTGAAATTCTACTTGAGCTGTTGTTATTGAACTATTTTTGTATTGTTCTCTATTGTCCTTCCCAGTAGAGCGTGTTGAGTGGGAAATTCTTGAGAAAACCAGTTTTGGACCTTTTGTTCACCCTGTCTCGTGTTTGGCTAACAATGGTTTGGGCATGGACAAGACTCTACACAAGGCTTGTACAAGGTTGGAAGGAGATTACACACAACTACATATTAATAATTATATTTGATGCATATTGATAGTGAATCACCACATGTTGCCTAGCACAATATGGTGATTCTCTAGAAGTTTGAATAAGAAGTGGCATACTTGACCAGGAAGACTAAGATTCTCTTGGGAAAACTGCAAAAAAAGATGTGTACTTCATGTAGACCAATTAAATGTGGAAAAAGCAATGATGATTAAAAGGAAGTTTTATTAATGAGAAAGATAAAAATTAGACCCATGCATACATACTTTCATTACACAAAGGAAGTAGACAGAAACACTATTAGGTGTGTATTTTTAAAGGTGGGGTTTGAACAAATAACCCTATTCCCTTCGATTAGTTGAAAGAATTTCTGGAAGTGGTTAAATTATCAAGTGCCATTTTAACGAGATTTGGGAAAACACCTGATGACCTGGGAGTAGAACTAAGCCTGAGAAGGTCAATCCAGGACTAGGTGGTATGTGAGAGGGGAAGAGGTGGCATTGGGATCAGTGGTGGTGAGAGTAGTGGGGAAACACAAGGAGCAGATGTGTAAAGGAGGGAGATGAGCAGCCTAGCCCAACATCTGGGTGCTTCAAGAAAAAGAGCAGGCACATTCATGCTGCCATCTTGCATTTACTTTTCAGAAATCTCAGAACATAGAGGGGATTTAATATTCTTAATTTAACTTCCTGGTGAAGACCAAAAGAAAGAGAATGTTAAAATGCAATATTCATGTCTTTTTTTGGTGGTGTTCCTCCATAAGTTCAGAAGACAAGATGGAAACTCTTCAGAGGTGCTGAAGCTGGAAGAACTTCATTTTGAGACTACAAAACTGTTAGGTTCTCCTTGTTATTTTTCAAACCTGAAGTGAGAAACTTTCCAAAAATGCAATGCTAAAAAGACAGGGCTGTATCTTTTCATTTACAAGACTGTAAGGAGTCAATAGAGAATTTTATAGTGGTGAATTATCTATGCAGAGAAAATTAAACTATTTGATTTTCCTGAAATTGAGAATAGAGCTTTGCAATTATGTAGTGGGTAATGAGCCCTGGAATGGGAAGGAGAGGACCCACCCAGAGGTGAATAGTGGGGGATAAAGACTCACTTGCCTTTCTTGCTTTGAATTTCACTTCTAAATTTTGTCACAGAATGCAGGCAGCTTTCAGCACATTGCTTTCTTAATTTTCTGTTATTAGATATTATATACAAAACTGGTACCACAGTACACTTCGACATCTCTAAAGTTGGGCTGATTTTAATAGTTCCCACAGGACTTGGAGTTCTGGTCTTTACCTTGAGATTTCTATCTGTGGTATGAAATTATCAGTCTCCAAAGATATCAAAGATAATTTTGCCTCTTAAAGCCCACATGTATCAATCTAGACAATATGTACTATTCTTCTATTGGGGGTACATAAGATAATATATATGAGCAAGCTTTATATATGAGCATATGTACTATCTACATATAAATGTTGTGGGAATCCTATGCTTAAAATAAGTTTGCAATAAAAGGAGAATTGTGTTTGAACTGCAAATCTTACTTTCTGGAGCCCCCTTTCAATTTGGTTTACAGTTTCACCAATTTGCTATTTAATTGCTTTAAGTCAATCCAAGTGCCAGGCAATGCTTGTTGTACTCTTTTTTCAATACAGTGTTCGAGTACTTGAATAAGTTTGTTTTTTAATTTATGGATGCTCCTTTTTTTTTTTACTATTTATTTATTAAATTGATTGGAGTGACATTGGTCAACATGAACATATAGGTTTCAGGTGAGGGTTTCTGTGTTACAAGATCTGCATGTTCACTGTATGCTCACTACCCAAAGTCAAATCTTCTCCTGTCACCTTATATTATATTAGAGGCCCGGTGCAGAAAATTTGTACATGGGTATGGTCCCTAGCCTAGCCTGTGATCAGGGCCACTTTCCTCAAAGGCTGGAAGCCGGCCCCAACCCCCATCACAACCCACCCCTGGTTCCCCATTCGCCATTGGGCAATCAGAGCCTGCTGGCCGGTAGGGGGGTGGGGGGAACTGGAAGGTTGGCCGTTCTTGCCCTCTTTTGGTCCCCATACCACAACACAGTTCACCCTCTGTGTGGGGGGCTACCATTGGGGTGAGGGCCTTGGCCTGGCACTGCCCGATTCTACTGTCACCTACCCCCAGTTCCCCCTTCCCCACTGGGTGATCAGAGCCTGCAGACCAGGAATAGGGACCACAAGGTTGGCAGCAGGCCCCAATCAGATGCTCCAGGCCTGTGGGCTGGGGGCAGCTCCTTCATTGAGTGTATACCCCCTGGTGGTCAGTGTGAGTCATAGCAACCGGTCATTTTGTTCTTTCCATGTTTCAAATCACCAGAGAGAACAAACTGATGTCACATTAGCTACCCTGTAGAGAACTCCTTCAGAATAGAAAAAAAAAAGGTTGGTATTGCTATTTGATCCAGTCTGCACTGATGACACTCAACATTCCTAATGGAAGTAAAACATATTACTATTTAGGGGAGAGGGAGAGGGAAAGAGAGGGAGACAAAGAGAGAAAGAGGGAGAGAGAGACTACAATTACAACTCCATTTTTGAAAAGACATATTCTCCAGAAATCTTAATCCCTGCTTGCATACTGTAATGCCTCAACATACCCAAGAATTCTTGGGCCAATCAGGTTCCTCCCCAACCCATGCTTCCCTCCCCAAGCCCTATGTATCTCCTGTCTCACCATCAATTTGGATCAACTGAAAGAGACTAAGATTAGATTCTGAAAAACAAAACTCATCATAATGGAAAATCTAATTAGCTTCAGATAGAGTTGCCACATATCTGCAGCAGCACTGTAATTTTGCCTTCTCTGAAAGTGGTTTAGCTGTTCATTATTAGCATGTCAAAAATTAAACAATGCCAATTATTTTCCTTGTCCTGATATCTAGCATTATCTGGGGAATTAGAAGACTGAGTACTGACTGATACACATTTTAGCTAGATGTAATCCCTGGGATCTTTGGTTTTTTACTGTTTTATCTTTTTTTGTAAGTTTTATTATGAGGAAAAATAATTATCTTGGAGAACCCAGACTGAACTCCTGTTCAATGGTTTACAGATTATGAAATAATGATGTTGATAATGTTGATGTCATTTTTAGCTTTCCTAAATGAAGAGTGATATTAAATCATGATATTATCATGCTTACTCTCTCAGCTGCTTTGTGAGAGAATAAGAAAGTTATTGTTATCCCTGCTTACAGGGAGATAAACTGAGAGGCCACTCGACTTGCTGAAATTTTCATATGTGATTGTCCATAGAGATGGAAACAAAAGCCAGGTCTTGACATCATGGTGATGTTCAGCCTCCAGGCCACGCTTTCTCACATTGCAAAGCTGCCCAACCTGGGTTTCTATTGCATGCCTTGTTTTTATTACTTTTTACAAATATGACTTAGTTGCATTTAAAAAAAATGCATTCTTTACCTTAAAAGTGTGAAGGATAAAGTCGAGGTAAAGATCTGTCTTAACTCCTGTCCTCTAGAAGGTTAAAACTATCATAAATACAAAGCTGAGTCAGAACAACTCTCATATTAGACATATAAGAAAATATATTAAAGTCCCTTTGAAAGCAGGTCAAATATAAACACAGGTGTGTGTAAACCTACTTATAAGTGGAAGAGAGTATAGAAATTAAAAGAGATCTCATTAGTTGGAGGCCAAGGAAAATCAAGGAAAGCAAATGAGGAAAGAGGGGAGGAAGGTTGGGCTATACTTGCCTCCCCTGTGGTTTCTTCCCAGTTCGACAACATGCTGGTCCCCAGGCAGAATTTCACCAACTTAATCAAGTGTATAAGACTTCCCAACAAACTTTTTTTTAAAAAAAAAATGCATGTATTCTACCGCAGACATCCAGATTCCATGGATCTGCAAGGAGAGGCTGAAATATGCATTTTTAGCAAGCTTCCTGTGGCTGAGAATCAAGCATTGGACTACAGGTTGGGAAACAGTGCTTTTTTTCAGGGTGTAGCTAAAGTGAGGTGTAATCAGACTAGTCCTATACACATGTGGTAGCTGCAGCCATGGCTGGAGCAAAAATGGGCTAAGAAGATGTGAGCCAAGGCTTTATTTACCTCTGTAACACCAGACATCAGTCACCAGTTTTAAAAGAAAGAGGGCACAGAGTGGGGAGATATGGACGATGCAAGAGTCCACAGTGGGTGGGCTCTATAAACTCTGTCTTACATTGTGATAGAGTAGGACTGAAAGGGGATAGGGAGAGAGAGATCTGGGTAATTAACAAATTCCGCCTTCTTCTAGCTCCGTGTACTTGGACACAATCCCATTTGCATGCAGACTCCTGGCAGTGCTTCTACTTGCCTGTCCACCTCCTACATTTCCTTTGACCCTCATATTGTGCTCCATCTGGGATACGGTTGCTCTTATTTTCCATTTCTAAATAATTTGGGTCTATATTTAAGCATCATCAGTCATTAGGTACCCACATTTCTGTATACAGCCTATAAGATTTTATTTTTTTAGAATTCTAGAAATTCATGAGAAAGAATATTAGGTCACTTAGTCAATTACCTCCTTTCCTGCCTAATGCAAGATTATTCCCAGCAGTCCTGTTCCTCATGCTCTGTTGCCTATTTTTAAATGTACTAACTTGATGGTGATTCTGCCACTTCCCTCAGGAGACCATTATCCTGGCTCACCATTCTCAGTGTCAGGGGGCTTTCCCTGGTAATTAGCTCCAACTTGCTGTTTCTTCCCCTTCCCATTATTCTTGGTTATCAATTCCCTTGTAACAACATTACGTCTTTCGCATTAGTTATATATATATTTTCAGATAGTTTCCAGTTTCACAAGCCACTATTAAACAGAATTGAGCTAGTTATTACCAGCCCATATCTTAATTAGTTGCACTTTTGGAGGATTGAGATGGAGCTAATGGAATGGTCACTGGGTCCTGCTGTGTCTCACCACATGCCACATTACCTCGTGCCGGCATCCGCGTACTTGTCCACATGGATTTCATCAGTCTGAGGTCATTCTCCTCTACTAAGCAGTATCTCTGTAAGCAGAAGGTGTTTAGGTCATATGAAGGTGCACAAAGAAGGGTCACCTCATTATCTGAAAACTGGGACGACAGTGCCATTAGTTATATTTCTGTGAATGTTAAAGGATACCAGGTATCCAAGTATTTTATCAAAAATTCTAGCATAGCCCTAACCCATTTGGCTCAGTGGATAGAGCATTGGCCTGCGGACTGAAGGGTCCCAGGTTCCATTCTGGTCAAAGGCATATATACCTTGGTTTCAGGCACAACCCCAGGAGGGTGTGTGCAGGAGGCAGCTGATAAATGTTTCTCATTAATTTTTCAAACTTTCTATCCCTCTCCCTTCCTCTCTGTAAAAAATAAATAGAATATATATTTTTAAAAAATTCTAGCATACAATAAAATCCTGAGGTATATCAATCTACTAAAATGAATATACATTCAGAAGTCAAGTAAACTTCATTCCATTTTTTACTTTGTCACATGCTGGTTGAATGACTTCATCAATGTTCATGTGGCAATTATTTATTATATTAGAGACCCATTGCATGAAAATTCCTGCAAAAAGCCTTCCTTCTGCTGGCTGCAAGCACTGGTTTTTCTCCAGCACCTGGACCCAGGCCTTTGCTCTGGACACTGCCTTCAGTGTTCACTCTGGCTAGAGCCTTCAGTCTTCTCTGCTCCTGCCAGAGCGCTGCTTCTATAGCTCCCTCCGCCCCCCTCCCCCCACCCTTCCCCAAATTGCAGGCATCCACCCTGTGTATGCAAATTAATCCACCATCTTTGTTGGGTTAATTTGCAAACTCGCTCTTGATTGGCTGGTGGGCATTGCGGATGTACAGTCAATTTGCATGTTTCTCTTTTATTAGTGTAGCTAATATGTCATAGTTTGCTGGGCTGAGAATTCCATAAAGAGAGGTATTATGTCATTCATCTTTATGTCCAGTGTATCAAACTGAAATGCATCAATGTAAGTTGTTTAACCTTTCTGAACCTCAGTGTTCCCTCCTTTGAAATGTGTGTATATTATTTACCTCTGTATCCCAGAGGTAAATAATGCCTTGGCTCACATCTTCTTAGCCCATATTTGCTTCAGCTATGACTGCAGCTACCCCATGTACATAGCACTAGCCTAATGACACCTTACCTTAGCTAAACCCTGAAAAATTTTGCCATCACCAAGGGACATCTACAGCAGCCTAGATCTTATCACCCAAATAGTGATTCTCACTAGAAAGGGGAGAGGTACTACTGACATCTAGTCAGGGAAGCTGTCAAGAACTCAGAAGACACAGCCCAAATGTTAACAGTGCCACTGTTGAAAAACTCTGACTAGGAGAACCTACAGAAACCTCATCTGATGAAGATGCCTCATAAAATGTGCTCCTCCTAAACTCTGTTAACTGCTCCACACACTGGACCCATCAGAAGGTTATTTCACTAAATGTCAGAAACACATCAGTTCCTATCCTGGGCTAAGTACTATAGTAACAGAAATGTTTATGTCACAGCACCACTGAGGGAGTATATGCTTCCTGCTCAGGGGAAGAAACAGACTAGCTAAAGAATTGCAAGACAGAACCAGAGAACCAAGTGTAACAGTAGATACTAAGAAGGCTCAGACACGAAGTTGTGTATAAGGCTGGAGAGGGGAGAGTTTATTGACATTGCAACACTCTCATGTTATGGGATTCACCGTCTTAACAGGGACAAAGTTGGCCTTTATGCATAGCTGGGATTGTTCCTGGATGAAAAATAAATCAGATATAGAACAATCTGCAGAATATTGAGAACATGAGATGGGAATGTTGTAATACATGTATTATGTTAGATCAAAGAATCAATATCTGACTGTGTTTCCTGAGGAGGCCTAGTAGAAACTCTCCCACCCAGTCAATCAGAAACACATGGTGAAGGGAAACACCAACATTGTGAAGAAACTTGATTATGGCTGTTGACCAGTAGGAAGTATTACACTTGAATTGGTTTCCCTGGTATTGGTGGAATTGATGGGATTCTAATATAACAAAAGCTATTTTGTCTTTACGGAAATAGTAGAAACAATTATGGAAGTGGGCAGCAAGGTCAGACTGACAAACAGAATATCTTGATCCATAGAAGCCTGTGGTGATTGCTAATAGATCATAAGAGCAAGATGGATGGGCAGCTAACTATAGTTTTGTTAAACTGCATAATCTTACCAGAAGTTGAAATCTGGCAAGCAAAACAACTGGTGTCAGCCACCACTACAGAAAATAATAAGCACTCACCCATTTTCTAGATCTAAGTCAATTCTCAGACTGAAAGCACAGTCTCAGGGCCAGAGTTCACTGACAAACAAAGAGGGCAGATCCCCTTGAGGAGCTATCCTGCAACTTCACTGCAAATGTATAATAAATATTTCCTGATGTTTCCTCAAAAGAAACTGAACCCAGTTATCTGAATAAATATATACCGGGGAAAGGAGAATATTTTAGGCCCTTCAAGGGCTGTTGAGTACAGACTGACTTAACTCTGATAACAAAGAATCCAAAATGCCATGCGACCCTTCATTATAGAGGTTTATAGAAGCTAGGCAATGAGTGGAATCCTGGCCCGCATCCATCTCATAGTGGCCCAGTGGGTTCACAGACCATTAGAATAGTTATTGTCTATTCCCTTAGTGCAGTGGTCAGCAAACTCATTAATCAACAGAGCCAACTATCAACAGTACAATGATTGAAATTTCTTTAGAGAGCCAAATTTTTTTTAACTTAAACTTCTTCTAATGCCACTTCTTCAAAATAGACTCACCCAGGTCGTGGTATTTTGTGGAAGAGCCACACTCAAGAGGCCAAAGAGCCACATGTGGCTCATGAGCCACAGTTTGTCAACCATGGCCTTAGTACAATCAAGGTAATTCTTTGGCCAATGCAATAAGAGCCACTGTGTTTGGAAGGGACAAGGGGAACTCCCTGATCTCAGGAGGAATTGCAGAAATTAGTACTACTCTCAAAGCGTTGAAGAATGAAGGGGTACCCACATTCAACTATTTAGCATCTGCAAAAACTAGAGGGATCATGGTGAATTGAAGATGTGGGATTCTACCAGAACAGATAATCACACTTCTGGCACATAATATGCAGCTTTTGAGCAGACAAATATATTTTTCTCTATCCCCATAAATAGTAAGAATCAAAAGCAGTTTGCTGTCATGTAGAAAAGACAGTAGCATATTTTGACTGTCTTACCCCAGGACCAGGTTAAATCTCCTGCTTTTACAATACTGTCTTGATAGAACACAGAACCAGCATGCTTGCTAGTTGACAACACTAATGACATCAAGGTCATTGAATCTGATGAACAGGAAACAGCAAATAGTTGATGTGCCCTGGTAATGTCAAAGGGTAGGTGATAAAACCCTCAAAGTTTCAATGACCTAACACAACTGATTTTAAAGACTCAGTTGGTACATGTGGAAAATCTCCTTTAATATAAATGACAAATTATTGCACATACACCTCCTACCAGTTAAGAAAGAAGAACTGCTGTTGATAGGCTTATTTGGATGCTGGATTATACAATCAAATGGATACTGTGATCCATTTATTGGTGTCTTTGAAGACATGGTGTATGCTTCCCAGAATAATAGGGAATCCTGTAGCAGATCCAGACTGCAGTACAAGCTGCTTGTACTCAGGCAGTATGACCTGAATGATGGACGATGTTTGGTGCTACATGTGCCTTAGTGGATTAGAATGCCATGTAGGGTCTCTGTTGAGCCTTAGTAAGAGAGTTGCAGAACAGACAGACCCCTGGATTCTGAAGTCAGGTCAAACATTTGAAGGCAGAAAACTACTCACCATTTCAAAAGCAGCACCTGGAATGCTTTTGAGCCCTAGTAGAGGTTAAAACATAAAGTGTGACTGTGCAATCAGAGCTACCTATGATGAATTGGGATTATGAGATCCACAAAGCCATAAGATCATCCAGGAACAGAAGCAATCCACTGCATGATGTAATAGTACATTTAGGACTGGGCTGAGGTGGTCTAGAGAGTACAAATAAGTTGTATAACATGTGACCTCACCTTATATGTGGCTTTCTTATGTTGCACTGATGCATTTTCTTCAACTTAAATCCCTATAACCAACTCACAAAGGAGAAAATACTTGATCCTGGTTCATAGGTGGAGTACCTCAAATATTTATGATAACTGAAAATGACACCAAAATACAGCCCCACTCAAAGGTGGCCCTGAAGGACAGTGTAAGAGGAAGTTTTCCCAGTGGGTATAACTCTGTGCAGCACACTTGGTTTTACACTTTATATACATGAAGAAACTGCTTAAAGCACAGGTAAACACAGACTTTTGGGCTGACAGAGGGCTTTGACGATTGGTCAGGATCCTGAAAGGGACAGGATTAGAAATTTGGAGAAAAGGACATTTGAGGAACAGGTCTGTAGATGATTCTTTGGCAGAGGTCCCAAAGCATAGACAATTCTAGGGCATTCTGAGAGGTACTGGACTAGTAGGTGAATAGGTTGACTCTCCAGTGGAATATCAATCAGCCTCTGACCTCATCCACCTCAGTGTTTACACAGTAATTCCATGACTGAAGAAGGTTTGGTGGCATGGATATAGACTATGCATAGAGCCAACAACATGGCTCTCTCTCACTAAGGATGATCTACCTACTGCCATTGCTGAATTCTAAGCTGCCAGCAGCAGAGACACAATGTGGTACCTCAATGCAGAAACATCCCTCAAGGAAGTCAATCACTTGGTGACATGTTGGTGTTATCCTAGAAGAGCAGCAATATATCCTTGGCAGAATTTACACCTACTATCCAAGGTGTTTCAGCGACCATAATCTGAGGGCTGGGAATATGTGTGATTTACCAACATGCCATCCCAATAAAATTGCCTCAGACCAAGGGACACATTTATAGTGAAGGTAAATGAAGCGAGTGTGTGACTAGAGAATTCACAGATCTCACCATATATCATATCACTCTGACGATGTCAGCCTCGTAAAATGATGGTGTTGTTTATTAAAGGGCCAGTTAAAGAGCCAACTTGGGGGTCACATCCAGCAAGGTTGAGTGCTGCCCTCCAGGATTCTGTCTATGCAGTGAACCTATAGCCAATACATGTATATATAAAGTATAACTAAAATACATGGAATTCAGGATGAGTCCTTCTCATCATCACTCCTACTAACCCATTTTCAGATTGTGTGTTTCCTGTGCCTATATCCTTAGGTTTGCTGGATTCTAAGTCCTGAGTCCCAGCACTGAGGGTGAAGATGGAGGGTAGGAAAAGAGCCTTCTGTGAGAGAACATAGGAAGGCAAAAGGAGTTTCACAGAATTTAAAACTATGATTGCTATTTTGTCATTTGGGAGTTCTCAAACTGATGGACTAAAAAGCAAAGAAAGGAGTTGCTACACTGAGGGGGCAACTAACCCTGATTACCATCAAGGAATTAGATTTTGGCTACACAATGGTGGCATAAAGAAACCCAGCTCTAACTCATGACAGTCAATGGGGTTTCTCATGATGCTTCCACACAATTTCAGCAAACAGCCTAACAAAGGGAATATAACCAAGATCCAGAGAATCCAAGATGGTGGCATAGGTAAACACCTACACTGCTGCCTCGCCCAACAATTTCAAAACTACAATACAGAACGGACATCATCCAGAACCACAGGAAAGCTGGCTGAGTACAGCTAGAAGGAAAGAGAGGGGCTCACAGAAACCCAGAGGAGCTGCAAAAAGCTGAGGTACAGAGACGCGCGCGCTGAGAGAACGGGTGCTGGAGAACCTGGCTGACTTTCTCTGGCAGGAGGGAAACAGAGACTCTCAAAGGCATTGAACCCCTTATACTACGACATTAAACCCCAGATCCAGCCGAAACTCATACAGGGGCAGTTTGGACTGTGAAAAGAGAGAAGTGCATGGAAATTTAGGGAGTCGCAAAAGGGCAGAAGTCTGGTGATGCCCATGGCATTGCGCGCGGAGGACCAGCTTCTGATTGTGCCATTAGTTTTCACGAGTGGGTGGGAGACAGACCCTCCCAACTGCACCACTTCTAACTTCACTAAACCCCAGTTTCAGGCGAAACCCTGCGGACCCAGACTCATATGGGAGCCGGAAAGGCAGCAGTCTAGAGGCACTGCAAGAGCGTGCACATACAAGGGACTGCTCCAGTGATTACCCAGTCACATGAGACTCGGGGGAGGAGGGGTGTGGAGGGCGAGGCCAACTGGAAGGCAAGGTGGTCCATTAAGCTCTGAGACTCCACCCATCCCAAGCTCAATAGAGAGGCTTCTGCAGTTTTGCAAGTCTGGTAACATAAGGCTGAATCCAACACAGAAGTTCTCCCAGCATAGTGAAAATGCTGAGACAAGGGAAGGGATCACAAACAAAAGAAATGGAGGAAAACAAATGACTGGATATAGAGTTCAAAACCATGCTTATAAGGTTTTTCAAGAATCTTCTAGAAAAGATGGATAAATTTAGCGAGACCCAAGAGGAGATCAAAAAGAACCAACTAGAGATGCAAAAGAACCAACTAAAAATTAAATATACACTGACTGAATTAAAAAAAAATATTGTACAGAGACCTAACAGCACACTAGAGGAAGGCAAGAATAAAGTCAAAAATTTGAAATATAAAGAATCAGAAGACACTCAACTGAAAAAGCAAGAAGAGAAAAGAATCCAAAAATGTGAAGATAATGTAAGGAGACTCTGGGACAGCTTCAAGCATACCAACATCAGAATTTTGGGGCTGCCAGAAGAAGTCAGAGAGCAAGATACTGAAAACCTATTTAAAGAAATAATGACTAAAAACTTCCCACATCTGGTAAAAGAAATAGACTTACAAGTCGAGGAAGCACACAGAACCCCATATAAAAGAAATCCAAAGAAGACTACCCAAGACACATCATAATTAAAATACCAAGAACAAAAGACAAAGAGAGAATATTAAAAGCAGCAAGAGAAAAACAGTTCATTACGTACAAGGGAGCACCCATACGACTGTCAGCTGATTTCTCAACAGATACAATGCAGGCCAGACGGGAGTGGCAAGAAATTTTCAATGTGATGAATAGCAAGAACCTACAACCAAGAATACTCTATCCAGTAAAACTATCATTCAGAATTGAAGGGCAGATAAAGAGCTTCAAAGGTAAGAAAAAGCTAAAGGAGTTCATCAAATCCAAACCAGTATTATATGAAATGCTGAAAGGTACTCTTTTAGAAGAGGAAGAAGAAAAAGGTAAAAGATAAAAAATTATGAACAATAAATACATATCTATCAACAAGTGAATCTGAAAATTAAGGGAATTGAAGATTTGATCAACAGAATAAACTGGTGAATATAATAGAATCAGGAGCACAGAAAGGGAGTGGACTGATAATTCTCAGGGGGAAAAGGGGGATGGGTGTACAGGGAGAGACTGGACAAAAATCATACACCTATGGATGAGGTCAATGGGAGGGAGGTAAGGGTAGAAGGAAGGGTGGGAGCCGGGTAGAGGGAAACTATGGAGGGGAAAAAAGAGAAACAAATGTAATAGTGTGAATAATAAAGATTTAAAAAATAATAATAGTAAATAACTAAGACCCAATCCCTGGGCATAAACGTGCAAACCAGGAAATAAAAGGAAATTAATACCATCTGAAGCAACCTTTGGCCAGTAGCGGAATGGGAAATGATAAATACTTTCCTCCTCCTATCTCAGGAGGCATGGCCTACACCATACCTCAAAAGGCCCATAGGTGGATTGAGCATTCAACATCCAAGTTGATAACCAACTCAGTAATGCACCCTGAGAATGGCTTTCTCTCCTTCCCTATTTCATTTTTCCAAGTTCTGCCAGTCTTGTTCCCTGTGATAATTTCCCAAAATAAAGAGGTATACCAAGTCATTGTCTCCGGCTCTGCTTTTTGGAAAAACCATATATCTGCCCATTTTGTCAATGCACTTAATTTCCATATGGAAGCATGTTTTCTACAGTGAGAAAACACTCAACTTCTCATCCTTTCTACCTCCACTAGCTGTGTGAACTAGATCCAGGGATTAGGTCACCTCGTGGGTCAATTTCCCTTTTATAAAATGGTGAGCAAAATTATCATCATCAGGTGGAGCAGATAAGAGATCAACCGAAGGACATGTATGCTTGCATATAAGCATAACCAATGGACAAAAGACACTGTGGGGATAGGGTATGCATGGGAGTGGGGGAGGGGGCAATGGAAAGATATGTATATGTGTAATACATTAATAAAAAAATTTAAAATTTTTTCAAAAAAAAAAATTCTCATCATCCCCACAAGGAACATCATTGAGACAGGAGTAGGGGGAGGAATATAATTACTGTGGAAGATGTGTTACATAAATATAACTACTACTTTTATGATTTTGCCTAAAGTAGATCACAGAAGAGCATTCGTTTAAGAGAAGCACCTGGTACATTAGAAATCCAGTCTGTTCCCAACACTAATGCTATCAATTCTGTAGAAATGTTTAGACAGGACTGATTTTCTTTGGCTAACTTTTCTTTAGTCTCTATGATCTGGCATGTCCTATTTCATTCTCTTTACCATTAAAAACTATGCTCATCAAGACACTATTTTACCTTGTTCTCCTTTTAAAAATCCAGTACACGAATGAACCACCATTGAGCTAGAAAAACTGCTTGAAGAAAAGGCTAAAATAAACAAATGTATCCGTTGCAAGGTGCTGGCAGTAAATTTTCAAAATAGCTCTGTGCCATGGACAGAATTAATTTTCCTTTTATTCTTTTGGCAGTCTGTCTCTGTAGAGTCTGGCAGCAACATTTAGCAGAACAGAGCAAAACTTTATTTTCTGCTTGTGCTGGTGTGCTGCCGTCAGCCTGAGCATCTTTCGGAATGCCCTGGTGCACTCTGAATGGGCTCTGTGAGCTCAGAGGAAGCAGGAACAATGGCCTGCAGACTGCTGAAGTGATCAGTGCTGCAACTTGGAGCCAAACCAGCCCTGCTGGGAAGGAAGCCTGTCCGTTTATCAAATTGACAGCAAGGCAGCAAAGAGAGCAGCTGAAGCATCCTTTGCCAAGGACAGGCATAATACAGAAAAATACGTCATTGCTGCTAGTGAATGAATATATTTCTGGTTCAATGGTTGCACCATAACACTACTCATCTAAAGTAATGGGACTGTAAAAAATAACCAACAGTTACATCTCCAAACAAAGCTGAAAATAGGTGTCTCTAAGGTGAGTTATTAAGTTAGAGTAAGACTTGCTGGCTTCACATAAGGAATAGAACACTGATCCCAGAATCTATTAAAGGCCTTACAAAAAAAGACAAAAACAAACCAACAAATACAAGGTTCTGTTGCCTTTTTCAGATCACAAGTCAAGTTCATCCAGCTTTAGATTAGAACCTTTGCTTTTCCATGTGGTTCAAACAGCCATATAAGCAAATTCTGCAAGACAATACTGGAGACACTACTACTGCCTCTCAGAAGGGTAGCTTCCAATGTACTATTTTTAAACAGGATGGGGAACATTTGAACTATTTTTAGCTTCTATTTCACCATCACTACAAAAAGCTAGTTTGCATGAGAGAGCCAATGGTACTACTAAAATATTGAAGGGCGAATGTATAGTCACTCCTCTCCATATTACATGCTTTTCTAAACTCAAATTTTTCTCACTTATGGCATCATCGCATTGCAGTTTTACATGTGTTTATTTGATCAATGTTATCCCCACTGCCAAATTATAAACTCCTTGAAGTCAGGCTATACCTCTTGTTGCTCACCTATTGCAGTCACTGGTACACAGAACATAACCAAAACATATTTTTCAAATGACTATAATTTAGCCGGATTATTTTCAATTATTTTATATTAGCTACTCATTGTATGCTAAGAATTAGCTGATAACCTAAAGGAATCAAGAGTTTAGGCTCTAGTCTTGAGAAGTTCACATTCTAAGATTGTTCTAGATAAGAATGACCTACTAAGCCCACCCCGACCCCCACCTCAGTATTCCCTGTCCATTTCTTTCCCATTGCATTTATCACCTTCTAGCATATTATACAATTTATTTTTTTAACTCTGTATCCCTGCATTAGAATGTCAACTCCAAGAGCAAGAGTTTTTCATCTCCTGAATGTTGTCCCTCTGCCTAATGATTATACTAATTGATCATTTCTTCCTCTTGGAAATACTTCTGTCTTTCTGATCTGGCCACCTTTTCTCTCCTAACACAATCACTCTATTCCATTTACAAGAACCTCTTTGTTCATTATTCCTCAGCAGGCCAGGGAGCTCCAACCTTGGCATCTTGGTACTTGTCATCCTTTCTCAATAAGAAAAAGGCTCTTCATTTAGATAACCCTATAGCTCGTTCCCTCACCTCCTTCAGCTGTTTGTTCAGAAGTCACCCTGATACTAGATTTACTGGAGTGATCACTTCATAAGATTTTATATATATTCACTGTGTTTTATACCTGAAACTAATATAATATTGTATGTCAACTGTAATTGGAAAATACATTACTTTTTAAAATACTTTAACAAAAGAACACATATGGAAAAAACAACAATGTTGGTTTTGGTTAAAAAAAAAAAAAGTCATTGTGCCAGGGTGTAGCCTTACTAAATTTGAATACTTCCTCCCTACAACACAGACTTGCTATTTCTTCATAACTCTTCACAGTCTAATATACAATAGCAGTTATTTTGTTGTCTGTTGCTCTCCCGCCCCACCCTGCAGACACACTAGAATTCTAATCTCCAAAGGCGACATTGTCCTCCCCTTTGCTCACTGACATATCCACAATATCTCAAAAACTGTGTTACTTGGCACTCAATAAATATTTGTTGAGTAGATGAATTATCATAAAAGCAATTTTATACATGAAATGCCAGATTTTAGAAAGTTGCACTTCAGTTTAGAAAGCAAACACATGATTATAATAAGGTGTTTGAATTTCAAATAAGAGGTTGAATGTGGAATAAAAAATATAATAAGAAGCAGGTGGCTTGGAAAGAGTAAGTAATACAGGCACACATCTTTACTTTTTGATGAATACACTGGTAGAGTTTAGGTCATTGATAAATCTTGGCTTGAAAATCTCTACGCAATTGTTTGCTATCATATGCTATTTTTTAAGGTAGCAATCAAAACACACACACACACACACACACACACATACACACACACACATCAGTCTTCGTGTACAAGATTGCCTCTGGAGCCCAGGGAAAATGAGAGGAAATTACTTTTTAAATGGCTAAGAAAAGTATTCATGATTTATTAGATCCATGAAACTGCAGAGCAGGCACCCTCTTAACAAAGAAGGCAGAACCAATCTTGTAGGTAGATGTTGACATGGAGACTCATTGACCAAATACCTAGGTACAGCTGTGTGATTATGAATGACCCTAAGGATCAGAAACCTCAGAGTAGCACTGTAAGATCTTCCTCCTCCTTTCCCATCAACCCTGAAACAGGAAATTTGCAGGGAACAATTTTCTCCATGTGAAACCCAATTCAAAGTATACATTCTCCCCTCCATGCAGGAATTTGGAGCAGGATTTGGAAGGGTGGGAGTGGTTATTTTCTCTCTTTGTAATCAGTACAGACTCACATCACTTCAGAGCACAAAAAGACTTTCATTCTTCTGCCCTCTGGCACAAATTTTATGAAGGAAAAACCTGAACTAAGCTAAAAATTCTCCTGCTAACTTGAAGGGAATACACCAACCAATCTTAAGAACTGAAATTCATACTAGTGTCCCTACCTCATGCTGGAGTGTCATTGCTGGTGTCCTAATTAGAACTCCAGAACCATCAATCATTCATTTCAGCCTGAATTAATGCATACATTCCAAGCTCAATAAGAAGAGAGAGGGGGATATAGATAAATACAGATAATGCCATATATAAAAAAATCAATATCATAAACTTTACTGATCTTGTTTGTTTTTTAATAATGGGAAGAATGAGAGAGAAAATAAAGTTTCCCATAATCTCATAGCCCTAAGAATATCTGTTGATATTTAAATTCTTCTATTTTTAATGCTTTTATGTCTTTCATCTTAATAATAAAATCCAGTCACCATTTCTTTACCAGATACTATGTCCCAGGTGATTTATTTATTTAAGCCTCACAACTAACCTATGACATAGGTATGATTAGCCCTGTTCTGTAGAGCAGGGGTGGGGAATATCTGGCCCAAGGGCCATATAAGGCACACAAAATCATTTTGTCTGGCCCTGCCAAGGCATTAGGAGTGACTTAATTAATTTTTTGACCAAATATAGTGAACTAATTTTTAAACTGATAACTTTGTATGGCCCTCAAATTATGTTATAAATATCCAAATGGCCCCGGGCAGGTAAAAAGGTTCCCCAACCTGGCTATAGAGGAATGGATGTAAATTCAGGAAGTATATTTATAAAGCAACTTGTCCAAAGCCAGACAACCTGGGTGTGGCTGGCTCTCTTCTCAAACCCAAACCAGGCATTCCCAAAGCCAGTGCTATAGATACTGCCCTATTCAGCATCCCAACCTTCTGTATGGGAAACAAAACCCATTTCTTTCCTCATCCAAGATAGGTATTTAAACCTTATATTTCAGAACACAGCTAACAATATTCCAATTACAGTCCCTCTAGATAAAGATGAAGGAGCATCATTAATATTTAAATTAACAAACTTGAGTGTCACTTTAAAACCATTGAAGATGATTTGATTTTTCAATCATGCATTTGACAATCCACCTGAGCAAAGCACTCCAGGCAGGGAACTGTGCTGCTGCTGCTACCAGTTGAAGAGTTTAGCCTCACGCAGAGAAGCAAGCACTTCATGATTGTTCTTGTCCATTGCCTGCCTAGAATGCCTCCAAGCAGAACAGATTTGAAGATTTGCAAGGGAAGGTTGCCTAAACCAGGCACAGCATAGTGGCTCTCTTTGGCAGAGCTGGGAGGAGACATGGCTGTGTTCTTCCACAGAAGTGACTCAGGTGAATCACCAGGGCTTGGCCCTCAAAAAGTGTGGCTGGGATTCCAGGCACAGCATCTCTCAGGAAAGGGTCATTGGGGCAGGCAGAAATGTCCATGTTTCTTCAGATGATTCATTCCTGGCTTCTACTACTTGCCCTAGGTCAAGAAAAGATTTCTTGTCAGGATCTTAGGCAGCAAAATCATCTGACCTAAAGAGGTTCCTGGAGTCTTTCCAGAAATAGCCAGAGGGCTCAAGTGTGGCTGCCAGTTAACCTCCTGGGATCCAAACTCTGAAAGAGCAGAAGATGGCTGTCCAGAATCTCCCAGCTCTGATCTGCTTCTACACTCCTGTCTGCGGAAACTGGCAAGGCTGGAGGCCCATGGGGGAAGGAGATCTTTGGGTCTGCTCTTTCTCCATTGTGCCATCATTCTGGCGACTTCCAGTCTCTATTTTTTTTTTTTAACATTAAAAACGTAACCAGCATTGCACTTTTTCTTCTTCACAAGAGATTATTCTCCATTATGAAGAAAAAAACAAAAACAAACATGTTTATTGCTTCCAAAGGAACAAGATGTTTAATTTTGACTTCAAACTGTGGGATTTCAGAATGTGCGAAGTGAACTTTGCCTTTCTTATTTAAATTATCCTGTTTTTCATATTCCTACTAAGAGAGAATACAATTATTATCACTCTTTTTTTACTAGTTAGCTGGCTCTTCCGTATAAAAATGTGAACCCTGAGTTGAAGAGGCTACCTGACAGGTGAGGTCTTCCATGCCTTGGGTCACTACAATGCTCTTGGCAAGATTTTCTTATCATTTTTCTGTTGATTTGATCTCAGAAGCCACAGTCTACTCAATTGCCTCTACTAGACTGAACAACCTAATTTATTCAAGGAGATTTCCTTTTTAATAATTTTCACTTCTACTTATCTTATTTCTACTAATTCTGTTGTAATGTGTGCCTATATGTAACTCACTGTATGTAGCAGCCAAAAGAGCTCAATGGTGTCACCACTTCATATATTTCTACATATATTTTCATGCATACAAATAGATCTAGTAATGTTAGTGCACTTAATCATCTGGCATCAATGATCTCTGCTTTGAGGAATTCAGAAAAATATTTTTAGAATACTTTATAAATGGAAACATAGATGACAGTTATTTTGTAGAATACAAGATGTTATCTGTATTTACTGGGAGCACAATATGGATGATAATAGATACAGTTCAATGAAGTTCAGCATTATCAATGTTCTTTTTTTTCCTTTTTTTAAGTTTCTTTCCCAATTAAAATGTTCTGCTAAATATAGTCTTATTTATCAACTTCTTTCTCAGTCGTTGAGAATGTGAGTGTACATGTTCCAGTACTCAACCACAGAAATTTAAATATGTATAGAAGCTAAGAAAGAAGATAATACTTTCTAGAACCCATTATATCACCACATAAAACTTACAGCTTTGTGAAACAGAAAGTATCCTAATTATAGAGGAAATGAGTCATAAAGAACTCAGGCAAGTTGTGACATGGTCAATGATAAAATAACAAATAGAAATCAAAAGTCCTTTAACTGTCCTATTTTTTTCATATGCAGACAAATGGAAAGTTGTAGAAACTTGGGTTAAAATGCAAATCCTCAGAGAGAATTATTTTTTTTTAATGGAAAAGCCCATACCTGAAACTTTGTTCAGTATTGCACAGTGCTTAATGCAACGAAGAAACAAAATGTTATATTTCATTGTAAATAGTTCATGTTTCTTAAGACACATGTGGACCAAAATTTAACTTTTTTTATAAAGTACGGAGTATTCCCAAAACAAACTGGGAACTGGCTTTGTGAGGCCATGAAAGTTTCTGGAAGATTTCATCTGTGACACCTGCATGCTATACTTAGCCATATGGCAGCATACAATTGCCAGTGAAGATGCTTGGGAAAGTAATTGCTCCTTAGGCTCCATGCTCTGCCCTGCATAATTCACTTCTGCTGGACTCACTAGAGCAAAGAGAAGAGATGATGTCAGAATTCACAGAATTTCTAGTTGTGGGATACCTTAAATTTCATCCACTCCCATTACATCAAAGTACCCTGCAAGCATCCTTGATTAGCATTTTAAAGTAAGAGAATATCAAGATTCAGGAAGGATGATGATAGGCAAACCATCATGGCAACTACAGGTAAAATGCTTTCAGTACACTGAAGAGAATGTGCTTGCTTGAAATTCAAAAAAGTATACTAAAGGGTCTTGTTCTAACACCAATGGTCTTGATAAGCATCTAGAAGGGTTCTGGATCCTGGAGAAGGGGTTGTGTGTAAATTAAATATGAATCCAGAGATGAAACATAATTTTGAAAGACATTTCGAGGAGCAGAGGAGCCTGGCTAAAGAAACCAAGTTCTCATTGTCTCAGGACCCCTTGCTTTTTATTAACACAATTTGTCCTAAGGCAAGGTGGAGATAAACACATCAAAAGCCAGGGTTTTGTACACAAATCCAGTATCAGATTGGGGAAGTTACCTCCAGCTGTTCAGGTGTTTAACCAGGAAGAGGCTATAACATGTAGATTAAGATGTCCTGAGCTGTGGCAGCAAGCAATCAGGCTTTTCAGGTTTGGAGAAATGCCTTTAGCCATTCCCAACAGTGATAATATATGTGACTCAGCCCTTGTTCATTCCCCAAGTTCTATCAACCTTTCAATGAAACTCTTGCAATTATGACATTCTAGAATTGGCTTCCGGCATTGTTCCTCTTTGAAATCTGAGAGGTAACAATTTCTTCAGTTGATTTCCAGTACCTCTGTAATTCAAGGGCTACTGTTGCAAATTGTGGATTGTTTCTTTCTCATTCATTTATACAATAATATTTATGTAATGCCTATTATGTCAAAGATGATCTATTAAAGTTAGGACTAGCATTTGTGACCACTACAAAAGTAATTTCTGTTCCCAGATAAATTTCACTAACTTTTTCTTTACCATGTCCCATATAGGTGACCATGGATTGATTATATATGTACACTCCCACTTTCCTGAAGAAAAAAATATCCTATCTAATAAGGAGGGAATATGCTAATTATCAGTGACATCCTCACAAAGATGGTGGCACACATAGCCAATAAGGAGGGAATATGCTAATTGACTGTCACACCCTCAAAGATGGCAGTGCCCAAAGCCACAAGATGGTGGCACCCAGTCCTCTCAGCCCTGCTGGGGCGGCAGGCACACAGCATGGCCAGACCTGCCCCCAGGTGGGTCCAGCTGCTTTGTGCACCTGCCTCCAGAGTCCCCCAATTCCCTCAGCCCCCCAGCTGCCCAGGGCCAGCTCGAGGCACAGGCAAGCTTCAGATGTCAGCTGCCCAGCTTCCCAGGGCCACCTGAGGCTCAGGTAACCAGAGCCAGCCGAGGCTTGCACTGTTGGCAGTGACAGCAGCAGAGGTGTGATGGGGACGATGCCTTCCCCCGAGGGCTAGGTCACATCCCACCGCTGAGGTCTCCTAGACTATGAGAGGGAGCAGGCTGGACCTGAGAGGGATGCCCCCACCCCCCACCACCAACCTCCAGTGTATGAATTTTCATGCAGCAGGCCTCTAGTTTCTTAATAACAAAGTCTGAAGGAAAATCTCATGAAAAATGATAACACATTTTAGAAATCCTTAATAATTCACTAGTTACTGTTACTAAACAGACACTGAAACATGATAGATATCTGAAACTGATAAAATACCAGAACATTGGTTAGTATGAATAAAGATAGATGAAACTAAAAATAATGGGGAAATGAAATCATGTGTAAATGTTTAAGTAGGTGCTCAGAAAGTTTCAATTATTAATCTATAAGAACATTTTGAAAGGGCAAAGAATGGAAAGAGGGAATTTTGTGAAGAGGTGCAGCTGAGCTGTGAGTCCCAATACACTCCCCTTCCCCAGCAGAAGGGGTTGCTGGCACTTCTATCCAGAACAAAAGCTAGGGGGTCTAACAGGACCTCTCAGTGACATGTGTTCCCTACATTTGGAAAGCTTGCCAGACTGGAACAAGACTCACCTGAACTTCAAACAGCTCTTGGAAGCACAGATTGGGTTGCAACTGGGACATAAATGCACTTCTCTCCAATATCTGATCAAAGAGGCATATCTCAGAGACCAGGTATAGAGCCCATGATAGAAATGCCAGGCAGGGGGACATAAGAAATGAAATTCTCTCTCTAAGAGTAGACTGACAAGGCTGAGAGCATAACATGGGGGTGGGGGATGCATCAAATGCAGGTACCTGAGTCCTGGGCCGTTCTCATTAATTCTCCATGACCAACTTCCAGACCATTAGAGCCAAGACCATCCTGTCACGTTGGCACCTCCTTCAACTGAAAAGTAGCAGCAATGACACCATTGAGAAAGTCAAGTCAATATGACAGACTGAACTGACAGAACAACTCTCCCTCATGGAAAAATCAAACTTCAAAAACAAAACTGGGATACATGGTTACATATCAAATCCAGGGTATGAAGTGTCTGAATGTGAAAAGAGGAACCAAAGCCATAGAAGTGAAGAGGAACTTAAACCAAAGAAGCTCATAATTTATATCCTTAATGAATACTATAAAACTTAATAGGGACAGGATCTTTAGAGCCATCACAAGCAGAGGATTTAAAATGTTATTCCATGTGCCACAATGTCGCATTGATGACAAAAGATGACAGAATGCAATGGAGTAATATTTCCAAAGTGCTAAAGGAAAGTTATTATCTCCAATTGAACTACATCAAGTGAAGGTAAATCAATACAAACACTGAGTTTACTAATCATAGGAGCTTAATGGAAAAAATTGCTAAATAATTATTCAGCAAAAATAGTGGTAAATCTAGATGGAAAAAGTGAATGCAGGAAATAGATGAGGAAACAAAAGCATGTTGGTAAATGTAAATGGACCGTGGATGTAGAGTAATGATAACATTAAATGATGTGGTGGTTTAGATGCAAGAAAAAACTAAAATACTAGACAATAATTTGAAATACAAGAGGGATTAATCATACTAAGTCCTTGTGTTATTCAGAAGGAAAATAGAGGATTTGGACAGCTTCACATTTCATTAAGTCAGATAGACTAGTACATGTTAGAAACTTAAATGATAATTATTAAAAGGAATCTAAATAAAATGTATAATTACCAAATTAATTAGAAAAAATACAAGGAATAAAGGCTTGATCAATTCAATAAAGCCAAAAAAATAAAAATAAACCCACCAAACATAAAAACTAGATAGTGTAAATAGGCTTTTATATACTAGTAATCATAATAAATACAATAAGAGTTAAAGTCATCACAAGTTCAATTTTATAAAAGGAAAATAACACCCAGCTATTTTTTACTTTAATAAATATATGCGAAATGTAATAATACAGGATCAAATGGATTAGGCAAATATTGATTAAAAGATAGATGGTGTTGCAATATTCAAAACAAACAATATAGAGTTTTAAATAAGCCAAGAGAGATTGACAGCAACATAGATACATAAAGAGAACAACTCTTACGTATCTAATTAAATGGTCATGAAATTGTATGTACTTAACAACATATCCTCAAAATACATTAAGTAAAAATGACATAATTATAAGAAGGAATTGACAAATCTATAATCATACTGGGAGATTTTCATATACCTCTCTCAGAAACTGATACATCAACCCTAACCAGTTTGGCTCAGTGGATAGAGCATGGGACTGCAGACTGAGGAGTCCCAGGTTTGAATCCAGCCAAAGGCATGTACCTTAGTTGTGGACATATACCAAATAGGGAGAGTGCAGGAGGCAGCTGATCAATGTTTCTCTCTCATCAATGTTTCTAACTCTCGATCCTTCTCCCTTCCTCTCTGTAAAAAATCAATAAAATATATTTTTTAAAGGAAGAAGTACAGTTGATAGAGCATCAGCCTGCGGACTGAAAGGTCTCAGGTTGATTCCCGTCAAGGGCATGTACATTGGTTGTGGGCACATCCCCAGTGGGAGTGTGCAGGAGGCAGCTAATTGAAGTTTCTCTCTCATCAATGTTTCTAACTCTCTATCCTTCTCCCTTCCTCTTTGTAAAAAAATCAATAAAATATATTTAAAATTCACAGGTTATTATTTTGAAAAAAAGATGTATGTACAAATTATTAGTTAGAGAATAGTCACAGGAATGGGAATCATGGCATTGGGAATATAGTCAATAATATTGTAATAACTATGTATGGGGCCAGGTGGGTACATAAAATATCACAGAGACCACTATGTAAAGTATATGATTATCTAACCACTATGGTGTACACATGAAACTAATACAAAATAATATTGACTGTAAACTGTAATTGAAAAAAAAGATATAAAACAAAAATAACCTCATAGTCAACGAGGAAATTACTTTTTAAACTTTAGCTATACACAATAAAAGTGCTATATGTCAAAATTTTTCCATGTCTGTGAAGCAATAATATAGCCTTAAATAAATTTGCTAAAAACAAGAAAAAGTGAAAATAAATGAAACAAAGATTCTGTTGGCAATTAGGGAGGATTGGAGAATAAGCCCAAAGAAAGTAGAAGAAAAGATGTAATAAAGATCAGAGATGAAATTGAAAATAAAGCAAAATCAATAGAGATAACGAAACCATCGAAATATTCCATCTGGTCCCTAAAGAGTTCCTCATAGCCCATGATGAAGTCTGAAGCTGCCTTACTCCTCAGCTGCCTCTTGTGTAGGATACCTACCAGCACCACCTGATTGAAATATATTGAGAGCCATGTAAGCAATTTTAAAAATATTATGGTAACCACATTTTTAAATAACAAGAAACAGGTAAAATTAATTTAATACTATGTTTATTAAAACCAATATATAAAAAATATTTCAACACATAATCAGTATAAAAATTGAGATATTTTACATTCTTTTTCCATACTAGGTCTTTAACTAGGTCTTTATATTTCATACTTGCAACACATCTGAATTCAGACTAGCCACATTCAGTTGCTTAGGAGCCACATGCTACTGTCCAGTGGATATTAGATTAAACAGAACAAATATGTTCTCAAATGGCATGCTTTATAATTTCAGAATTCCCTGACCATGGTAAGCACTATTTTATCACATTTGTTTGTTAATTTTCCTTTGGAACAAGATAAAGATTTGTACAAGCATTGTCGTGTCCTCTGCATTCTAGATCTGCAAGACGGTGGCAAAACTTCAATTACCTTGCTGCCAATTTTTGAGTAAATCTTTTCCAGCCACGTGTTATGACATCAATTTAGCAGCTTAGGTACTGGTGGCCACATGTTGATGGCCTCTCAAAGAGTCACTTACTTACTTTTCATATTTAGTGTTTGCTCAACAAAGATTCTCTGTACTCATCTCTATTCCCCAAGAGTGTCCTATTGAAATAACGAAATGGCCTAGATCCACTTGAAGATAAATTGCTTTAATTATTAGGCAGATTGCGAAGCTCACCATTTCAAATATCAGGTCAGTGCAGTGCCCAGCATTGGTGGTGGATCCACTGTGATATTTCTCCAGGTGCTACTAGTGAGCCTTAATATCAATGAAATGCCTCCAATTAGGACTAGTTTTATCTGTGGGATTGGGTTCACTTTTCAACAGAAAAAATAAATAAATAAGTGATCTCAGTAATTGTTAAGGAAGACTATTATTCTCAAGCATTGCAATATTTGCTTTTTGACATGTTAGTTTAATTGTCAGCATCGTTCCTAATGCTCATGGAGATCTCAGAGGGTAATTTTCTTAGGTATTAGAGCTGATATAATGAAGCCATATAAATAATTATCAACTCTTGTATTTTTAACACTTTATGTGAGATCAGAGAATGAAATGTAGTGGTTAAGACTAACAGCATATAGATTTAAATCAGGCTACTGGGATTTGATTTTCAGCTTTACAACTTACAGCTCTGTGTCTGAACCTCAGCTTCTTCATCTTTGAAATAGGAAAATATTAATTAAAGTTGCAAAGACAATTATACAAAGTGCTTAACACAGTGCCCAGGACTCAGACATATTTCATAAACATTAGCTAGGTCATCTGTAGGCTCCTAATTCCTTCAGGCAAATTTGAGAGCATGGAAAGAAGTGACCATCAGAGAGCATTTCTAAAGACAATTCTTTACAAAAAAAAAAAAATCAGTTGACCTCTTTCTGTCTAAAACTTCACCAGAAAGTTTTCCCTAAATGTAATGACACTGAGTTCCTTTATATATATTTATTAGTGGCCCGGTGCATGAAATGTGTGTGTGTGTGTGTGTGTGTGTGTGTGTGTGTGTGTGTGTTGGGGGCGGAGGTCCCTCTACCTGGCCTGCACTCTCTCTAATCTGTGATCCCTTGAGGGATATCCAACTGCTGGTTTAGACCTGATCCCAGCAGTTGGACATCCCCCTTAAAATCCGGGTCTGCTGGCTCCTAACTGCTCACCTGCCTGCCCGCCTGATCAAATCCACCTGCCCCCCACTACCAGCCTGATCACCCCCAACTACCTCCCACTGCCTGCCTGCTTGCCCCCAACTGCCCTCCCTTGCTGGCCTGCTCACCTCCAACTGGTCCCCCACTGGCCTGATCACCCCCAGATGCCCTCCCCTCCTGGCCTGATTTCCCCTAACTGCCTCTGCCTCAGCCCTACCACCATGGCTTTGTCCAGAAGGACATCTGGAAGGTCTCTCGGAAGGTCTTCCGGAAGGTCTCCCAGTCTAATTAGCATATTACCCCTCTATTAGTATAGATAATGCAATTCTGGTAATGTTTAGTTTGAAAACTTCCCCACTCAGATCCTATGATCAAGAATCAAGCCAGACTGGAATCCAAGATGGCGGCATAGGTAAACACCTATACTGCTGCCTCGCACAACAATTTCAAAACTACAACTAAAAGACAGAACGGACATCATCCAGAACCACAGGAAAGCTGGCTGAGTGGAAGTTCTACAACTAGAGGGAAAGAGAGGGGCTCACAGAAACCCAGAGGAGCTGCAAAAAGCTGAGGTACGGAGACGCACGCACATGGAAAGAGCGGGTGCCGGAGTGCCTGGCTGGCTTTCTCTGGCGGGAGGAAGACGGAGACTCCCAACGGCATTGAACCCCTTATCTTACAACACTAAACCCCAGATCCAGCCGAAACTCATACGGGGGGAGTTTGGACTGTGAAAAGGGAGAGGTGCACGGAAATTTAGGGGAGTTTAAGGATCGGAGGTCTGGTCGCGCACGGCACCACGCACGGAGGACGGACTGCTGATCGTGCCGCTGGCTTTCGCGAGTGGGCGGGAGACAGACCCTCCCAACTGCGCCACTTCTGAGTCCACTGGGCCCCTGTTTGGGGCGAAACCCTGGGGACCTAGACTCGTGTGGTCCTGGTTCGCAGAGGAGCCGGAAAGGCAGCGGTTGGAGGCGCTGCGGGTGCGCGAGCGCACAAGGACCGCTCCAGCCATTACCCAGTCACGTGAGACTCAGGGGCCGTGGAGGGCAGGGCCGACTGGAAGGCAAGTCGGTCCCTTACGCCCTGAGACTCCACCCTCCCAAGCTCAACAGAGCCTTCTGCGGGCTGAATCCAGCACAGAAGTTTCCCCGGCACAGTGAAAATGCCGAGACAAGGGAAGGGATTACAAGCAAAAGAAATGGAGGAAAAAAAAAACGACTGGATATAGAGTTCAAAACCACGCTTATAAGGTTTTGCAAGAATATGCTAGAAAAGATGGATAAATTTAGTGAGACCCAAGAGAAGATGATAAAGACACTGACTGAAATGAAAACTATTATGCAGAGTACTAACAGCAGACTAGAGAAAGGCAAGGATCAAGTCAAAAATTGGAAATATAAAGAAGCAGAAAACATTCAACTGGAAAAGCAAGAAGAGAAAAGAATCCAAAAATGTGAAGATAATGTAAGGAGCCTCTGGGACAGCTTCAAGCGTACCAACATCAGAATTATGGGGGTGCCAGAAGAAGAGAGAGAGCAAGATACTGAAAACCTGTTTAAAGAAATAATGACTGAAAACTTCCCACATCTGGTAAAAGAAATAGACTTACAAGTCGAGGAAGCACCCAGAACCCCAAAGAAAAGGAACCCAAAGAGGACTACACCAAGACACATCATAATTAAAATGCCAAGAGCAAAAGAGAAAGAGAGAATATTAAAAGCAGCAAGAGAAAAACAGTTTATTACCTACAAGGGAGCACCCATACGACTGTCAGCTGATTTCTCAACAGAAACGATGCAGGCCAGACGGGAGTGGCAAGAAATATTCAACGTGATGAACAACAAGAACCTACAACCAAGAATAATCTATCCAGCAAAGCTATCATTCAGAATTGAAGGGCAGATAAAGACCTTCACAGAGAAGAAAAAGCTAAAGGAGTTCATCAACTCCAAACCAGTATTATATGAAATGCTGAAAGGTACCCTTTTAGAAGAGGAAGAAGAAAAAGGTAAAAGACAAAAAATTATGAACAACAAATACACATCTGTCAACAAGTGAATCTAAAAATTAAGTGAATTAAAAATCTGATCAACAGAATAAACTGGTGAATATAATAGAATCAGGAGCACAGAAAGGGAGTAGACTGATAATTCTCAGGAGGACAAAAATCATAAAGCATCAAACAGACTGTGAAATTATAGCAGAAAGATTAAAGTTAGGTGAGGTAAATAAGTGATCAATCAAAGGACTTGTATGCATGCTTATAAACATAACCAATGATCACAGACACTGGGGGGTCGGGGTATGCCTGGGAGGGAGGGGGGGCAATGGGGAGATATGTATAAAAAATTAATAAAAATTTAAAAAAAAAAAAAAGAATCAAGCCAGATTAAAGTTCTCTAAGCATATAGCCTCAGCTCACAGAGTAACCCAGTTTTGATATGTCATTCTGAATCAGAAGTAACTATTATAAGGCCATGATTTTTTAATTTTCTTTTTCCTTACTATGTAAGGTGTTGTTGTTTTTTCCTTTACCACTTTTGCTCATGTTAAGAGGAGGCCAAGTCTGAATTGAATAAATGGGATAATGGGGTTTATGTCAGCAAGGTACTGAGACAGGAGTTTTGTCCCAGGGCACCTTTCCTCTCCCTTTACATGAAGATGTCATTCACCTTCAAATATTCACCTATCCCATGTCCTGCCATTTCCATCACAACTCCTTTCTTTGAGGTTCACATTCATTAAAACTATAAATTTCATGCCCACATGATCATCTGCTGAAGTTCTAGTATTCTGGAACTAAATTGCATTTTCAGAGACTTTTGTCAATTAATTGAAAGTATGGTATAGAACTACTAGTAAATAAGTTTTTGAAATGTTCCCAATAAATTTGATTTAATATTAAATATATTCTTTTGAAAATACTGCTTAATTAATATAGAGATTAGCAAGTACTAGGTACTGTTCTATTTTGTTTAACATAAATAATGTCATTAGTTCTCACAACAGCCCTATAAGGGAGACATTAATTATTATTATTCCCACTTCACAGATGAGAAAAGTAAGGTACAAAGAAGTTAAAAACTTGCCTAAGGTCTCATAGTTGCCAAGAGGTGAAATCAAGGTTCAAATTCAGTTCTCATTCCAGAGCCTAAACTTTGAGCCACTACGACATAGTCTAAAAAAATCACCAGTAGCACACTAAATTGAAAAAGGAGACTGTGCATTGAAAAGCAAATTTTTCACATTTTAACATGTCTCTGGAACCAAAAATAAATAATCTACTCTTAATTTATACATGTAGCTTCCAGCATGGCACTGTGGCCCTTTGGTGCTCTTATTTATGAATTAGGAAGTATTCTTTTTCTCCCCACATTTCCAAGTTGTAAAAAGGTAGAAAAGAGATCTTGTGCTTAAGAGGATGCTTACTTTAAAAAAAAAAAAAAAAGTGGGTGTTTTTTTTGTTTGTTTTTTTATTAGTTGAGCAGGAAATCATTATCCAAGCCCAGCCACAAATATGTGCTACAAACAATTTATCTACGCAGAGTTCATGGGCAGCTGGATGGGGAAAAACACATTAATTATCATTCAAGTGGAAATGCCCCCATAGACATACCATTTAATTAACAGAGAGGCCAGTATTGGAAATGAATAATTTGAGGCAAGGCAGGGAGAGAGAGATGTGTGAGATAAACCCGGAGGTGATTTAAGGCTATTATAAACATACAAAAATACATGAAATAGAACTCTGTCTTATAAACTCCTTAAAAAATAAAAAGAACCCTCAGAAAAAAAAGACCTTTCTGACCCTTTTCCTTGCCTGTATTCAATAGTCACTGCCTGTAAGCAGGAAGCTCATTGGGTTCTGCAGGAACTTCCCTTAGAATCTGGAAGATGCAAAGCCCACAAAGTCAAACTCAGAAAAGATGAGAGCTAAAATCATTTCATGTCGCAGAGTTCCTTTGTCTCCGAAAACCCTTGGAATTTGTAGCTCTGCCAAGATTATAAATAGAAGTGATAGGGCACAGTGGATCGATCATTCTGCTAAATGTGCTCATCCCATTTGGGGTAGTTTGATCAAGCATGGTGGCAGCTAGGCTAGTAGTGGCTGCTTCTATCGCTGCTGCTCCTACAACTGTTGCAAAATGCCCTTCCATTTTTTATTTCTTTACTGAGAAAAGCCAGAAGAGGCTCTCCTAAAGCATAAAGAAAACAAAACAAAATTACAGCCCAAAGGCTGTTTTCTGGAGCAGTCTGAAAGACGAGTCTCAAATAAAATTATGTGCACCACGGACTCCCTACAAATAAACCAAAAGTCAGAATTCTGGAATCCAGTTTGGCAACATATGTTTTTTTTAAATATCACCCTTAATAAGATAAGCCAAATACCATATATAGCAGGGGACAAGGAAGGTAGGTTTCATTTCTAACCTTGGTATTTCCTTGTAACCATTCATAAAGAAAAACAAGTTCATCTTCAATAATCCTTCCTTCTCTGTATTTTCCCCTTGATTTTCAGCAATTCTTTTAACAGTACCAGGGTTTTTAATTTAATTCCATTTAAGAAATATTTATGGATATTCAAGTATGTACTAATACTTGAAGAAGAAAACGCATTTTAAACAACATAGTCTAGTAAACTATAGTGAGCTCTGAAATAAGAAATTGGGGCAAGGAGAAGAGTGGAGAGAGGAGCTTCCTATCCTGATTTCTTTCCCCTCTCGCAATGTTTTACCTTCTCCTTGGAGCTCTTTTGCTCTGGCTTTCTCTATCACCCCCATGGTTATCTCTGGGATATGAACTCAATGCAAAATATTTTTTCATGGCCTAGCTGAGATGCTTTCAACCCAAGTTTTCAAAACCTCAAGAAATAATAATGAGAAAGGAATATTGAGAGTGCAGAAATCAAAACAATCCAGACTACAAAGAAGACCTTTTTTCCCCTGATATGTTTTCAGCAAGAAAACCTGTATTTCCAGCAGAATCTTGCACAAAGACCTCACAGGTAAACAGAAGACCCTGGAGGCTGCTCTAGTAAGAGAAGAGAAGGGGCACTCCACCAGGCTCTTACTTATTACTGACCTGTACCCCAGGGAGACCTGGGAGGCTCCTATATGAGACCCTAAAGGATCTCTGAGCAGCAGTCAAAACAACCTTAAGTAGAAACCTCATAAATATAAGTTTCTAAGAAGAAATTTAAGCTACACCAGATCCTTGATAGAGAATACATTTTCCCACTCAGGAGATACAGCTAGAGCTTCTCAAATTACTTTCAGCAATTCAGAACCACCTCTAACCAGGGTGCGATAAGATTTCTGCCCAAGGCCTTCTGGGGAGAAATGTGGAAACCTAGTAACTGACATTCTAGTGTATTGCCATAATGCTTTGAAACACTTATATAGACCCCTTCCTACTTTTGCTTCTTTTTGTTGTCAGTGGGTTACAGGCTTTTCCACGGGATTGCCAGAAAAGCATTTCAAGGATCCAAGCATGAGCAGATTGTGAACTGGCAGGTTTATTTGTGATGTAATGTCAAAAGAGTTCCTCTCCTGGGTTCCAAGCGTCCCATCTCCGAAGATTTCATGGGTTTGCATTGGGGTACGCCATCCTAACTAATGATCTTTTTCGCAGGTTTGACTGACAGGCCTCTATGGTCAAGCACCTCCCCCTGTGCTATTTTGACTGTACTAAGCTTGCACTTTTCTCTCTCTGCTCCCCCCGCCCACACACTAGTTGAATTGTTACCAATTTTTTTAAAATCCTCACCCAAGGATATGTTTATTGATTTTTAGAGAGAGGGAGGAAGGAGGAGAGCGAGGGAAAGGAAGGGAAGGGAAGGAAGGCTGGAAGGAAGAAGAGAGAGAGAGAGAGAGAGAGAGAGAGAGAGAGAGAGAGAGAGAGAGAGAGAGAGAGAAAAGAAGGAAGGAAGGAAGGAAGGAAGGAAGGAAGGAAGGAAGGAAGGAAAGCATTGATGTGAGAGAGATACATTGATTAGCTACCTCCAACTCACTCCTATAAGGGGATGGAACCTGCAACTTAGGTATGTGCCCTAACCAGAAATTGAACCCACAACTCTTTTGGTGTAAGGAAAAAGATGCCCCAACAAACTGAGCCAGCCACTCAACTGGGGTATTGTCACCAAATTTTGACATCACAAAAGTAAGTTGGGTGTTGCTATACACTCTCATCCCCTTTCTGTTTCCTTGCCCACTTAACAATGACAGGACAAGAAATCACCCTCTGGTTTATATTGCCTGGGGCGTAAGCATGTGTCCTACTAAACCAATGTTCCAAACCCTGCTGGTAAAATTTAGAGAATGTCAGGCAACAGGCCTCTGTTGTTAAGGAGATGAAACAAGGAGAGGCAAGTTCCCATAGATGTGGTTCTGGTAGGCATTCAAAACTTCCAGTGTTCTTAGCTCCAGCTTATCTTGGGACGAGTCTTTGTTAGGAATTAAAAAAAAAAAAAGCCAAGTGGTCTTGTGAAAACCAGCTTCTCAGTAAACTATATAGGCACTTCCTGGTTACCCATGATATGAGAATAACCTTTAAACTATTTCCATTTCTGATCCCAGCTGGAAACAGGAAGCACATGGGGTATGGCTTTAAACAAAAACAAAGAGACCAAAAGATAAACCAAAGTGTCCCAGGGTTCAGAAGAGGTTTATGCTAAATGTTAGAAGGTTCAGACTTAGCAAATCTTCCCCCAGTTTCTTCCATTCCAGAAATTCCTTTTCGGGGGTGATGGGGATGGCCAGGAATGAAGGGTTGTTCTAAATTACACAGCACTGCCATCTTCAGGGCCAGTGGGGAAGTTTCTTAGGGTCAGTCAGATAAATCATCTTCCTAAAGACTTCATTTAAATATAATCAGATGATTAAAAATTTTGACAGCAGGCAGACTGAAACAGATTTTTCTACTGTTTCCAATGTTTGAAATTTCAGTAGACACAGCTTTTTTGTGGTGTATGCACATTTAAAAAAATATTTGCTGATTTAAAAGCCATTTACAATAAATAGGAAAGTTTAAATAGCTCATACTGCATTGCCAAATGATGGGAATAACACAGACGCAAACATATTGTTCTGAAAAAAATTTTTCTTAAAAAAAAAAGTATGAATCAAATGATGTAGAAGTGCTGTTTGAACAGATGGTGTGATTAACAACTAGCATGTTAGCCATCTCAGGAGCTTACAGAGAAGTAAACAAATGCGAGGGGAAAATCACTTTATTTCCACAAAGAGTGTTTAGCTGATTTCATTAGAAAAATTTGAAAGTCTGCATTTTGAAAATTGAATATCCCTAGAGGGTACTGGGAATAAGGAGTAAGGGGAGTCTTTTGAGAAAAAGACCACATTAAGACACTTGCTGATGTTCCATCATGGCCCAGGATGATATGTTTAGGTTGTCATTGTCATCCAAAAGGCTGGAGGTAGGACAGTGTAGTGCAAAAGGCACTGGCCATGGAATAGGAGGGCCAGGTTCTCATCTTGGCTCTAGCACCAGCTGCCACTGGCCTTGAGGCCTTCCTTAATCTCTCTGAACTTCACTTTCTTTGTTTGGAAAATAAGAGTAAGAACCAGTGCAGCTGTGTTTCAAAACCTTTAGTGCACACCTGGAGATCTCTTAAAATGCAGATTCTCACTCAGAGGACTGGGGTAGAGTCTGAGAGTCCGAATTTTTCCAGACTCACAGGTAATGGTGATATTGCTGATCTATATAACTCACGTGTTCACTACCATGGTACTGAAATCCCTTCCTGTAATGATATGCTAGCTTCTCAAATACTAGGTGCAACTCAGAGCCAGGCAAAATAACACCAAATACCTATCTTTTGAGGCTTGTAAATATGTGTGGATGGCAACACATGCTAAATGTTGAATTGATTTAAAAGGTAAATCAAGGATTTATTTATCTTATATAATAAACTATTGACCCAGTGCACAAAATTCATGCACATTAAAAGGGAATTAGAGGAAATATTGTAATATTGCTATTTGCCCTTTCTCTATAATAGAAGTGTCAGAGATGAAAGAAAATTAGTAAAATTTATATGAAAATCTTCCTCCTGTCAGAGTCTGGGGCACACCACGGGGAACCCAAGTCAAGTCCCTGCCCACCCACATGCACTCAAAATCGCATGAGACCCAGACCCAGTCAGCCCCACCCCCACTGGGCTATATCCAGACCTGGCTGGCTCCACCCCTGTGAAGCCTTGCCAGGTGGGGGGAGACGTAGCCTCAGGTCACCTTGCCCAGCACCGGGGCAATGGGCACAGCCTGAGGCCCCCGGCCTGGTCTGGGGAACATGCCTTGAGGTCCCCTGGCCCAGGCCAGCGGTTGCATCCTGAAGTCCCCTGTCAAGCCCTGCATGGCGGATGGCACAACCCTAGTCCCCTGACCTGCCACTGGGGCAGGGTGTGTGGCCTGAGGTTCTCTGGCCCCGACCAGAGCATGGGGCATGCTTTGAGGTCCCCATCAAGCCCCACCAGGTCGGGGGCCGGGGGGTGCAGCCTCAGGTCTCCCAGCCTGGTGCTGGAGCAGGGGTGCAGCCTGAGGTCCCCCACCCTGGGCCAGAGGGGGGGGGGCACACCTTGAGGTCCTCTGTCAAGCCCCGCATGGTGGGGGCACAGCCTCAGGTCCCCCAGCCTGGCACTGGGGTGGGGAGGGTGCCCTGAAGTCCTCCATCAAGCCCTGTTGGGAAGGGGGCACCACCTGAGGTCCCCTGTCAAGCCCCATCTGGATAGGGCATGGCCTCAGGTCCTCTGGACCGGTGCCAGGCAGGGGGCATGGCCTGAGGACCCCCATCAAGCCCTGCCAGGCAGTGGGCACGGCCTGAGGTTTCCCCAGCCTGACACCAGGGTGGGGGTGTGGCCTCAGGTCCCCTGTCAAGCAAACTCTATAGTAAGAAAACAACCCAATTTAAAAATGGGCAAAAGACTTAAATAGATACTCACACACAGAGGAGATGAAGATGGCAAATAAGCAAATAAAAAGATCTTCAACGAAGATATTCAACTACTAGGGAAATGAAGATTAAACTTATGATTAAATACCACCACACACCTATTACAATAGCTAAAATAAAAAACATTGACAATACCAAGTGATCACAAGATGTAAGAAACTGAATTGTCTTATATTGTTGGTAGAAACGTAAAAATGATAGAGCCACTCTGCAAAATAGCTTTTGGCAGCCTCTTATGAAGTTAAACATAAATTTTCCATGTGACCTAGCAATCCCACTTCTACATATTTACCCTGGAGAAATAAAAACTTATATTCACACAATAATCTCTACAAGAGTACTTATAGTCATTCTACTCATAATTCCCAAAGATTACAAACAACTAATCTTTTAGGAAGTGAGTAGGTAAACTGTAGTACAGCTATATAATAGAACTAGAGGCCCAGTGCATGAAAACTGTGCACTTGGAGGGGGGGGTCCCTCAGCCCAGACTGCCTAAGCCATCAGTTGGACATCCTTAGCACTGCCATGGAGACAGAAGAGGCTCCCATCATCACTCCTGTGCTAGCCAGCCATGATCCTGGCTTCTGGCTGAGCTGCTCTCCCCCTGTGGGAACACACTGACCACCAGGGGACAGCTCCTGCATTGTGCATATGCCCCCTGATGGTCAGTGACTGTCAGAGTGACCAGTTGTTCTGCTGTTTGGTCGATTTGCATATTAGCCTTTTATTATATAGGATGTCTTATTACGGGCAAGGCCACTAATTCAATTATTTTTAGGTAGTTAAAGGGAGGGGCAGAATTTTCACTTGAGCCTAAAACTAAAATTGTCCTTAGTTCAAAAATCTGCACACCACTCAGACATATTGGTGAGGCTCATTCTGAACCCCCACACTGTTCTATTATATGTGTAAGTATTGGGAACCATCTTATCTCTTTAGTGAAAGGAACCTTTTGTTATGTTACAATGACTAACTTTATCTCATGAATTGTGTTTTGGTTTCAAGCCTCTATCCAGTATTCATGCAGCAACTTCAGCAATTCTGTTCAATATTTACCTGGCAAAGGTAAATATATTTTATTTTATTTTCTCTAAATCTTTCTAGATTTTTATGTATTAGATAGGAAGAGCCCATGGACACAGACAATAGTCTGGCAAAGGTCTGGAAGGGACAGGTGCAGGGTGGAAGAGATCAATGCGGGAGAGGGAGGGAGAGGACTAAAACAAAAGGATATCTGTAATACTTTCAACAATAAAGATACATTTTAAATAAAGGAAAATATCTTAGTTGAAAAGAGTTTTATGTGAAATAATATAAGTAATTGCTCTACACTGTACTTTATATTCTCAACTCCTCTCAAAGAGATATTAATTGACCCTATGTTCACTTAATATTAATTGACTTTATATTCACAGACTGTAGGACTGACTTCTGCCATATCAATCCAGCACTGACTGTCATGGGGGCTGTGATCATACCCTATTTTTCTCTCCTGGCCTCTGTCTGGGCCTGATCGCAGCCCCCTTGGCAGTCAGTGCTGGGTCGATGAGGCTGACTTCCAGTGTTTAGTTTTGGATGTTACAAAACTAAAAAACCCTGGCTCTTTAGATAGATAGATAGATAGATAGATAGATAGATAGATAGATAGATAGATGATAGATAGACAGATATTAATGGGAAATAAAAAGGAGCAAACTATTGGTATATACAACAACTGGGTGAGTCTCAAGGGCACTATGCTGAGTGAAAGGAACCAGTCTCAAAAATTCCATAGTGTATACTTGCATTAATATGACACTCACAAAAAAGACAAAACTAAAGTGACAGAAAAATATATCAGTGGTGGCCAGGGGTTAGAGGTGGTAGGATGGTGGGAGTACAAAGAGGTAATAAGGGAGTTTTGCGGTGAAAGAGAACACTTCCTCATCCTAGTTATGTTACTGGTTACACAAATCTGCCCCTGTGTTAAAATTCATAGAATTATATAAACTCAAAGTCAATTTTACTTTATGCTAAAATTAGATAAGGGATCCAAAAAGCTTGAATAGTTATCTTTAAAAAAAAGAAAAAAAAACTTGGAACAGAAGCAAAAAGTTGTTGAAGGTCTGATTAATAAAGTAAACATTTCCCAGCCACCACTATAATACTTTACAAGTGAACATTTAGGGTTGGCTGCCACTTTTCTATCTCATCACACAGCCTTGAAAGATATTCCTGTACTCAAATCCCCTAAGCTTATCATTTTAAGTCTGCAATACCCTTTCTTTCTTGATAATGTATAAGATGTCAAGTAAGTCTTTCTCTACAAGTTACAGCTCAATCCTTCACACAAGTCAGAGGAAAATCCAGGAGGCGGACTCTACTGACAAGACCTTGGCCTCCAAGAAACTTAATATGCTTATAAAAATGAACTGCCAGTCAATTCTCCCATTATTTGTACCACAAAGGACAATACTCCCACAGAAATTTCACAGAAAGAAGATACACCAAGAATTTCTTTTGGAAAGAAAGAAGACAGACTAGAAAACAAAAACAAAAAAGAAGGCAAATAGCTATAATATAGTCACCCTCGTTAGTAATTAAAGAACTGGAAATTAAGGTCAGATGCCCTTTTAAACTATCAACTTTGTAAAAATTAAATAGAATGATGCTATGCAGCATTTTGAGAAAGGTATGGAGAAATGGGGCATCAAGGTAAACTGATCAGCTTTCAAGAGGTCCATTTAGCAGTATGGAGCAAAAGCCTTAAAAATGTGTATGCCCTCTGGGATGGTAATTGAACTTTTAGAAATTTATGCTAAGAAATAATAAAGCAAGGATGCTCAGGTTAGCATTATTTTAATAGTGAAATATAGCTTTAGGGCTCCAAAATCCCTTCCAGTGAATAGGCAAAGATACCAATCATTCTCTGCTGGGCTATATAGTACACAGAACATAACTTTATAGTCTGAGAGTATAATATGATTCAGAAAGGTGTATGGATCAATGTGCATAAAGAACATACTGAGAACTTGGTCGGTGTGGTGCAGTAGATTGAGCAGTATCCTGTACACCAAAAGGTCGCTGGTTCAATTCCTGGTCAGGGCACATGCCCAGGTTTTCAGCTGGATCCCCAGTACGGGGCATGCAGGAAGCCACTGGTATCATTGATGTTTCTCTCTCTCCCATCCTCTCTCTCTCAAATCAATAAAAAAAAAATTTAATAGAACATATTGAGAGTCAAATAAGCTGAATTTAAGAGTAAATAAAATATTTATTTAAATTATAAAACTTAAAAATCTATATATCAAAAGGATAGGTTAAACTATATAATGTCCAGACAACTCAGACATTAAAAATGTGTTTTTACACAGGAGTTTGCAAAAATAAGTTTACAGTTGTGAATACACAAAACAGAGTTTATTCTTACATTATTATTTATTAATTATAGTATTATTTATTTGTATTATATCTTATTACCTTTTTATCTTCACCCAAGGATATGTTTATTGATTTTAGAGAAAGGAAGGGAGAGAGAGAGAGGGAGAGAGAAACATCAATGTGAGAGGGAAACATCGACCTGCTGCCTCCCATAGGTACCACAACTGGGGATCGAACCCACACCTAGACATGTGCCCTAATCAGGAATCTAACCCGCAACTTTTTGGTGCATGGGACAATGCTCTAGCCAACTGAGCCATCTAGCCAGGGCTGTCTTACTATTATCATTATTATGATTATTATTTCATATTCTTACTTATGATTTATCCTTTAAGTAACAATGGCTGGTAATTTAGCCTACTTTTGTCCACCCTGTATATTTACCGTTTCCCCAAAAGTAAGACATCCCCCAAAAATACAGTTTTGCCTCTCGCTGTAATATACGGTATCCCCCCTAAAATAAGACCTCCCCGATAATAAGGCCTTCCTGGAATATAAGGCCCCGAAGCTACAGTAAGGCATCTGACTCCTGATTTAAAGAGACCTCGCATAGCCTGAATAGCTCCAGCTGCACTGCAGCCAATCAGTGAGCTTGTTTGTGATGACAACTACTACCGTACTGTATACAGGTAATAAATTTCCTTTTTTGTTGTTCAACAATAAATGTGTACCGTATTCTTTTTCATGGAAAAATAAGACATTCCCTGAAAATAAGACCTAGCACATCTTTGGGAGCAAAAATTAATATAAGACACTGTCTTATTTTCGGAGAAACAGGGTATTGACATGGAAAGAGTTTGTTTTTAAGTTAAAAATACAGACTCCAAAATAGTATTATGTCATTTCTATACAAAATTTACAAAAAGACACAAAACATATGTATGGGGGTAAAGTAAATACACTAGTTATTTTTCATCCACATTTTTCCATGCGTACATAGCTTGCTCATTTGATGTATTTAAAAATAATCTTACTATTTCTAATTTCAGAATACTTTACATGCAGTTATGTAATTATTTATTGAGTCGCTTAATTTCTACTTCACCCCTGACATTTGGTCATTTATTTATCTGTGGCAAACAACTGTCATGTGTTTTCAATGACGGTTTAAGTCAGCTGTTAGGCTTTTGTATAAATTATTTTAAAATCTATGTCAGCCAAGTTTTACTGATCAGTGCTTGAATTTTATCACATGGGTGTTAAAACCCCACCTGCTAAAATGTTGGACGTGATTGTTCTATAATTATATAAGGGATCAATCATAAACACCTGACTAAACTAGTTCCTATTCATAACGCAAATACTCTATGCCATGTGGAGTTATTCTACTTTGTTAAAATTAGTAACTTGTCTCATCCTAAAATCTCACCTCTGCATTACAACAGGAAGAAATAGCTTGACAACTGATAAGTAGATAATTGAAGTTTTTAATTTCTTACCTGACCTACCTTTTCAGCTTCCTCGGTTTCATTGGGAAATTGATTGTTAGAATTTTTTGATTGATTGATCAGGCACTTTTTTCTATTTTTATTTTATTTTTTCAATTATGGCATTTATGCTGGCAGAAATTTCAGAGAGACTACCTGCTTAGGAAGAAATTTGTTGTCATCTCTAATGGTATTTTCTCTGACAAAGGATGATACAACTCTCAGAACTCCTAGCTAGATATATATTTGCTACCCATTTTTCTCCAATCATATCAAAACCACTTATTTCACACTCTCCTCTCCCTCACATACCACACCGAGCATTCCATTTCATCCAGTTAATTGTTTCCGCATTTTTATATTTTTGACCTGAGTTTTCTCCCATTTCCTACAAATGTCAAATAGCTTTATACTGATAAATTAGACACTGTTATCTTTGAACAAATCATTGACTTCCCTTCAGTTATTTAGCATAAAATTCCCTCCAATGACTAGCTACTTATTGCCAACTGATGGTTTTTGGTGCCAAATCAATGCCAATGGGAATTTCCAGTTTGGAGTACAGTGATGAAGGAAACTTTATTCAGTGCAAATCAGCTCAATTGTGATCCAGCACAGCTGTAGACAGCTCAATAGTGTTACAGCTCAATTATGAGACAACACAATTGTGGAAAAACATGGCTGTGAACAGCCCTCAGACAAAACCCTCTCCAGCTGTATCCACCAACTCAGCTCTGCTCTGCTCCACACTGGTCCAACAAGATGTCTTCAGCCAGGGAAACTATCTTCAGCCTTTGGTGGGAAGTGAAAGTGTGCTCTCCAAGACAGAAGGGAGCTGATATATAGAGAGAAATTCCTGTTCCTAGTCCATGATTGGTCCATCCTCATGCAAATAAGGCCTTTAAGTCTAGTTTTAATGGTTCAAAAGGCACTGGCCTGATTGGTCAGAATGAGGGCACTCTGATTTGTTGGTGAAGATGCTGATATGGGATATAGCTTCACAGCTCTGATTAATGGGGGAAGTGTTTATCCTATTGGTTAAAATAAAATTCCAGAAACTCCTAAGGGCTGGCTCAGCAGTCAGGAACACAGTGCAGGCAAACAGTTCAGTATGGGAAGCAAGCCGCTTAGTGCAGGCTTCTCTCTGAAGCTTTTTGCATGCAAGGCCCCTGGTTAGAAACAGCTGCTAAGCTGTTTTTAAATTTGAGCCGAGTTAGCCACAGGAACACTTCCTGATAGGTATCATGTTTCTTGGGTTCTGCATTATCATATGCTTCTCTTAACTTGGTTTGTCTGTAATTTAGAAACGCTCTCTATCAACTTAAAAAAATTCTATGCCAGCTTTCTGTTAGTCTTCCTTCTTAATCTAGTTCTATGGCCCCAAAAGTCTCCTTGTGAACAATAGCTGCTAGATAACAACTACAAAGTGCCAATCACTTTTCAAACATTATCCTATAAAAGTGTAATATGTAAATCAACTGAATGGCTGAACAGTGGAACGACCATCCAGACGACCATCCGGGACCACACTATGATACCCACTGACACCAGGGTGGGTATGATGCAATTGGTGGGGGGCTGGGCATCCCCACAGTGGGAGGCCCAAGCAAAGAGCCGGTGGGGTGATCACTCAGAGGGCTCCACCATTGCCTCATAGAGGGAGACTCAGGCCATTGACTAGTGGGCTGAGGCAGGTGGGCAAGGCCTCCCTCTGAGAAGGAAGCCCAGGTCCCAAGTGCCAGAGAGAAGCCAATGCCAGCAGCTGGGGGAAGGAAGGCCTACCTTTGCACAAATTTTGTGTATTGGGCCTCTAGTATTTTATAAGAGCACTAGAGGCCTGGTGCAGAAAATTCATGCATGGGGATGGGGTGTCCTTCAGCCCAGCCTGCTCCCTCTCCAATCTGGGACCTGTAGAGGGATACCCGACTGCCCGTTTAGGCCTAATCCTACCTGGACATCCCTCTCACAATCCAGGACTGTTGGCTCCCAACTGCTCACCTGCCTGCCTTCCTGATTGCCCCTAACAGCTTCTGCCTGCCAGCCTGATCACCCCCTAACCGCTCCCCTGCCAGCCTGATTGATGCCTAACTGCTCCCCTGCAAGCCTGTTTGCCCCTAACTGCCCTACTCATGGACCTGGTCACCCCTAACTTCCCTTCCCTGCAGGCCCGGTCACCCCCAACTTTATTCCTCTGCTGGCCTGGTCACCCCTAACTGCCCTCTGCTACAAGCTTAATCACCCCAACTGCCCTCCCTGGTGGGCCTGTTCCCTGCCAATTGCCCTTCCCTGCTGGCCATCTTGTGGTGGCCATCTTGTCTTCACATGAGGGCAGGATTTTTGACCACATGGGGGCAGTCATCTTGTGTGTTGGAGTGATGGTAAATCTGCATATTACTCTTTTATTAGATAGATAGAGGCCTGGTACATGGGTGGGGGCTAGCTGGTTTTCCCTGAAGGGTGTCCTGGATCAGGGTAGGTGTTCCCTTGGGGGATAGGGTGGCCTGGGCCAGGGGCCTGTGATGGTTTGCAGGCTGGCCACAGCCCCCAGCGACCCAAGCGGAGGCTGTGGTATCTGGGATTTATTTATCCTCTACATTTGAAATTTTGTAGCCTGGAGCAGAGCCAAGCCTACTGCTCACACAACCATTGAAACTTTGTTGCCTTAACTGGAGGCCTGGGCCACCAGGCTTTGTGAAAGGTTGGCTTCCTCCATTGCCAGGGCCAACCCAAGCCTTTCTCCTGCTCTCTCTGTGGCCTAGCTATCTTGGCTGGGTTAATTTGCATACTCACTCTGATTAGTTGGTGGGTGTGGCTGGTGGGCGTGGCTTGAGGGTGTAGCAGAGGTACAGTCAATCTACATATTACTCTTTTATTAGATAGGCACCTGTGTGTATGTGTGTGCGCGAGGGTGTGCTTGCATGCATGTAGGGGAGAAATGTTACTTCTGTTTTACAGATTAGGAAACTAAGCTTCAGAACTTTAAGTAACTTGCCCAACTGGGATTCAGATTTAAGTCGATGTCTTTATGCCACAGTGTTTTCTGTGAATCTAACATTCCCACCTTTGTGCCCATGTCTGACCATCTTATCCGGTACATGGACCACTGCTTCAGTATCAATGGGGACTATTAGCTTTCCACCTGCAATACTAACTATACAAAATAAGATTGGCATAGGACTAATCACATGTAAGTCTCTCTTCAATTCCTATTATTTGGCTCTTCTTCAGCTTCTTTTTTTTTTAATATATTTTATTGATTTTTTACAGAGAGGAAAGGAGAGAGATAGAAAGTCAGAAACATCAATGAGAGAGAGAGAGACATCAATCAGCTGCCTCCTGCACGCCCCACAGTGGAGATGTGCCCGCAAGCAGGAATCGAACCTGGGACCCCTCAGTCCGCAAGCCGACGCTTTATCCACTGAGCCAAACCGGTCTCGGCTCTTCTTCAGCTTCTTAAAAATCCCCTCAAATGCATTACTTTTCTCTTCCAAAAACTTAATTGTGCTTCTAAAGTCTTATGTGGTTCCTTCTCTATGAAGCATTCCCTGCTTTCTCAACAAAGCTGATTATTGATTTATTATGTTCTCAGTGTGGCAGCAAATCAATAGACCAGGAAACAGTTTATCAGATAATCCAAAAAATGCAGAACAATTATTTTCTTGGGAAAATAAACACCAGGACTTCCTGTTTGAGAATTGTGAGTGATCCCATATCCTCAGTCTTTATTTTGTTCTGGAGTAGAAAAAGCTGGTCCTATGATTATCATGTAACTTTTCCAGCTTTACCATTCCCTTGGGCACACACTTATTTTCTGGCATTTGAAAAGATTATTCCCCCAGGGTTTCATTGTAATTGGAGGAACAGGTTGAAGAGAAGATCAAATTATGTTCTGGGGGGAAATTTTATTTTAATGTGACAGAAGGAAACTAGGTGGTAAGAAGAAAAAAAGGGTTATTAATTTCCAAAATACATTTTACAAAAACACCAAGCTAACTTATGCTTGATGTTCATTCTACTTTTGTTATTTGGCTCTTGACAGGCAATTTTATTTAGCACATTCTTTAAGTGATCACAAAATAAAACCACTGCTTGGCATGTCAGCTCCCTCCCCAAATCATTTTAGCAGCCTCCAGTTGACAGTTCTGACATGTGCAGATAGCCCCCCATTCTGAAATGCTGACCTCCTGGTAATCTGAGATGTCGACATCTCCTCTCTGAATCTTCAGGGATGGTGTCACCCTTTCCTCGAAACAAATCACTTCTGTCTTAGCCACCTAAACTTTCCATGATGTTCCTTCAGCCTTCGGGGCTTTCTGTGTTTTGAAGAAACAGCTTTTAATAAATTATTATGTTTTTTAAGGCATTTTGACTAAAGAACTTTTTGTGAATATGCATAGTGAAATATAAAGGTGCTTTAAATATATATATATATATATGTGTGTGTGTGTGTGTGTGTGTGTGTGTGTGTGTGTGTGAAATATATATATTTCAGAGAGGAAGAGAGAGAGAGAGAGAGAGAGAGAGAGAGAGAGAGAGAGAGAAACATCAATGATGAGAGAGAATCACCAATCTGCTGACTTTCGTACACCCCACATCAGAGATTAAGTCTACAACCTAGGCATATACCCTGACCCGGAATCTAACTATGACCTCTTGGTTCATTAGTCAATGCTCAACCACTGAGTCACACCAGCTGGGCTATAAAGATATATTTTTTTTAAATATATTTTTTACAGAGAGGAAGGGAGAGGGATAGAAAGTCAGAAACATCAATGAGAGAGAGACATCAATCAGCCACCTCCTGCACACCCCCTACTGGAGTTGTGCCCGCAAGCTAGGTACATGCCCCCAACCGGAATCAAACCTGGGCCCTTTCAGTCTGCAGGCCGACGCTTTATCCACTGAGCCAAACTGGTCTCAGCTATACAGATACTTTTAAACACTTGGGGTCAAATTCATTAACCAAACTCCTTAAAATTAAATTCAACCACAGACTGAGTCTGATCTTCAGATCTCTGAATTATTTAATAGTACATGCTAGAGTACTAGCTCCTTGAAGTAACCTCCCCCTCATTTATGTATTTTATATTTTATACTTATTGTTAAGACTTTTATTTTGCAATATTGTTTTATATGAGTAAGCCAGTTTAAATTTTCTTTGAAATAAAGGAGGGTGTACATAAATAAATTAAATGTCTGTAAAGGATCTGGACCAGGAATTAAGATTTGCCATTAATTATCTGCAGGATCTGGAACAGGTCACTTAAATTTTCTGGGTCTCAGTTTCCTCATCTGCAAAATTACCAGGTGAGCATGAAATCATCTGTATGAGACTTTCTCTCATTCTGACTTTAGTGTAATAGAACTGCCAACCAAAGGAATAGATAAAAATATAGGGAATAGCTCAACTACCAGGGCTACATATACTCAATTGCCAGTTAAGATCCATTCCCATTTCCTTCTCTTATGCATTTCTGTCCTGCAGAGCTGCAAAGCTAAAAATTGTTTCTTCTAGTCTTGCAGCTAGAGTCCTGGATGCAAATGAGATTCCATAACTAGATACATCTGTGTGAGATTTTGAAGGTGGTAATGAAGTAGAAACTATCTTGGTGCCTTTTGTTGCTGCTGGAAAACAATATCATGGAAATTCCAGTGTCTAGTCACCAGCTTTGTGGAGAAGAAGGCAGTTCTAAGGGTGGTGAATACCACACTCCATGTTCCAGGCCCAATCACTACATTCCATTGGGGGTTGTTAAGAAGCATTTGTGATATTAGTGTTCGCACCTTCCTAAGGCTGGCTTTCTTAAGCCTATTTTGTATTTTATGGTTGAGATATAATCTCAAGAGGATTATATCTGTGGTGTTCTGAAGTCATTAATTGTTCCCTGCTAGAGCCTGCTCCTCTGTTCTTCTAATGGCTTTGTGAACATAGAGCTCTCTATATTAAATCTCTTATTCCCTCTAACATTGAAGGGGATCAGGATATTCCACCCCAAAATATGCTACCTTGGCATAAGAATATTATGGACTGAAGATAATTGGGAAATAACAGGTGCAGAGAACATTCTTTACTCTCTTTCTTTATGCTCAAAGACAGGGCATACATTTCCCTTTGGGTGTTCCCTCTCTCCTCTCCAGTTACAGGAAAAGGAGACAACTCTTATCATGGCAGACAGCACCAACTTGAATCTGCACAAACAAACCTTATTGAAATAACATTATCTTCCATTAGTTTCCCCTCATATATTTACTTTCCCACAATTCACCACCTCTAAAAGTCCAAACAATTTTTCTTTGACTTTTCACTTCATAAATGTATCATTTTTTGTTAAGATTGTATATAAGCTCTGAAGCCTAACCTTTTCTTTAGGTTTTCACTTCTTTTTCTGTGAGGACACCCCCATCCCCATGTACACATAAAATAAAGTATCAAATAAAATTTGTATGTTCTTGCTCCTGTTAATCTATATTTTGCCAGTTTAATTTGTAAGAACTCAGTCCCTGAACAAATGGTAGAGAGAGATTTTTTTGTCTACCCTATAATACCTAGAGTGGTTTTGATTCATTTTCTTCTGCCTATATTTGTGTGTATGTGTATATATATATATATATATATATATAATTACTTTCAACAAGGAAAGGAGAGGAAGAGAGAGACAGAAAGATCAATGATGAGAGAGAATCATTGATCAACCACCTTCCACATGCCTCCCACCAGAATATACCCTGATTGAGAAATGAACTGGTTCAAAGGTCAATGCTCAATCACTGAGCCACACTGGCCAGAAAGCCTATATTTACTTTTGAGTTCTAGTTTCTTATACCTTGATTTTTGGTATTTTGTTTTGTTTTCTTTGTTCATTACATGATGCCAAACCTGGTTGGCAATGTCATCAAATTGGTTGTGTGAGAGCTTGTTTTAACACCTATTTGAATTCAATCTTTTTTTTCTTTGAATCAAGCCAAATGTTCTTCCAGACTTGTTCAATGTTCATGTGATTATCCCCTGACTGCTCTTTGGTGCTGTGGCATGCATGATCCCAGGATTTTCTTTGGAAACTATGTATACTATTTCTTTCTGTAATTCTTTGCCTATGGCTTGATCCGCTATTGCGAATTTTTCCTTCATATATCTTCCTGAAATACATTATTATTTTTAAACACTTTTTTACTTTGAAATAATTGTAAATTCCATGAAAGTAGCACAAAAAGTACTGAGATGTTCAATGTACCTTATATTTTAACATACACTTTTTACCATTGATAACATTTTAGCTACTAATTCCCTAACTTTTCTTATACACATCACTCCACATCACTTCCCTCCTCGTAACCTGAAGTTGAAAGTGATATCACTGAAAATGTCAGGGATCCATCCCTTCATAAAAGCAACTAATAGGAAGTGGTGATGGTTGCTAAATAATGTGAATGTAATTAATGCCACTGAATTTTATGCTTAAAAATAGTTAAAATGGAAATTTTATGTTATATGTGTTCTACCATAATGAAAAAAAATTTTAAACAATACATGAGAAAGAGAAAAGTAACTGTTAAACTGGCAAAAAATTTCAGAATCAACATTGGGAGAACTCTGAAATCTGTTAAAAAATTTATAATAATCAGGGAAAACTTGATAATGAAAGAAGCCACTGCACTGTGGCTAGAGCACAGTGGCATTTTATATGTCCATCTACCATCCCCCATTCATCAGAGCAGTGGTGGCCAGGAGGGTGGTAGCCTGCACTACTGGTATTGGTTACTAGTAGCAAAGAAAGCAATATTAGTCTCAAAGAATTGTAGTTGTTTGTTTCAACTTCTTTGGTGGGTCCCTAAAGAATCAGTACAAGAGCCTGCTTTGTTTTGCTATACTCAGAGCAGTCCTAAAGCTGAAGTGACTTCCTAAGCATCATCTGTCAAAAGCATTTAAAAGCAAAAGTATTGGCCACAGGATCATGGGGCAAAGGGAAGCAGTGAGGACAAACAATAGAAAAACTAAAAGAGCCTGGAAAAAAACAGATAGGAAAAAGAGGCACCAGGCAAGATAAGGACTTTTAAAAACTCTTACATATGGAAAACAAATACATTCCAGAGTTGGATAAATGCTCATAAAAGTCCTGGGGAGACCCTAAGCTTTCACCTCCCATGGACTTTCAGGCTCTGAGCAACCAGAAAAAGGTACAGTTGTAAATGGCCTGGCTAACTCTTCAAGAAGTACCAGCACAAAAAGCCAATCAGCTAAGACTGGAGGAGAGTTGTTTCCCTCTTTTTACCTCCAGCCATTTAAAGAAATTCTGTCAAGTAGGTCAAAGATGGCTGCCAAAAGAAGGCAGACTGCAAGATAGTGTGTGAGTGAGAAAGCAAAGGGAGAGTGTATAGTCACATAGGGAGTGTTTGTTGATGAGTTGAGGGACAGCTATAATCCAGGAGACTGTGGGGGACTGTTGGACAGGGCTCCTCTGACAGGGCAGCTACACTGCTGCTGGGTCCCCTCCCAGAGTGACCCACTCGGATGCAGAGACTGTGCTATCTTGAAAGAGAAAATGCATGTTATCAGACATCTGAGAAGCCCATGGAATCTACAATTAGGGTACCCACTGAACAGCTGTGAACCCTAGAACACCAGTCCCAAGTACCACAAGCACACAGATTCAGAGGAGGTATACTCCTCCTCACAAAAAGGAAAGGAGAACTATATAACCAGACACCCAGAGAAGAGAGATCCTGCGGAGACAAAGAAACAGTCCACATATGAAAGAAAAGGAGGCATCCCCAAAAAAGGAAGTAAACAAAATGGAGGCAAGCAACCTGTCAGATAAAGAATTCAGAGAAATAATCATAAGGTGGATGAAAAGAATGGAAGCAAATTCAACAATATGTGTAAGGACCAAGAGGAAATGAAGAAGAACCAAAAAGAAATAAAAAATGATGCTGTAGAGAACTCAAAAGAAAGCATCAAGAGTAGAATAGAAGAATAAGAGGACTGCATGAGTAAACTAGAAGACAAGGTAGGAAAAAATGCCCAAGTAGAGCAGCTTCTAGAAAAAAATTATAAAGCAGGAGGAGAGCCTAAGGGAACTTTGGGACAACACAAAACAAACAACATCTGCATAATATGGGTGCCAGAAGGAAAAGAAACTGAGCAAAGAATAGAAAACCTGTTTGAAGAAATAATGACAGAAAACTTCCCTGATATAAGGAAGAAAAAACCCACACAAATCCAAGAAGCTCACAGAGTACCAAGTAAAATGAACCCCAAAAGACCAAGGCACATTTTAATTAATTGGCAAATACCAATGACAAAGTAAGAATCTTAAAAGTGGCCAGAGAGAGACAGAAAGTTACCTACAAAGGATTCCCCCATCAGACGAGTGACTGATTTCTCAACAGAAACACATCAGGCCATAAGGGAATGGAATGAAATATACAAAGTCATGCAAAGGAAGGGTCTGAATCCAAGAATACTATATCCAGCAAAGATATTAATCAAAATTGAAGGTGAAATCAGGAGCTTCATAGACTAAAAAGGACTTAGGGAATTTATTACCACCAAACCAGCAATGCAAGAAATGCTAAAGGGTCTGCTATAAAAAAAAAAAGAAATAGGAAGCAAAGTAGGAACACAGGGGTAAAGAATAAAAAAGGTTACAAACAAGTACCTATCAATAATAACTTTAAATATAAATGGATTAAATGCCCCAATCAAAAAACATAGGATAACGAACTGGATAAGCAAACATGACCCATATATCTGCTGTCTACAAAAAAACCCACCTCAGAAAAAAAGATACACACAGATTGACGGTGAAGGAATAGAAAAAGGTTTTTCAGGTGGATGGAAATGAAAAAATAGCTAGAGTAGAAATACTTACATCCAACAAATTAGTTCTTAAAGTGAAGAATATAAAAAGAGATAAGGAAGGCCACTTCACAATACTAAAGAGAACAATCTAGCAAGAAGAAATAACTCTGGTAAACATATGTGCACCCAATACAGGAGCATCCAAATACATAAAAAAATCTCTTGGCGGATATCAAGGGAGAGATTGACAGCAATACAATCACAGCAGAAGACTTTAATACCCCACTATCATTGGACAAATCCTCTAAACAAAAAATCAGCAAAGAAACTTCAATCCTAAATGACTCACTAGACCAGATGGAATTAATTGACATCTTCAGAACATTTCACTCCAAGCCACAGAATATACATTCTTCTCAAGTGCACATGGGTAATTTTCAAAGAGAGACCAGATGTTGGGTCACAGGCAAAGTCTCTTCAAATTCTAGAAGATAGAAATCATATCAAGCATAATAGAAATCTTCTCAGATCACAGTGGCATAACACTGGAAATCAACTACAATAAAAACAATCCAAAAAAAATAAAAAAGAAAGAAAGAAATCAAACACATGGATACTAAATAGCATGCTATTAAACAATAACTGGGTTACCAGAGAGATCAAAGAAGAAATAAAAAAACATCATGGCAATAAATGACAATGAAAATACAACAATCCAAAATCTATGGGAAACAGCAAAAGCAGTTTTGAGAGGGAAGTTCATAGCTTTACAAGCCTACTGCAAAAAAACAAGAAACAATGGTAATAAATTACCTAACCTTATAACTCAAAGAGTTAGAAAGAGAGCGACAAGAAAAGCCCAGAGTGAGCAGAAGGAAGGATATAATAAAGATTAGAGCAGAAATAAATCACATAGAGCCCCCAAAAAACAACACAAAAGATCAACAAAACCAAGAGCTGGTTCTTTTAAAGGATAAACAAGATTAATGAACCTCTAGCTAGGCTCACCAAGAAGAAAAGAGAGGATGCAAATTAACAAAATCAGAAATGAAAGAGGATAAATAACAATAGAACCCATTGAAATACAAAAGATTGTTTAAAAAATACTATGAACAACTCTATTCCAACAAACTGGACAACCTGGAGGAAATGGACATATTCCTAGAAAAATACAACCTTTCAAAACTCAATCAGGAAGAATATAAACATCTCAATAGACCAATAATTATGGAAGAATTTGAAGCTGTCATCAAAAAGCTTCCAGCAAACAAAAGCCTGGGACCAGCCGGCTTCACAAGGAAATTTTACCAAACATTCAAGGAAAAACTAAAACCTATCCTCCTTAGACAATTTCAAAAAATCCAAGCTCATTCTATGAAGCCATCATCACCCTAATACCAAAACCAGATAAAGACAACACAATGAAAGAGAATTACAGGCCAATATCCCTCACAAACATACATGCCAAAATCCTCAACAAAATTCTAGCATATCGGATCCAGCAGTACATCAGAAAAAGCATATACCATGACCAAGTAGGATTTATCCCAGGAATGCAAGGATGGTACAATATCTGCAAATCAATAAACATGATAGATCACATAAACAAATTGAGAGATAAAAATCAGTCATATCAATTGATGCAGAAAAAGCACTTGACAAAATCCAACACGCTTTCTTGATTAAAAACTCTCAGCAAGGTGGGAATAGAAGGATCATACCTCAACATCATAAAATCCATATGTTAAAAACCCACAGCTAACATCATAAGCAATGGGCAAAAACTAAAACCATTTTCTCTAAGAACAGGAACAAGACAGGGTTACCCACTCTCACCACTCCTGTTCAAAATAGTACTGGAAGTATTAGCTATTGCAATTAGACAAGAAGAAGAAATAAAAGACATCCAAACTGGAAAAGAAAAAGTAAAGCTGTCCTTATTTGCAGATGGCATGATTTTGTACATAAAACCCCAAAAGACTCCATCAAAAAACTATTAGACATAATAAATGAATCTGGCAATGTAGCAGGATACAAAATTAATGCCAAGAACTCTATGGCATTTCTATACACCAATAGTGAAATTACAGAAAGAGAGACTAAAAAAAGCAATCCCATTTACTATCGCACCAAAAAAATTAAGATTCCTATGAATAAACTTAACTAAGGAGGTAAAAGACCTATACAGAGAAAACTACAGGACATTGAAAAAAGAGATAAAGGAAGATGTAAACAGATGAAAGAACATACTATGTTCATTGATTGGTAGAATCAACATTATTAAAATGTCCATACAACCCAAAGCAATCTATAAATCAAATGCATTCTCCATTAAAATACCAATGGCATATTTTACAGACCTAGAAAGAATTATCCAAAAATTTATCTGGAATATAAAAAGACCCTGAATAGCCACAGCAATCCTGAGAAAGTAGAATAAAGTACGTGGGATCTCAATACCAGATTTCAAGCTATATCACAAAGCCACTGTTCTCAAAACAGCCTGGTACTGGCAAAGAACAGACATATAGACCTGTGGAATAGAATAGAGAACCCAGATATCGACCTAAACCACTATGCTCAATTAATATTTGACAAAGGAGGCATGAACATACAATGGAGTCAAGACAGTCTCTTCAATAAATCGCGTTGAGAAAATTGAACAGATAGATGCAAAAAAAAATGAAATCAGATCAACAACTTATACCACATACAAACATAAACTCCAAATGGATACAGGACTTAAACATTAGATGGGAAACCATAAAAATACTAGAGGAATCCACAGGCAGCACAATTCAGACATATGCCGAAAGAACTTCTTTTTTTTTTTTATTAATTTTTATTAATTTTTTATACATATCTCCCCATTGCCCCCCCTCCCTCCCAGGCGTACCCCGACCCCCCATTGTCTGTGATCATTGGTTATGTTTATAAGCATGCATACAAGTCCTTTGATTGATCACTTATTTACCTCACCTAACTTTAATCTTTCTGCTATAATTTCACAGTCTGTTTGATGCTTTATGATTTTTGTCCTCCTGAGAATTATCAGTCTACTCCCTTTCTGTGCTCCTGATTCTGTTATATTCACCAGTTTATTCTGTTGATCAGATTTTTAATTCACTTAATTTTTAGATTCACTTGTTGACAGATGTGTATTTGTTGTTCATAATTTTTTGTCTTTTACCTTTTTCTTCTTCCTCTTCTAAAAGAGTACCTTTCAGCATTTCATATAATACTGGTTTGGAGTTGATGAACTCCTTTAGCTTTTTCTTCTCTGTGAAGGTCTTTATCTGCCCTTCAATTCTGAATGATAGCTTTGCTGGATAGATTATTCTTGGTTGTAGGTTCTTGTTGTTCATCACGTTGAATATTTCTTGCCACTCCCGTCTGGCCTGCATCGTTTCTGTTGAGAAATCAGCTGACAGTCGTATGGGTGCTCCCTTGTAGGTAATAAACTGTTTTTCTCTTGCTGCTTTTAATATTCTCTCTTTCTCTTTTGCTCTTGGCATTTTAATTATGATGTGTCTTGGTGTGGTCCTCTTTGGGTTCCTTTTCTTTGGGGTTCTGTGTGCTTCCTCGACTTGTAAGTCTATTTCTTTTACCAGATGTGGGAAGTTTTCAGTCATTATTTCTTTAAACAGGTTTTCAGTATCTTGCTCTCTCTCTTCTTCTGGCACCCCCACAATTCTGATGTTGGTACGCTTGAAGCTGTCCCAGAGGCTCCTTACATTATCTTCACATTTTTGGATTCTTTTCTCTTCTTGCTTTTCCAGTTGAATGTTTTCTGCTTCTTTATATTTCCAATTTTTTACTTGATCCTTGCCTTTCTCTAGTCTGCTGTTAGTACTCTGCATAATAGTTTTCATTTCAGTCAGTGTCTTTATCATCTTCTCTTGGGTCTCACTAAATTTATCCATCTTTTCTAGCATATTCTTGCAAAACCTTATAAGCGTGGTTTTGAACTCTATATCCAGTCATTTTTTTTCCTCCATTTCTTTTGCTTGTAATCCCTTCCCTTGTCTCGGCATTTTCACTGTGCCGGGGAAACTTCTGTGCTGGATTCAGCCGCAGAAGCCTCTGCTGAGCTTGGGAGGGTGGAGTCTCAGGGCTTAAGGGACCGCCTTGCCTTCCAGTCGGCCCCACCCTCCACGGCCCCTGAGTCTCACGTGACTGGGTAATGGCTGGAGCGGTCCTTGTGCGCGCGCACCCGCAGCGCCTCTAACCGCTGCCTTTCTGGCTCCCCTGCGAACCAGGACCACAGGAGTCTAGGTCCACAGGGTTTCGCCCCAAACAGGGGCCCAGTGGACTCAGAAGTGGCGCAGTTGGGAGGGTCTGTCTCCCGCCCACTCGCGAAAGCCAGCGGCACGATCAGCAGTCCGTCCTCCGTGCGTGGTGCCGTGCGTGACCAGACCTCCGATCCTTTGCAACTCCCCTAAATTTCTGTGCACCTCTCCCTTTTCACAGTCCAAACTCCCCCCATATGAGTTTCGGCTGGATCTGGGGTTTAGTGTCGCAGGACAAGGGGTTCAATGCCTTTGAGAGTCTCCGTTTCCCTCCCGCCAGAGAAAGCCAGCCAGGTCCTCTGGCGCCCGCTCTCTCAGCGCGCGTCTCTGTACCTCAGCTCTTTGCAGCTCCTCTGGGTCTCTGTGAGCCCCTCTCTTTCCCTCTAGTTGTAGAACTTCCACTCAGCCAGCTTTCCTGTGGTTCTGGATGATGTCCGTTCTGTCTTTTAGTTGTAGTTTTGAAATTGTTGTGCGAGGCAGCAGTATAGGTGTTTACCTATGCCGCCATCTTGGATTCTCCAGAGAGAAATATCGCCGAAAGAACTTCTTCACCAATACCATTCCTAGGGCAATGGAAGCTAAAGAGAAAATAAACAAATGAGACTACATCAAAATAAAAAGGTTTTGCACAGCAAAAGAAACCATCAACAAAACAAGAAAGCCCACTGTATGGGAGAAAATATTTGCAAATGTTATCACTAATAAAGGTTTAATTTCCAACATCTTCAGGCAACTTATACAACTTAATAAAAGGAAGATAAAAGAAAAATGGGCAATAAAAAAATGGGCAATGGACCTAAATAGAATATTTTCAAAAGAAGACAGAAGGAAGACCAAGGGACGCAAGAAAAGGCTCAAAGCAACTAATTATCTGAGAGATGCAAATCAAAATGACAATGTGGGACAATCCAAGATGGCAGCATAGGTAAACACCTACACTGCTGCCTCGCACAACAATTTCAAAACCACAACTAAAATACAGAGCGGACATCATCCAGAACCACAGGAAAGCTGGCTGAGTGTAAGTTCTACAGCTATAAGGAAAGAGAGGGGCTCACAGAAACCCAGAGGAGCTGCAAAAAGCTGAGATACGAAGACACACGAGCTGAGAGAGCAGGTGCCAGAGTACCTGGCTGGCTTTCTCTGGCAGGAGGGAAACGGAGACTCCCAACAGCATTGAACCCCTTATCTTACGACACTGAACCCCAGATCCAGCCGAAACTCATACAGGGGAGTTTGGACTGTGAAAAGGGAGAGGTGCACGGAAATTTAGGGAAGTCGTAAAAGATCAGAGGTCTGGTGGCATGCAAGGCACTACGCAGAGGACAGATTGCTGATTGTGCCGCTGGCTTTCACAAGTGGGCAGGAGACAGACCCTCCCAACTGTGCCATATCTGACTCCACTAAGCCCCTGTTTCAGGTGAAACCCTGGGGACCCAGACTCGTGTGGTCCTGGTGCACAGGATAGCCGGAAAGGCAGCAGTCTAGAGTCACTGCGGGGCTTGCGCACACAAGGACTGCTCCAGGGATTACCCAGTCACATGAGACTCAGGGGCCGTGGAGGGTGGGGCCGACTGGAAGGCAAGGCGGTCCCTTAAGCCCTGAGATTCCATCCATCCCAAGCTCAACAGAGGCTTCTTCGGTTTTGCAAGTCTGGTATCATAAGGCTGAAATCAACACAGAAGTTTCCCCAGCATAGTGAAAATGCCGAGACAAGGGAAAGGAGCACAAACAAAAGAAATGGAGGGAAAAAAACGACTGGATATAGAGTTCAAAACCACACTTATAAGGTTTTTCAAGAATATGCTAGAAAAGATGGATAAATTTATCAAGTCCCAAGAGGAGATGCAAAAGGACCAACTAGAGATGCAAAAGATCCAACTAGAGATGATGGATAAATTTAGCGAGTCCCAAGAGGAGATGAAAAAGGACCAACTACAGACACTGACTGAAATAAAAAATATTATACAGAGTCCTAACAGCAGACTAGAGAAAGGCAAGAATCAAGTCAAAAATTTGAAATATAAAGAAGCAGAAAACACTCAAGTGGAAAAGCAAGAAGAGAAAAGAATCCAAAAATGTGAAGATAATGTAAGGAGCCTCTGGGACAGCTTCAAGCGTACCAACATCAGAATAGTGGAGGTGCTAGAAGAAGAAAGAGAGCAAGATACTGAAAACCTATTTAAAGAAATAATGACTGAAAACTTTCCACATCTGGTAAAAGAAATAGACTTACAAGTCCAGGAAGCACACAGAACCCCATTTAAAAGGAATCCAAAGAGGACCACACCAAGACACATCATAATTAAAATACCAAGAACAAAAGACAAAGAGAGAATATTAAAAGCAGCAAGAGAAAAACAGTTCATTACCTACAAGGGAGAACCCATACGACTGTCAGCTGATTTCTCAACAGAAACAATGCAGGCCAGACGGGAGTGGCAAGAAATATTCAACATGATGAATAGCAAGAACCTACAACCAAGAATAATCTATCCAGCAAAGCTATCATTCAGAATTGAAGGATAGATAAAGAGCTTCACGGATAAGAAAAAGCTAAAGGAGTTCATCAACTCCAAACCAGTATTATATGAAATGCTGAAAGGTACTCTTTCAAAAGAGGAAGAAGAAAAAGGTAAAAACCAAAAAATTATGAACAACAAATACATATCTACCAACAAGTGAATCTAAAAATTAAGTGAATTAAAAATTTGATCAACAGAATAAACTGGTGAATATAATAGAATCAGGAGCACAGAAAGGGAGTGGACTGATCATTCTCAGGGGGAAAGGGGTGAGGAGTGTACAGGGAGAGACTGGACAAAAGTCATACACCTATGGATGAGATCAATGGGAGGGAGGTAAGGGCAGAGGGAAGGGTGGGAGCTGGGTGGAGGGGTGCTATGGAGGGGAAAAAAGAGAAACAAATGTAATAATCTAAATAATAAAAATTTAATTTAAAAAAATGATATTGTGGTACCATCTCACACTTGTCAGAATGGCTATATCAACAAATCAACAAACAAGTGTTGGTGAGAATGCGGAGAAAAAGAAACCCTTATGCACTGCTGGTGGGAATGCAGACTGGTGCAGCCACTGTGTAGAACAGTATGGAGTTTCCTCAAAAAAACTAAAATTCAAACTCCCATTTTTCCCAGTAATCCCACTTCTAGGAATATATCCCAAGAAACTAGAAACACAAAACAGAAAGGATATATGTACCCCTAAGTTCATAGCAGCACAATTTACCATAGCTAAGATTTGAAAACAGCCTAAATGCCCATCAGCAGATGAGTGGATTAAAAAACTGTGGTACATATACACAATGGAATACTACCTGCTATAAAAAAGAAGGAATTCTTACCATTTGCAGCAACCTGGATAGACCTGGAGAACATTATGTTAAGTGAAATAAGCCAGGCAATGAAAGAAAAATATCACATGATCTCATTCATTTATGATAAATAAAGAATGTTATAACCTGATGAACAAAAAGATAGATGCAGAGGCAGTAAAGAACCAAACAGATTGTCAAACTACAGCAGGAAGGCTGGGGAGTATTGGGGAGATGGGGGAAAGAGTTAAACCAAAGGACTTGTATGCATGCAGATAAGCACAACAAATGGACACAAGAACCTGGCAGGGTGGGATGAGGGCATGCGATGGGGTAGGGGATGCTGGGGAAAGGTTAATGGGGGCACAAAAAAAGTAGATATATGTACTACTATATGTAATACTTTAAACCAGTGGTCAGCAAACTATAGCTCATGAGCCACATGCGGCAGGAGAGCCGAGATTTGCTGCTCTGTTGACTAATGAGTTTGCCAACCACTATGATAGGGGCTTAATCACAAGGAACAACAGCATGTAATATTGGAATTGAGAGTCTATGTCAGTGGTCAGCAAACTCATTAGTCAACAGATCGGCAAACTGCAGCTCATGAGTCGCATGTGGCTCTTGAGCCATAGTTTGCCGACCACTGCTTTAAACAATAAAAAATAAAGAAAGAAAAAAATTCTCTCAAAACGAGGTGACTACCAAGCCAATAGAACACAAATTTTAGTAGCCACACATGACAAAGAATATACACTTTATAAAAATAGTTTAGAAAAGCCATTAAAGAAGCAAACAACAACTAAAAACATAGCATCAACAAAACTCAGGGAGGGGAGAAAATCTGATTTTCACATTATAATATGAATTATAATAAAGTCACATAATATTAAAAATGTCCATTTTTCAACAAAAAAAAATTGTGAGGCACACCAAGAAACAAGAAAGTATGGCTCATTTAGAGGCAGGTAAAAAAGACAGCAAACAATATAAATTATCTTTCAGCAAGAACAGTCTTTATCTTACTAGATAAAGACTTTAAATCAACTGACTTAAATATGCTGAAAGAGATTTAGGACCCCATGGACAACCAGAACAATGTTTCACAAAGCTGAACTATAGATTCAATGTAATCCTTATCAAAATCACAATTTTGTCTCAATTTATTAAAAAAACAAAACACCTGAAGTAGTTTTATCTTGCCTGCAGAATAAATTGTAAACTCTTCACATAATGTGGCATTCATCCGTTTTCATTATCTGATCCTGTCTCTCTCCATCCTTATCTCCTTTCACATCTCACACTCAATAGGGATGTATTGCCAATTGCTTGAATTTTCTACACTGTCCCTCACCTCTATGCCATTGAACATGAAATGTCCTTTCCTTTGCTTTGCTACATCTCCTCCAAGATTCTGCTGAGATTTACCTTCTCTGGAAATAATCTCCTAATTCCCTCCCCAAGTCTTATTTCTTAGTTTCAGCTGGAATGTAGATTTCTAGCCATGGGCTCCTCTAGCACCATTTGCATACTGTATTTGTCACACTGTCTTCTAATTATCTCCCCCTACCAAACTGTGAGATTCTAAGGATCAGAAATTGTGCCAGAGATAGCTCTTGACAGCCAGCACATGCTCATGAAGTGCTGAATTGTTAAACTAGATCACAACTTTCTCTGGCATGACTTTTGCTCATGTGCTTGCCTGTTTGGGGACCAATCTTCCTTTATTTCTTTATTTCATACAACAATCTAATAAAGTCTGTATACTCACCCTTGTGGGCCATTGGTCACCAGAAATCCCAGGGGAGTGTTGACTGGATCTTGACAAGCACATGACTTCTGGAGAAACAGGTCAGTATTCATGCCCTTTTTCTGGTGGAGCAGGAATTTCATCCTTATTTAATGACTTACAAAGAAAAGAGTATGAGGACCCGGGAGTAAAAAGAACAAAGTTCAAGTTTCTATTGCACCATTCACTTGAGCAACCTTGGCCAAGTCACTTATGTCCTATAGGACGCCCTTTCCTCATCTTTACAATGGGGATAAAAACAACTGCCCTGTCTTATTCACAGAATCACTTGAGGATTAAAATAAAATCAAACAATGTATTCAGTAGATTGTGTTTTTTAAATGTTATAGACCTCAAAGCTTTTCAAATAAATTTATAATAAAAATTCCGTCAACCAGAACTGACCACTTTCCCAGTCTTGGTCAGCAATTTTTTATAGAATACATATAAGTAAATAAAAATTCTAATGGGATGTAGAAATGTTCATCTCCATCATCTCCCTAAAACAGCATTGTTGAGACTTATTCTTAGAAATAGTATTATCCTGGGAGTTTCGGTCCCACAGACAAGAGTAACTGAAGTAACTGGAACAAACTGGGGAAACTGGTTAATCTTGGTCTCCTGCTGCCTCATCTATGACTTCATTGTTGGGAAATGGGGTGGTGCGGAGTAGTTGTGCCCATGCTCACCACACAATAAAAGCTGCTGAAATGCTTGCCCAGATTTGACAATAGAAAATAGTCCCCAGTAAATAGCTCCCTAGCTTGAGATTGGGGTAAACATCCTTTAGAGAATGAAGCTGTTTTATTTTCCTAAAATTGGGAAAGTATTGCTTTATACTTTTCCAATGAGCTATATTTTTAAAATATTATTCTTGCACTGAAATACTTTATGACCCCATTTTGGGACTCTCACTAGTGATGACATAAGGGTCACTTTAATCTGTCCATTCATCATAGAAACTTAGTGTCAACTAAGATTGACCACTTTTCTCTAGCATGATGTGTAATTGTTTTCCTCCCTAATAATGGCTAGCCCTTTACTATAGTAAGTAGATAAATAACGGCAATAAATTAAGTGAGTACTTCACCCTCCTTTTGTATTTGCTTGCTACAAAATAAAAATTGAATTCAACATAAATAAAGTTATTTTTGTCATAACCTATATCATAGGAGCATAAAATGGTCCAAGACAGTAGTCGACAAACTCATTAGCCAACAGAGCCAAATATCAACAGTACAATGATTGAAATTCCTTTTGAAAGTCAAATTTTTTAAACTGAAACTTCTAACGCCACTTCTTCAAAATAGACTCGCCCAGGCTGTGACATTTTGTGGAAGAGCCACACTCAATGGGGCTGAAGAGCCACATGTGGCTCTCGAGCAGCAGTTTACCAACCATGGGTCTAAGAAAAAGGAAACCACTTCTAAAACATAACAGAAATATTGTCTTCTACATTCAGGTACCAAACAATCTGAAAACTGTTTTCTTTTCCAACTAAACTGAGGACTGCTTATAGAGCTTTCCTCTTCCCTCGGCCTGTCACTGCTGACAAAGCAAAGCGTAACCATAGAGAGGAAAGTAAAAGAGACCAAGAAATAAACCTTTCTTTGGCAACAGCAACTTACAATTTGCAGAGAATGTATTCATCTGAAGCAAAGCAAACTTTCTTAAGTTCTAGTTTTGCTTGAATCTGTACAGTAGATTTGGTCTATGGCCTTCTCTCCTAGTACCTTACCCCAACCAACCACAGCCACACTGGCCCAAAACATGTCTTTACACAGGCCATACCTTTAGCAAATCCCTACTCCTTTTTTATGAACCAGTTCACTTATCATCTCTCCATAAATCCTTCTTTGATTCTCTGCTCTACTACATAGTGCCCCAGGACATGATTAATTTTTCTATTAATGCATTTATCACATTAAATTGCAATGCCTTGGAGTTCTTGTCTGTTTTCCCTGTCTTATATCTGTGTGTCCCCTGGATTTAGCAAACTGTCCAGCATTGAGCAGGGGTTCATAAATGTTTGTTGAATAGTTAGTGAAGCTCCTATTCCTCTTCTAGGCAGCCCACTATTATTTACCTCCACAATAGCCTTGAAATTGCCATTCCCATTTTTTACACTAAGTCCAAGACTGGAGTCTTCTCTGAGATACCAACATAGGGGACCAAGGAGTACGTTTTGGTTGACATTTTTATTGGCATCATTCACTGTGATTATGGAGAACATGCTGATGACTTAGCAAAGGCCAGGATGTATGATCCTCAATCTTCACTGCCAGTGAATTTATATCAAAGGTATACAGGGAAGTCTAAAGATATGTTCACATACTGTCTACAGCCATACCACCCTGTACACGCCTGATCTCGTCTAAAGATATGTTCACATATGCTCTACTCCAAGTGGTAGAAGAAAGGTAAGGCAACTAGAAAAAAAAATAAGCCCTATCCTGCAAGCTTAAGATCTTCAGCTAACTTGTTAGTAAAAGTGTATTATGAGGACTTATAGAGAAGGAAAATAAATATCTGAGTTGTTCCAAGTTGCTTTTAAAAACAGCATGTATATACTATGCTCTGCTGCCATGCTCTGTCGTTCCTAAAGCACGGTTGCACTGGTTGTTTTTTTCTTTTTTAAAAAATATATTTATTGATTTTTTACAGAGAGGAACGAGAGGGACAGAGAGCCAGAAACATCGATGTAAGAGAAACATTGATCAGCTGCCTCCTGCACGCCCACCACTGAGGATGTGCCCCCAACCAAGATACATGCCCCCCAACCAGAATCGAAGTGGGGGGTCGTGGGGGAGATGGGACACTTCAGTCCCCAGGCCAACTCTCTATCCACTGAGCCAAACCAGTTTCAGCTGGTTAGTTTTTTCCTCGCCCCGCCTCATCCATTGTCTGCCCTATTCTCTGCTTGGCTCTCTGCCCTAGGGATGCTGACATGGAATGACTACATCATCGCTGCCTTGCTCTCTGGCTTCCAGGTGGGTCTGACTCACAGAAGTCACTGGCCAGGATCAGAGGGCAACAGAGACACTGATGTCTCCTTACCCTTGCCCCTCCCACTTAGGGTTCTGGTAGTGGCTGCATTTTATGGCAGCCCCTCTTCCAGACTCATAATCTTGTTTTTGGTGGAGGTGCCTCTGATTTCCTGAAAGGCCCTGACAGACACAATAGTCACCTGCTCACAACTGAAAAATATGTGAATCAAAGAAACAATGCTTGTGTGCTTCCATTTCTTGCCCTAGTGTATATGGCACTGAACAATCCCTCTACTAAAACTTGTAACATTGAGGGGAGATTGTACGGGTAGAGAAGGGCAGCACTAGAAATTTCAGATATGAGCCCATTGATTTTTGCCCCTTCCAGAAAGATCACAGCTTGCTCTTGGTGACTGATTTTGAACACTGGCAATTAGACTTCAGCAGGGACAAATGGATGAAGTTGCCCTTCTCCTTTCTCCTACAGCTGACTTATCAGAAGAGAGCTGCACAACTGTGACTCACTTCCACTCAAGTCAGTAAATTTACGTTGAGCACCTTCAGTGCTTTACTGGAGTCCAAAAATCAAAAAAGACAACATCTTGGGAGGCTTGTATGGCCATGTGTGTTATCTGTATGAGATTTTACTTGTATTCTTTTGTTCAAAAACATTTTGTGTTCCCTTGAGATTATTACTGATGCAGAACCACACTTTCAACAAGGTTCTTTCATTCTAGGCAGTAATGTTAGCTCACCTGATCTCTGCTCATTTTTCAAAATGACTTGAGTTTCCTTGTACTTGCATCTTTCCAACCCTTCCTTTCCAGTTGCTAAACACTCATAGCAGTTCCCACGGGCATGACGATGATGTTGTCTGTCACTTGAAGTTGCACTTCTATCTGCCTTTCTTTAGAAAGGCAGATTCTTCTGGGAGTTGAAGGTAATGAATGCCAAAAATTGCTTTTCAGATGTTTGTGGTTTAATGGAACACAGGATGTGCACTGCCAGATAATACCAATGTTCATTTTTAAGCTTTCCTTAAGTTATCATATATTTGCCTAAAACACTGCCTTTCTGTTTGGCTGTGTATCTGTGCAACAATCCTAAGATTTCTTACTTTTGAAATCCCATTTTAAAAATAGTCACCAACAAAAGAAAGTGGTTCTTTTTTAAGTCTTCGGGCAATTTCATTCTGGTAGAAGCAAAGAATTTAATTGAGACTCAGAAGTCATGACGTTTGTGGAACTTCCAAACATGGTCCAGTCCTTTACGCTTGACAATTCCTTTGTATTAATGTGCTCCTCATTGTATTAAAATAGCAGTATGAATAAAAATGGGTGAACTTTTTTTGGGTTTTTTTTGTTTAAGTAAATTGAATTTTTAAAAATGAATAGAAGAGATTAGAGTCTTCTCTCAGGACTCAGGCTGACTCTGAGCCACTGAAAACCTGGTTTTTGGAGGCTGATGGCTTTGAGTCAGCAGGTACTCCCTAGATTTCTGTAGCAACATGGAGGCCATTGTCCCCCACCTGCCTCAGAGGATCAGAAGACAATCTTTACCTAGCCTTTGTTCTGTCTAGAGTTGACAATTAGCAGTGCCCTTAATGTAACAAGAGAGAAGGAGGACAAAGTACCACCCCTGCCCTTGGGAACATCTAAACAGTCAGAAGCACCTAGGACAAAGTGAGCCCACCAAAATAGGTCAAAGTAAAGAGTATGTTTCCCAACGCTATTAGAATGGCCAAATAAGAATGCAGTATAAAAGAGTTTATGTTCATCCACTCTATTATATGTCTAGGAGAGGAGCATGAACAAAATGGATTTGAGCTCATGTTGCCATGAAGCTCTTCTTCATTGCCATGGCTGGAAGCATGTTAATCACAGTCATGAAGATCAATGGAGTCTATACTATTCCTTTCAACCATAATATATTATAAGTTAATTAAGAGGTTATTGAGCCTATAAACCTGTATCTATTGAGCACTCTACAGTAGATACCTGTCTGTGTGAAGGAATTCAGGTAAATGATCAAATATGGCTCCTGACCTCAGGTTTGCCACCTTACTGAAAAAAATAATAATAATATTCAGATAATATGGTTGGGAGGAATAAGTAAATGCATGCCCCTCAAATACATAATGATTCATACAGGTTGACTCCATGGGAGCTAAGGTTGACAGCCTTGTTAGTAACAAGAATGAGATTGAGATCATCAAAATGCCTCCTGTTATCTAATCAGTAGATAGTGTAATTTTATCTCAGGCAAAACCCAGTCCTTCACCAGGCCCTTCCAGAGAGCTGCATTTTCACTCCTCTTCTTCACACTGCCTGGAATGCTTAGTTTAGGTAAATGGTGTATTGAGCTTTAAGACAGACATAATTTCTATCTTCTTAAAGAAATACTTCTATTTTGCTCAGAAGCCAATGTCTTTAAGGCCTGTTGTAAGTTCTTCCAAAGCTAAGCAGATAGTTTTCAACGTGCAGTTTCAGGGTCTCCTACCTTAAAATCACTGGTTACATGTTAAAATTCAGTTTTCTGAACTGTACCACCCCCAAGACCTACTTAACTGGTGAAATAGCTCAAGAATCTTAATTTAATAACTATTCCAGATTATTATTATACATCTACAACCAACAGTTTGATAACCACTGGTTAAGGGCCTGTGTTCATTTTGGGGGCATCTTCCTAGGCCTATTCTTGCCAATGAAATCTGTATTAAGAATCATTTCTTTCAGCTATGCTCTTTGCTCTACTGCAGGAATTCTTAGCCCCTAGGCCCAGGGATTTCTACAGAATGGGCTTTCGGACTAGCCTCTACCTTACTGAATAGTCAGTGACTTCACTGGGCCTTAGTTTCTGTACATGCCTGCCCTCAGTCTCATGGATTTCTTTTCCTGGTTTAAAGCTCCTTTTGTAGCACAGACTTGTGGGAGTGGCCCTCAGATTTCCACAAGCGTCACCAAGACTATCTTGTGCTGCATGCAGGTCCTGGGTGACAGTTTGCCGGGCCACCCTGGCTCTGTCCCAGTTCCCAGACCACACAAGGTCATGCCAGTTGCTCAGGGATGTGCGCGCTCTCAGATGCCTTTTACAATCACAGACACAATAGGACCCGACAGCCCTGCTGGCTTTCAGGAGAACTGGGCAGTATCACATTTCCAATATTGCCTCTGCCTAATGTTCTGAGACCATTCAGAGCTTGGTTAAAAAAAACACAGTCACGACTCTCCTCCCCGGCTGGGGTTGTTGATTTTGTTAGGTGAGATCACTTGAGGAATATAAAACGCAAGGGAAAGAGTGGCAGAGAGGAAAAACAATAGGTGGGAATATACAGGGTCAAACAAAAGTCAGGAAGCAGAGGAGGAACAGCCTGGCCACAGGATTCCACTCCGCTAAAACCCAGGGTTTAAGAGCCTAAGGAATTAATCAATTTCTGCTTGTTTTAATTCCCTCCCTATTGTAAAATGTTTACTTAAACGCTGGCTTTTAATTCAGTGTGTGTGTGTGTGTGTGTGTGTGTGTGTGTGTGTGTGTAAGAGGATGAACTATGGCTCTCAGAATACCTGACTGTAGCTGTGTTCCCATGCTCAGCAGTCCCCACAAAGGTTTTGTGTTCAGAGCACACAACATTCGTATGACTTATCCTTTATTTATGCTGGGCTTTTAATTCGATGCAAGACTTTTTCCTTCCTTTACTCACCACTGAGTGGCTGTGCTGATTCAACGCTTTATAGACGCATAAATTTTCATTTAGAAGCTGTGCCGAGAACGTGTGCCTCCCTGGGCCAGTTTCTTATTGAAATCAGATGATACAGAAAGTATCTTCTCACATTTCAGTGAGAGGCTGCCCCCTAGTGAAAAATTTCAGCTACACATTCAACCTACAACTTCACTGTTGCAAATGCTGCAGAGGTTCCTTCCTTGATGCCAAGGAGAAATGTTCTTCAGTTGCCGAGACTGTGACAGCATTGTGTCATTGAACCATCAAGCAGATAGAACTCTCTTTTCAACTTCCCCAGCCTATTTTTGGTACATTTCAGTGTTCTGTAAAGTTGTTTGTTTTTTTTATAATTCAAGATGTCAAATATACAGCCAAAATATATTCTTTCCTAAACCAATAACTGCTGATGGCTTTCTTCATTGCTTTTACAGTGAGCTTATTTTATTGTATTTTTCCAGGATAACTACGCAAAGGAAAACAATTTTCACTTTTAGAAGGTGACTGTATCAGCATTCTAAACACTTCAGTGTTCAGCGCCTCTATTTTTAATTGAAGTTTCGTATTTGTCCTTATGCAAGTCTGTAAGATAATTCAGATGAATCATTTTGCAATGTATCTTACAAGTTAAGCCTTAAAAATAGTTATTACTGTCATTATTACATAATTACTCATTTTAAACCAAAAGAAATGATTCTGAATGTTAAACAAGAATACAGTTAGTGTTTTATTTACAGGTTATTTCTACATTGTTGTTCAGAAATGAAATAGTTTTCATGAAAAAGTTAAACAGAGTCTCTCAATTAAAAGCTAGTACTTACAAACTTGGAAACAGTGGCAAATTTGGCCTTTTTTATTTTATTTCTCCATCCCTCATCCATCTAACATTAGTTGAAGGGATAGTATGTTGTCTGAATTAACATTTTAGAAACTTATAAGACTGAAAGATGAAAAATCAATGATGATGAGCAATTGTTATAACATCTGGGTATTTGGAAACTCAGTTCTCTCTGCTATCTAATTTTGTACAGATGCCATCTAAGATTAGAATCAAAGGGTGCAGTTCATTGTATTTTAAGCTCTCTAGAAATAAGTTCTTTTCATTTCTCCTTAATATGTGCACTAATGAATTCCTTCCATTTTATAGGTAACTGAGGGCTCATTTGTGTGAGACTCACCGTGCTGTGAGACAGGTATTAGTATATTCTCTTTAGAGTAATGAAACTTGGTTCAGAGGAGCTGAGTCACTTCCCAAGGACACACAACTCATTAACAGCCATCAGAATTCAAGCCTGGGCTAACAGAGGCCTAGCTCTGTGTCTCGCTCATCAAGGTTGCTCCACATCCTGCCCTTGGCTGTTTGTTTATTCAGTCTTAACGACATAGGCCATGTTGTCCCTGTTTTAAGAAAGAAATTTAAGAGAGAAAGAATAAAATGCCAGTAAGCACATACAAACGTCAGCATTTCTCCACTAAGTCTATTCAGATGTTCTAAATTAAGGAAAGCGACTCTCATTGATCCTTGGTAAGAATCAATGATAGCCTCCCTAAGGAAGGGAGAAGGACCGGCAATGCCTTTCTGCAGTGATCTCCCCGAGTAGAGACCTTCTCCCCAACCATGAATAACTTATGAAGGTGAAACTTCTCTACTTACACAAGATGTGTCACAATGAAAGGGAAGGGGACTTCAGATAGACCCTGCTCAGAGTAGATGAAATTTTGGGAAACAACAAACAAACCAATTGCCCTTGTGGGATTACTGTATCCTGGAAGCTCAAAGAAGCTGCTCCAACAATATCCATAAACTGTGATCCAGAATTAGATGTGAAATTTCATGGCTGGAGAAATACTATTGGCAATATCTTTTGCTTTAACTATTAAACTGATTTTGTTTTATATTTTGCTTTGTTTGATTTGGTGGGTAGGGGTTGGTCCATTTCCCACACTGTTAAGATAAACAACAACAGAGTCCTTGCTTCTGAAAGTTTTTGAATCTTACGAGAATGCTTAACCTGACTTTTTTAAAACATGGCAAGTGATCTATCATTATTTTTATTTTAAAAATTTTTTGAATTTGCTTATAAGAAGAAGCAGTCATGATCGATTAAATAATTTTTCAGCAAATACTCATTTGCTCTCTTTCAGAAAAGTATGCTTACTTCCCTTCCCATTGTTGTTGAGCTGTTGAGCTTGACCATGTGATTGCCCTGGAAGGTGAGCAGAAGAGGGGAATGCCAGGTCCATGCTTAAGCCATAAGAGGCATCATGTGCCTCTACTGACTCCTCTTGTTCTCCTGCCTTTTGGCTCAAATAGATATATTTAGAGCAGTCCTATATCCCATCCTCATTTTTGAGCCACATCCAACTAAACTTACCTAGTTTAGTGAAGATCAGCTGACAGCAAACAAAGAAAATAAATGCTTAATGTTGTATGCCACTCAGCTGTGAGATGGTTTGTTATACAGCATGACTATGGCATAGTTGACCAATACAAAGCCTAATAATACAGAGTAAAGTTTACATCCTAGCCCTGGATAGTGTGGCTCAGTTGGTTGAGCATCATCCATGCACCGAAAAGTCACTGGTTCAGTTGCTGTCAGAGTAGATGCCCAGGTTGTGGGTACGGTGTGCATATGGGAGGCAACCAATTGATGTTTCCCTCTCACATTGATGTTTCTCTCTCTCTCTCTCTCTCTCTCTCTCTCTCTCTCTCTCTCTCTCTGTCTCAAAAATCAATAAAAACATTTTTTTTAATTTACCTCTTAGTGGACTCTACATTGTATAATCAATACATTTACCTCTCAACCAGTCATGTAACCAGTTAACTTGATCATCCGACCTTCAAGAGAGAAATGGGAAGAATGCAAAACAGGTCTCTCACTTGCCAAAAGTGTTGCCCCATATTCTGTGCACTAACACCTGACACTCTATTCATAAGAGAGACTTGGGCTAAAAGCCTATTTACTATTATTCTAACAGACTCTGTTATCTAATTTCCCAGCCATTTAACAGTAGGCAAGGAGAAACTGAGGGAAACTTAAGACTACAAGTGCTCCAAGTTCTTCTCAAAATCTTCAGAATTCTACATGTTCTCATATTTGATGTTACAAAACATCCTGTCAGATATATAAAGCATGATTATTCTCAATCAGAAAAAGACATCCAGGAGGCCTAGCACACTAGAGGTGTCCAAGGCAGCTGTGGAACTGCAAGGTCTGTGAGATAACTTAATTCCCTCTCACTTCAACTGAACAGATGTTTGATCCACAACCATTAAGAACAGAGAGAATGCTAGGGTGAACCAGGATGGTCTCCATGTTTGAGAGGAATCTCAGTTCTGGTTGGATGGAGGGTGCTCTCCACTGAAGTCATGTGCTGTAGGAATATAGAGCAAAGAGAAATTAATTCTGACATGATGAGTTAATGTCAAGATTTCCAACCCTCAAGTCTAGGTCAAATAGAAACATTCGATCTCTTCTCCATAAGCCTCCTCCCAATGAAGGGGCTGGCCACCGAGTTTGTTTGAAGACACACCAGTTTTTGTGAAATTTAGCAAACAAAGATCTTTCTTCTCTGTGTCCCTGGGGAGCCCTCTGCGGGACTTCACTGCAACCCATCATTCATAGCCCACAATGACATTGGTGCCTGAAGTAATTGGTACAAGGGGTTATTTTTCTTTACATGCTCATGAAAATTGTCAGGAAGGCAATGTATTTTGTAAGAGGAAACAACAGTTTGTTAAACCAAATTGCCCAGCAGTAGACACTGTTCTAGGAGGACTCCTGGCTTTGTGACCTTGGCTGGTGAGTGAAGTGCATTCTGTTCCTGGGTTGAGTTACTGTTTCTCAAGTTCATCTCACTACATGCACCAAGAGTAGCCAACCACTTTGTATGCTTTCCGGCTGCTTTGCCCCACCCAAACATTGTTATCCTGCTGCTTTTCCAAGTGCAATTAATATTGAAGTGATGAGTGTTATCTATGATTGATTATAGTAAGTTTTATGATTGAATTCTAGATATAGCAAGTAAATCACAAATTTCTCTTTTGTTCAGTGAGGCATAATTTGTCTTAGGAATTTCAATCAGTCATAGATAGCACTAAAAATACGTATATATTTTGCAGCAGCTATTATGTTTTGTATATTTATTATCTTCACGAACCCAGCACCCCCTCCTTGGAAGAAAAAAAATACACTGTGTGTCAGTAACTAATAAAATGAAAAACATATGTCCATGGTTAATAGTACACCAAAGAAAACTATGTACATCTGAAAAAAAAAGAAAGAAAAAGGATAACACAAGCTTTAGTATTTGACATCAAATGAATATTTGATTCCCCAGAAGTATAAACTATGGTTTAGAAAATGGAAAGGAAGGACTTCTGGGAATGTTTCCCTCTTTCTCCTTCACATGTGTAAGAATCTAAATGGTTTATTAATACAGAATGCTATGTATTGATTACATTTTGTTGAATATTATGTGATATTGTAACCATTAAATGCATTCTGGTTTCTTTTGGTTCTATTTGATTCTAAAATAACTTCTTTTTGTTCAGATTATGATGAAGCAATGCTATCAAAATTGAATTACATAGCTGAGCTATAATTGAGCACTTGATTCTAACCCTGAAAGACTGAGATAAGTGATAATAGTATGAGTAACAACATATTCATCCTATGGATGAACTGAAGAAAAATTGGGGGGCATCCCTGAGTAAAGTGTCAGAGACATCGCATTTCCTTAGGAGGATTTAGAAGGACAGGACCTCTGAAAAGATGCAGACCATGCTTGATTGGTCATCATTGGATACCCAGAGCCTAACATAATAGTATATACTAATTGCTCACTGATCATCTGTTGATAGATAAATAAAAAGAAAAATTAAGAGGCAAAACAACAAACAGGAGCAGATTATTGATTCTGGTGTTTCTGGAAGAATGGGATGTAAGGCAGGCAAGATTTTGCTGAGCCCTGAGCAACAGAGGCATACCAATAGAGTTAGCTCCCACTGATTCTCCCGAACCAGATGAATGCATTTCTCATAACTATAAATTCAGTGACTCTAAGATGGTAGCTTGAAATTGGCCATGGTGGAGGTATTTATACTACAAATCAGGCTTTTTTTCTTTTTCTTAAGAAAGTCAGTTTACCAACACACCACTGGCTTGACTACTAAATGTGTTGTAGCTCGGAAGTCTAACACTAAAAAGTCCTCTAAACCTTGACCACGGTAGGAGTGTAAGAAGAGAAGACATCTCCCCTACATTGAAGAGACATGATAGAGAAATCATCCACCTACTCTGAAATGTGACAGTCTGTTCTTCTTTAGGAGATGACACCAGGCATGGGGGTGAAGGAGACACTACTGCCACCTACACTTGACAGCCCTCAACCCCATCCCATGCCTTCCCTTTTCCACCCTATGCCTTTTTCTCATTTGCATTATCACTTCTAGACCCTCATTTCCTTATTTGTCAGCACTTTCTTTAAACAGAACTAAAATACATATGTGAGAAGAAAATGGAGGAGAAGAAGGAGGAGGAGGAAACTAAGCCAGAGAACAGAGAATGTTGACAGGGTTTTCTTCCTTAAAAGGTGATGGGAAGGCTTCTGAGTTATAGTTGGAAAGGCTAGTATCATCTGAGAAAGTACTGTAGGAGCGGAAGAAACCTTCCTCTGCCCTCAAGGTTCTTTCAGCAGGTCTAATAATCGAATAGAGATGAGATCGAATAGCAAGAAAAAAAATAACCAAAGTTAACACATACATATGCATGGAAACTTCACACATATGAAAGAATCAGAAAACCCACATACATGAGAGCTTCAAAAACAAAAAAGGGAAAATTTGTATTAATATATGACATTCTGAGCTAGAAATAAGGTAAGATGCCTTGGGGACTTTAAAGAGTCATTGCAGAATCAGTCAATATTTAGGAAACAGAAGTATGACATGCTATAAACATAGGAAAGAAAAAAAAAGAAGAAAATGTATCTGTGTTAATCCTTTATTATGAGTAAGGCCCCCAATTCAAATTCCTCTAGAATGGTTAAGGAGGATAGGGGACAGAAATGTGGCTTTAGCCCACAGAGTCTCAATTGCTTTTAAGTTAAAACACCACTGAGACACATGTAGGGTGACTTCCTGAGTTTCCAGTCTCAAAGACTTCCAGAAATTATTTTTTTTCTTTCCTTGTCAGTACACGAGTGCTCATAATCTCAAATGTTCAATTGGACCCCTACTTTTGGTCTTTTTTTTTATAACTTATTCATTAATTGAACAAAAATTGGTTGAGTGTTCACCACATGCCAGAAAAAAGGATAAAAACCAAGGTTGATCCATTGAAAAATAACCCAAATTCTTCACTCCCCCTTTATGCACACATCCTTTGTAATATAACTTTTTATCCTTTGTAATATAACTATTCTCATAAAGGAATAAAGTTTATTTCCCCAGTCCTTGAATATGACTAAGCTGGCCTAAAGTTCATTGTGACCAACTGAATGCAGAGTAAATGAGTGTGCTAATTCTGATCTTATGTCTCAGGATGTCTTGCTCTCTTCCCTCCACTCTCTGCCTTGAGAATAAACACAGGATAGACTGATAAAGAATGAGAGACCACATGGAGCAGACCCAAGTCATCGAAGCCAAAGTCATTCCATATCATCTAACTTTCAATTGATCCTACAGCTAACTGCAGACATATGGCTTAGGCCATCTAAGATCAGTGAGCCTCACCCAGATCAACAGAACTGAATATAGCCAATCATGTTAGGTTCTTGTGAAATAATAAGTGATTAATATTATTTTTTAAATAATTGTTTAAAATACAAATTGGTAGTTATAAAATAGTCACAGGACTATAAAGTACAGCAAAGGGAATATTATCAACAATTTATATTATTAAAGGCCTGTGGCTGTAACACCATAATGACCAATTGCAATGACACCCACTGCAGCCAGCAAACCCAGCTCAATTTGGGGAGTGGGGCTGGGCGGCCAACCACCCCTGTGGTCCCTCACCCAGGCAGCCCCTCTCCCAGGGGGGAACCCCCGCCTCAATCAGGGGTGTGACTAGCCTGCAAACTGCCACAGCCTCAAGCTCAGGCAGGCCCCACTCCCAGCAGGGATCCCCATCCCAAACAGGGCCCCAATCAGGGCAGGCCCCCACCTGTGCATGGGTCCTCTATCCTATATAATAAAGAGGTAATATGCAAATTGACCATCACATCCTCACACAAGATGGCTGCCCCCATGTGATCACAAGATAGCCACCACAAGATTCCGACAGGGGAAGGCAGTTGTGGGCAACCAGGCCAGTAGGGGAGGGCAGTTGGGGGTGACCAGGCCGGCAGGGGAAGGCAGTTGGGATGACCAGGTCATCAGGGGAGGACAGTTGGGGGCAATTGGACTAGCAGGGGAGCAGTTAGGCATCAATCAGGCTGGCAGGGGAGTTGTTAAGGGATGATCAGGCAGGCAAGTGGTTGGTAGCCAGCAGTCCTGGATTGTAAGAGACATGTCCAACTGCCAGTTTAGGCCTGATCCCTATCGGCCTGGTCACCCCTAACTGCCCTCCCCTGCCTATTGGGATAGGGCCTAAACCAGCAGTCAGACATCCCCTGAGAGGTCCCAGATTGGAGAGGGTGTAGGCTGGGCTGAGGGACACCCCTCCCCCAGTGCACAAATTTCATGCGCCAGGCCTTTAGTAGAAATATAAAATCCTACCCTGCCAGCACTCCAACCCAACCCACCAAAAGTTTCTGAAACTACAAAATTAGACCACTGATTCAGGCTGGCAGTTCAAAGTATAAAGCCTCATTCACACGTGAGGAATTCGCACCTTTCTCCTTCCCTTGGACTCCATGTCTCAAGGAAGACATGCATGGCAGGGACACAAATGAAAGCTCAGAAAAGTCACTCTTTTGGGGTCCTGTGGTGCATCCAGGCAGAAACAAACTGATCACAAAAAGCCAGGCACCAGACTCTGTTCCTTCCTCATCCCACAGCCTCAGCTCCAGACAGCCACTCCTGGTGGCAGGATATAAGGGAAACCTCATCTCAAATCTTCGCAAAGACAGAAATGCTCAGGAGGCCAAAATAATAGAAACCTAAGGACCCAAGTACTGGGGTCCATGCCACCAGGGCCCACCAGCACAAGACCAAGAGGAGCTTAGATCAGGTTCTGGTCTAATTCCTAACCTGGTTGAGATCTGCCATCCTGGGGCCACAGCGTGCTCTGGAGTATGTGATTGCAGGGTTGCTCTGGGGGTGGAGGGCTCACTCCAAACCCTGCATGCCTTTCCCCCAGGCATTCAGCCCCAGCTGTGCCAGCAAAGCCTCCTTGCTGGGGCAGGATCACAGAGGGAAGGCTGGAGGAGGGGTGGTCTCCACTGAGACTGTTTGGACATGTAATTAGCTCTAACTATCCAGGGCTTTCAGATCACTGACTCCCTGGGCCTGGAACCTGCGCCCAGGTTACACGTGCCCTGAGAGCTGCTGCTCCATGGAATGAGCCCTTTGAGCCCTCTCACCAGGCCGGGAAGCTCTATCCCAGTACAGAGCACCCTGTGTCGTGTGTCTGTCTTGCCTTGTGCATCTCTCTCCCTGTTCCTTGCTCTCTAGTCCTGTTTACTCATTTTCCCCATGTCTCACTGGGCCTTTTGTCTCTGTCTCTCATCGGATCTCTGCCCATGGAGAACACCCCTGCCGCCTCTCCACCAAAGGAACACACCAGCAGAATCTGCCTTTTCAATAAAAAACAAAAACAAGTGGGAAACAGAGTGAATTTAAAAGCATTAACTTCAAAACAATCCATGTATCTGCAAACACATTCCAAATGGCAGCACTTTGGCAGGGGTGGCAGGGGTTGGGCATGTTGGCCACATGTCTGGAGTCTCATCTCAGACACAAAGTGTAGGGGGTGCAGCACCTCACAATGGACCCCTCCCACCAGGCACCTGGGATGGCAGGGTCTGGGAAAGGGACTTAGTCTATAGTCATCCTCATGGACCCCTACCTGATTCTGTAGACCCTTTCCCCTATTCTGGCACCTGCTGGTCCCTCTTACTCCCCAGTATCTCCAAAACTTCATATGCTGACCCCAACTCTCCTTCTATACCAGCCCTTCCCCTCACACACACAGATTTCACCCTCTCCCTCTCCCACGCCCTAGTCTTCTACCCCATACTTCTTCCTATCTTGCCCATCTCCATTCTACCCTTCTGCCTCACACACCCAGCAGCCCTATTTCTAGGATAAATGGTTAGAACAAAGCTTTCCTTGGCCAGAGGAGACTCTCCAGGGAGCTGCATGCAGAAAAGTGCTCCCAGTCCTGTACCTGCAACTGCTCTATCCTGCCAGATACCAATCAGAAATTTTGTCTCTGGAAAGAGAGAGTAGCAGAATTAGGCTGCTGTCCTTTGAAGTTCCTCTTCAAGAGGAAACTCTCCCCCCTCCCCCAAAAAAGTTCACCCTGCACTTCCAGCAACCCTCCTTTGCCCCTTTCCCTGGAAGTAGAAGGATTGGAGCACATCTCTCTATATAAAAGAGTAATATGCAAATTGACATAATAGCAGAACAACCACTCGACTAGTCGGTATGAGGCACACTGACCACCTCTTGGTCCCTCCCCTGGCCTGCAGGCTCTGATCCCTTTATGGTGAACAGGAAACCAGGGGTGGGTGGCAGCCACTACTGGCAGCCAAGGAAGATGGCCCTGATCACAGGCCAGGCCTAGGGACCATACCTGTGCATGAATTTCATGCACCGGGCCTCTAGTATTATAATAACTATGTATGGTGCCAGCTGGGTACTGGAAGTATCGAGGGAACACTTTGTAAAGTATATGATGGTCTAACTACTATGCTATACATCTGAAACTAAAATAAAATAATATTGAATGTAAACTATAATTTTAAAATAAATTTTAAAATAATTTATTAAAGTAAAATTTATATAACATAAAAGTAACCATTTAAATTGAACAATTCAGTAGTATTTAGAATATTCACAATGTTGTGGGGCCACCACCTCTATCTGGTTCAAAAACATTTTTGTCACTCTGAAAGGAAACTCTGTAGCCATTAAGCAATTTCTCCCTCATTTCTCCTTTCCTATGGCTTGTGGCAACCATCCATCTACATTCTCTGTGGATTTACCTATTTTGGATGTTTCATATAAATGAAATTATATAATATATAGTAGCCCTGTTTCAATTAACTATGGTCAACCTCACTAAAAAAAATGTTAAATGGAAAATTTCAAAAGTAAACAATTCATACAATTTAAATTGTAGCCATTCTGAGTAGTGTGATGAAATCTCCCATTGTCCCACTCCATCCCACCTGAGACATGAATCATCTCTTTGTCCAGCATATCCACACTGTCACTTAGCATTTTTTTTATGTAATGGTTAAATTTTGGAGTGGATTATTGTGTAGCATTACCTAAATGACAAAAAATAAAGTAAGTAAAATCAGATTGCTCTGCCTTCATGGAGCAAACAGTCTAAAGGAAGTGACAGACTGTAATCTAGTAATTACACAAATAGAGGTAAAGTTAAAACTGTTGTTAGTGCTCTGAAGGAGAGGTCCTTTGCATTGTGAAAGCACACATAGAAAGCTGCCCTGAAGAAATGACAGCTGAACTAAAATCTGAAAAATTGTAAGACTTAACCAGAGCAAAAAGGGAGTAGAAGGAGCATGTAAAAAATGTCTTTACTGGGAAGGAGCACAGCAAAAAAGAAGGACTGAATGAGGACCAGTGTGACTGAAAGGAGAGAATCTAGAGAAACCAAAAAATACAGATACTAGATGAGACAGGCAATACAAGTAGAGACCAGAACTTGTAGGGTCTTAAAGGTCAAGTTAAGAAGTTTTACCTTTGTCCAAGAGTGATGGGATGTCATGAAAGGTTTTTAAACAGTATGGTGACACAAAAGAAATTTATGTTATGTTATGTTATGTTATGTTATGTTATGTTATGTTATGTTATGTTATGTTATGTTATGTTTCAAAAAAATTACTACCATTACAGAGTGGGGAATAGATTGGAGGGAGGGAAAAGTTGAGAAATCATTAAGGAGATTATTTTAGTGTAGGGAAAAACCTTTGATTTGTAGTAGTGGTAAACATAGGTAGATGAGAAGATTCAACAATATTTCTAGAAATTCAACTGGCCTTAGAGATGGATTAAATAAAAGGGAGATACGTATCTAAGATGTCCCCTGCGTTTCTGGCTTGAGTAAATGAATGTAAGATGGTGCTTTTCATTGAGACTGGGACACACTGAGGACTGGTTTGGAACAGAACGTCTGGAGTTTGGTTTTAGACATGTTGACTTTGAAGTGCCATGTATTTAAAGCTACTAGGTAGCAAGTATACATAAAAGTCTGATGCTTAAATGAAAAGTTAGACTAGCGATGCAAATGTGTAAGACTGGTATATAATGGGTATAATTGAAACCATGGGTGTGAATGAGATTTCATAGAAGAGAAGGTATAATGTCAACAGAGAAAGGTCAGGACTAAGGTTCGAGGGTCTAACTGTCTTTGTAGAGAAAGATGAACCTTAAAAAGTGACTGAAACAAGGCATCTGGAAAGATAAATGTAAAGCTGGGAGTCACGAAGACAAGAGGAAAAAAGTGTGTGAGTAGTCAGCATTGCAAATGCTGATACGAATCTAAGTCAAACAAGGACAAAAGTATGGTTTTGTTTTAGAGATAATCATGTATTGATGACCTCAGCAAGAGCCATTTCTTGGAAGGGGCAGGAGCCAGTTGGAGTCATTTGAGAAATGAATAGGTGAGTGACTAATTCTCTAGAAGTACCGTGTTAGTTATATCATCATCTTTCTGAGCTCATGAAATCCAACCACTCCCAAACCAACTGGTCAGGGTCCATTCTGAGATTGCCTGCCAGCCACTCACTCTGAGTCTACCCCAAGCCTGTCTGGAGACTAATGAGGACTCCCGCTCCCAGAGTTATTGAGCAAAACATTATCTATGTCCTGGGAAGGAAGTGATTTTAAGATATTAGAGTATGAAGGGACATTTGCTCTAAACAGTAATTTAATCTAAACAGAATCAGGCTAAAAAGGGCATAGAACTCCCCCAAATCATTATTAAATCAGATAAATTTCCCTAGTTTTCCCAAAATTATATGAACTAGAGAAAATTTCAGCCAAGTGTGAATTGGAACTATTTATTTAACAAACATTTATTAAGCCTCATAACATTATCTCCTAAGAGGTAGGGATGCACAGCAAAATATAGTTCCTTTCCTAAGGAATTTATAATACAGAAAAGGACAGGGAAATAGACTAGTGGTTTATTTGGAGAAATAGACAGCAAACCCAGGGAAGGGGTGACTAAATCAAACTGGGATTTCAAGTGAGGTTTCTAAGAAGCTACCATTCTCAAGTGATATTTTTAATGGTGGATAGAATCAGAGAGGAGAATGAAGAAGAGCAAGACAGTGGATAGCATTGTAACTAGACAGTATATAGCCTGTGTGTAAGTGCCCAGGGGCATAAAACAGCATGAGGCATTGTGGAACTCAACATAATATATTGGAAATGCAAGGACATGAGTTAGAAGAGGTAAACCTAGGCCACAGCATGAAGAACTTTGTATATGAGTATGTTAGAAAAAAAAGAAAAAAAAACACGCAACACTGGTGTAAGTATAGAAAAACAGTTTAATTAGCTTAAACAACAAAATTTAGAATGCAATGGCTCAAGTTACTAAAGAGTCAGAGAAGTCAATTAGTTCCCTTGCATAGCTGGATACAGGACTTAGCTGATATATTCAGAGATGCCTCTTCGACTCCAGGCTTAAGTCTCATTGGCCTGAATTAGATCTTACACCCATCCTTGAACCAATGTCTAACACTGGATCTTGTATCTACTCTTAGTTTTATAGAATTCAGTCAAATCCACCCAAATCAAGTAGATTGAGAGTGGGCCAGGAAAAAAATAGTGATGTCAACCCATGCAAAGGGCATTAAAATTTATCCTAAGGACAAAGGAGAGTATTGAAGATTATAAGCAAGGCACTGGGATGATCCGATTAGCATTTCAGAAAAACCTGTGCAGCAGCTGTTAAGCAAATAGTTAAAGGGAATTGTCAGACTCAAAGCAATTGGATCCCCTGTAGTTTTCCAGAGGATAAGGGTTAGAAGTAAGAACAGGAAACCAACTCATTCCCTTCATGGGATCATTAAAAGCCCATCAGCCAGCCACAACGATGTGGTGGATGTTTCCCCCTCCATACACATACTTTTTTTCTGCATAGATTTAGGCAGTGGGAGTCTAAGATATCAAAAACCCAAGTCATAAATTCTTCTGTGCCAACAACCACTTCTAAAAAAATAGAACAGGTTTTAAGTCTATCAGATCCCTTGATCTGTAAATCTATGTGTACTCAAGACAATTCAACCACACATGCATATGTTTCATGCTCCCAGTGTGAGAATTCTTGATAGGAGACCACAGTGTGTTTCTCTACACACATCTAAAGTGTTATGTTACAGTTTATTCCATTGGAGACAGAAAATGAGGCAACCGAGAATCAGTGCCTGTCCTCCAGTCTGCCTACTGACTTTCAGTTTAAGGCTCACCCAAACAATACTGCTTAGATTTACAGAAAAGGCCCAGACATGAAGAACAGTCTTACATAGGTACAGCATCTTCAGTTTATGAAAGCACTTTCTTATATGTTAATTCATGGAGTCTTTCCAGCAACTGCATGAGATAGTAGCACTCCTATTTTATAGATTAAGAATCAAAAGGTCAGAGAGAGCATGTGAATTGCCCAAGGCTGGGTTGGGGAGGAGGGCAGGTCTTTGGGTTAGAATCCTGTTTCTTCCTTGAAACCTACTTTTGAATAATGGTTGTTAGCAAGGCTCTGAGCCAGATTCCAACTTTTGAAATCTTAAGTTATAATTGGTTAGCCACATGTTTCAAGCAAATCCTATCTAATAAAAGAGTAAGATGCAAATTGACCATCACTCCAACACACAAGATGGCTGCCCCCATATGGTCAAAGATGGCCACCTATGCAGACACAAGATGGCTGCCACAAGATGGCCAGCAGGAAAGGGCTGTTGGGAGGGACCAGGTTTGCAGCGGAGAGCAGTTAGGGGCAAACAGGCTGGGAGGGGAGCAGTTAGGCATCAATCAGTCTGTCAGGGGAGTGATTAGGGGGTGATCAGGCTGGTAAGCAGAAGCAGTTAGGGGCAATCAGAAAGGCAGGCAGGCAAGCAGATGGGAGCCAGAGGTCCTGGATTGTGAAAGGGATGTTCGACTGCCCAGTAGAATCGGGCCTAAACGGGCAGTAGGACATCCCTGGAGGGGTCCCAGATTGGGAGGGTGCAGGCTGGGCTGAAGGCACACACCCCTTTGCCTTTAGCATTACACTATGTCTCTGGCCCTCAGTTTCCTCAACTCTAAATAGAATTTTTAAAAGAAAAAAAATCTATTTTGGAGGGTTGTTGTTAGGATTAAGTGAAGAAACACAAACAAGTAAGATGACCTTATAAGTTATTGCCTAAAATAACATACTTCTAAAAGTGAAAAGGAGCACTAAAAATATGTAAAATACATGTTAATTTTAAATACTTATTTACTGACCAACACATTTTTAAAATTTTATTCATGGATTTATAAAATAGTTCTATTCAAAAACTGTTACAGGTTTAATTTTTTTTTTAATGTTGCCCTTCCCAGTGTTTCTCAGTGGTTATGGCATCAGCCCATGCACCAAAGAGTCTCTGGTTCAATTTCTGGTCAAGGGCACCTACCTTGGTGGCAGTTTCAATCCCCACTCCAGTCAACCAATCAATGTGTCTCTCTCACTTTGATGTTTCTTCCTCCTTCTCTCTTCCTAAAAATCAATGGGAATAATATCTTCATGTGAGGATAACAAAACAAAATTTAAAAGAAATACATGTCAGTATACATTAAAGCCAAAAACTTTTTGAACTTTATATTGATTTTCTGAACATCTGAAATAAAAACAATAAAGCAGAATAATCATTCTTGGTAGGTAATCCATTTCTTAGCCAGGTTTGTGCCCAGTCTCTGTGTTGTAATCTGTGTCTCATGGGCCTTGGCACATCTGGCTGGTAACAGGATGACCAGAAGGACAGCAAAGGAGTCCTCTTCGCACTCCAGCCAACCTGGAAGGAGTTGGCTGCCTGAGCTGCTTCTGCCATGGGGACACTTTATTTTAGCAGTGAACATTCTGAATGCAGACCATGAAAACTATAAGTGTTATTACATTGTATCTGGAAGGGGTTGGAAAATATGACAGGTTTTTATAGTCATTTTTATCCTACATCAGACAAAGCAATGATAGAATCTAAGTTTGAGTTATGTAAATACAATTACTAATAAAAAATACTGTTCACAAAAAGAAAAATTGAAGATCAATGCTAAACTAAAGAGGATGCTGAAGACCCTCCAAGCAAACTGACCATGTAGTCACCCTAAAAGTAAAGCACCAAAACAAGGCATGCTCACCGTAAGCACTAGGTAAATATGAGCTATTTTTATTGGTATAGTTCTAATTGTTGTTGCTATTGCTATGGTACCACTTGTGTATGTATACTTTAAATAATGCTGTACTTTATAAACATCATCTTTTTAAAAATATATTTCAGAGAGGAAAGGAGAGGGAGAGGGAGATAGAAACATCAATTATGAGAGAAAATCATTGAATGGCTGCCTCTTGCACGCCCCACACTACGGATGGAACCCACAACCCAGGCAATATGCCCTGACCAGGAATCAAACCATGACCTCCTGGGGCATAGATTGATGCTCAACCACTGAGCCATTTCAGCTGGGCTATAAATATCATCTTGTTTCATTTTCCCAAAGCCCTACTTGCTGTATTCATTTACCTTACCTGCATGGCTTTTACAGTCATTTGAGCTGGGAATTTCTGAATCTAATCTAGAGCCTAAATCATTAAACTACACTTTCTCTTCCTATTCTCTATTCATGTAGTATTTTTAGTATGAAGCACAGTGTATGTGAACATAAGCTTCCTTCTCACTGTGTCCTCACATGGTGGAGAGAGAGAGGGAACAAGCTCTCTGTTTCTTCTTTTAAGGCCACTAATCCCATCATGAGGACCTCACCCTCCTAACTCCTTCTACACCTAATTATCCTTCAAAGGCCTCAGATCTCCAAATACCATCATATTGCGATTAAGGGATTCAATATATGAACTTTAAAAAAGCACAAACACTCACTCCACAGCACCTAGTCATATGCTCATGCTCTGGTTGCAAGAAAGGCCAGGAAAGCAAGTATTCGGCATTTTCACCTTCTTTGGTGATAGAAAACTTTGACTCATAAGATGAAAACTCCTCCAAACTTAAGCAGGGTGTTCAAGTACTGGGAAATTAAAAATCATAACAAATACCTTACATTTCTTTAGTATGGCTTACATTTCTTTAGTATCCTTCTTAGAACTGACCACCAACAAACCTTGAGGACCATCATATCATCAAAGTGATGCCTTGGGGACTAATGTAATTAGCTACTTGTCCCTTTGGCAATATAGGGGTTCAAAGTAGACTACAAATTCACTAATAAAGTTATAACATAAGGAAGTAACTATAACTACCGTAACTTGCAGCTTGAGAGCCGAGGTTTGCCACTCTGTTGACTAATGTGTTTGCCAACCACTAGGATAGAAGCTTAATCACAAGGAACAACAGCCTGTAATTATCAGAATCAAGAGTCTAGGTCAGCGGTCGAGAGCTGCAGTTTGCCGACTACCTTAATTTTAAAGCAAAGTAGGAAAAAAAAATAATAGAAAGGAAAAAGTGTCTCTGTATCTATTAACCAAGTGACTGTTTTCCATTAGAACATAACACCTTAATAGTGATTGTTCAGTTAAACCTCAAATCTCTCTTACCAAATCCCCTGATTTCAAGATTGCTGAGGTTACAGTAGTCAGTGTATGTCATCTTTAGTATCTTAGTGCTAGCAAAAACTACAAGGGAAATTATAATAAATATCCCAAGAGCCGCTGGCCAGTGTGGCTCAGTTGGTTGGAATGTTGTCTGGTACACCAAAAGGTTGCAGGTTTGATTCCCAGCCAGGCACCTAGGTTGTGGATTCAATCCCCCACAGTGAGGCATGGAGTAGGCAACCAATGGATGTTTCATGATTCCCATGCTGGGTGCTGAGAGCTCAATGAACATTTATGTGCCAGGCACTTTGCTTGGTACTTTGATGAAAAATCAAAGTGAATAAAATGTCATCTCTGAGGCCCCAAAACTTATAATTTATAGCAGATGAGACATCAAGAATTCAAATTGTGATAAAGCAGAATGTTACATATGCCCGGAGGGTTATGCCAAGTGCATGAAGATTCAGTAGAGGAAGAGATCAGGGAACTCAAGAAAGGCAAATAGCAGAAGAGAGAAAATGCAAAGCCTGAAGCCTCTTTCATGACTGCAGGTCACTCTCACAAATTACTAAAGACAGTTAAGGTTGGAACAGACTCTACAGATCATCCAGGGCAACCCTCTTGCTTCGCACCTGAAAAAAATGAGGATCCCAAGTCAGTGAGTAGCAGGACCAGAATTAGATCCTAAGTTTCCTCACTCCAAAACCTCTGTGATCTCTTTATAGTCATGAGGCACTTAAGGGGAAAAAAATGTCCTATCCTTTCCTGTGCCCTAAACATCACTTATGTCCTTATTCCCCAAGTATGGGGAAAGATTATTTGATCTTGTCACTTGGTGGTTGTGGTAGGGAGGTGCATATGTTTGGAAATGAGGGTCATCACAAGGACACAGGGACTCTGAGAGATTGAGCTGTTATCCTTCAGAGATGACCACTTAGCTTAGCTGAGACACTGACAGATTCATTTTTCTAAAATAGGTGCCCAGGGACAGTTAGGAAAGGCGCAAAGATTGCCAATGTCTGATCCTGGAGATGGAAGCTATGAAGGGAGAATTGAAAATTCAATCTGAAATTAAGCTGGATGGGCTACAGGTGTGAACTCAGGTGTCTCAGGTTCATGATGTCTTCAGATAACACCTAAGGGCACAGTGTGGAGTGAGCTTGCAAGCAGCATGGAAAAGGAATGCAACACACCTGTCCACAGCCAAGAAATCAGAGTCTCAGAGGCCTAATTGGGCTCTGAAATGAGCACTTCATGAAGTAGTGATTGAATCCTCTTTGGTTCTGTTCCCCGTGCTCTAGCAGCAGTTTCTGCCTAGTGATTAGCTGGTAAAATTCCCCATTATTTCTTTCCCCAGAGCTCCAGAGCATCAGTCACCCTTGATAAGCCCATGCTAATTTTTCTTTTTCTTTCTGGGCATGGTGTTTCTGTTCTTGTTTGGTTTTGTTTATTGTTTGTCTTGGGTCCCAAAAGGAGCTACTTAGCCTCATTAACTAACCTAGTGAATTTATTTCTTGATTTCAAATATTTTCTTCCTTTTAATGTCAAAACCATGAGCCAGCTATTAGCAAATACCTTCGCTACAGGCCGGAGTTTGAGTCTTCCTGGTGTTGCCAAGCTATTTGTTGGAAGGAGCCATGGTTGTCACCCCATTGGCATCAAGGCTTTTTTGTGGGAACCTGTTTCCTGCAAAATAATGGACTCACAGCAATATTTACAGTTAATTTGGTCTTACTAGCATCTTTGCTGCAACCAAACCAAATGGTTCCCAATACATCATAACCTGCTCCAATGATCCCACATCCTTAACTATTATAAACTATGTGAAGGTGACTCTATAATAATCTCCATCATGTGCTGAAATCTGCACAGCATGTCTTGTTATGAGAGATTTCCTTAAGGAATAAAAAGTAAGCATCATAGTCAAGTTTCCTTTCATATTGACCCGATCAAGTTCAAGAGAGAAGGGAAAAGCAGACTACCTTGCAGCCCAATCATTCTTAAATTGTGACAGCTGAGTATAGTGAGGCAATCATCAGTCATCATGGCTCTTTCTATATGCCATCACAATGCTAAACGCTTTGGGAGTAACACATAATGGGATGATTTTGCCCTTAAATTCTGTGGACTTGTGCCTTAGACGCAACCAAGAGGCAAACCGGTTGGAGTGGCTTGGAATCAGGAGACCATGGAGACTCCTGGTTCTGTGTCTGACAAACTTAGTATGGCTCAGTTTACTCTCCCATCAGCTTCTCGCAGGGAAAATAGACTGGGAACAGTCATACCTTAGAAAATTTAGTATCTACAAATGCAAAAATTGTTTAACTTGGGACATTTCTTTCTTAGTCCATGGCATTGAATGCTCTTCCTCATCACCAGTGAGACTCCCATCTTATTAAGGGAGTATTAGCTGGGTTTAGAATAAAGGCAAGAAGGGTCAGGGCTACTTCACCTCCCTCCTCCAGTCTGCAGGCAAGGACAGGCAAGTACAATTTTTCTTGCTGGCAAAAGAAAAGGCTCCGCTCTCTGCAGGCACCTTACAGTTTTCAGTCCCTATGTCTAGTCTTCAGGGGCAGTCTGGGCAGCACGAGAATCAGCTTTACTCACATTTCATGGAATAAATTAAAACGAGAGATTACATAGCAAGTTAGAATAAGGGAATATGTCCTAACTGGGAGTCTGAGCACTAAAACATTGACAGGTTGTTTAAAATTAAGGTTGATAATATCATTCCCCTGAGCAATGAAACCAGATAATCAAAGAAGAAAAACTCACATTTTTTGTTTAGATCTTATTAATGTGTCACGCATTTACCCACTCAGCACTGTGAGGGAGGCATTAATGTTCTCATTTAACAGATGCGGCAAAAAAATGACTCAAATTTATACATTGTAGAATAGAAAGTCAAAATTCTACCTAGAGCTGTCAAATATCAAAGTTTATGATTTTTCCAACAGAACAATTTATCCAAAGAAAGCCATGTTATCATTTCATTATAGCCCTCTGATTCCACAATTCCATTCTTTAAACCATGTGTCTAGCACCTTTGCAGGGGGGGGGGGCAAAAATTAAAATTTGCCCCCCCAAAAAAAAACCTTTGCCTTTATAAAAAAAAAAAAAACTCAGAGATTCTCAAGTATCTTGGCGAGGGGGGGCGGTGGGGAGGGAGCTTGAACACTTTAGAAACATCCAAAACACAGTAAAATAATTATCCAAATAAAGTATTTGGTAGCACAACATCTTATGGCCTGGGTGCATGGAGTTCGTGGGGGAAGTCTCCTGAAAGCAGTCTCAGACCCAGATTCAAGGTTAGCTTGAGGAGAGTGGGGAAGAAATGAAAAACTGAGCAAGAATATTCAAAGTCTTGACAGATTGGTAGTAATTCTCAATTCTACACACTAGAATGAACGGTGACAAATCTCAGGAATCTTTTCAACAGACGTCCTAGGAGGTAGAAATCAAAGTCACATAAACTGGAGCAGTGACTCTCCTGATCAGCGGGTCATACTATAGCTCTCTTACATGCTCAAATTTGGAATAAAAATCTGTGGTTCACTTTAAAAGGTCCCAAGTCCATGTTAGTACAAATATGACTTCCTAATATCATCTCAAAACAAAGTACTCTTCTGAAAGGTTGGTAACCTATCAATTAAGAGCTCTATAAATGATGGTCTTCATAACTGCCCATCCCCCTCCAACCCCACCTTTGATTGGGTTCTTGAGAAGGCTGACAGATGGGGCCCTCTCCAGGGCAAATATGTGAGTACATGCTGTCCTCCCACTCTCTTGCCCTGGCACACATCACTAATTGATTAGTGTTCTTTCCTGCAGAGACCAGATGCAACCTCAGAATCCTTCTCAGCACAGCTCTAGGCAGCCACCACCAATCATTTGGAGTTGGCATTCAGATGTGCTAGTGTATACATTCTCCCCGAATCTGAGTCATTATTCAGAGATACTTTCATGAGAGGATGAAAGATGGACTTTGTTCATTACTACCTTAAGAAAAAAGCTTTGGAAGAAATTTATTCAAGCATTTAACACACACACACACACACACACACACACACACACAACATTTTTACATTGTATGCTTCTATGTTCTAGGCATTGCACTACTATTTACAGACCAGGGGCCCAGTGCATGAAGTCTGTGCACTGGGGAGGGGTTCCTCAGTCCAGTCTGCCCTCTATCACAGACTGGGAGCCCTCAGGGGATGTCCTTCTGAAGGCTTAGGCTGCAATCTGGCCTCCCTCTCTGGGAGGCAACTGGGCTGATCAGGGGAAGGCACCAGCCCCATCACCCTGCTGCTGCAGCCACTGCCATCACTGCAAGTATTTTCATCAACACAGACTCCAGTCCCTTCACCATGAAAAAATGACAACTTTCTTTAGACATTTTCAAGAAGTGTCTTTCATAGGCTATGACATTTCTTTATTTTTTGTTTATCCTCACCTGAGGATATGTTTCCATTGATTTTTTCCCCTTCCCTCCAATTGCAGGCTTGGCCCCTGCCTAAGCTCCCCCACCCCCATCCCTCTAATCACCGGCTCAGGCCACCCAGGCTTTCGGCTTGGGCAGGAGGATCCCCACCCCTCTAATAGCGAACTCAGAGTGACCTGGGTGCCAAAAATGTTCCCGGGACCCAGCTATGTATGCAAATTAACTGCCATCTTTGTTGGGTTAATTTGCATACTCACTCTGATAGACTGTGGGCATAGTGGAGGTATGGTCAATTTACATGTTTGTCTGTTATTAGCTAAGATAGAAAGAAGAGTAAGCCATAGCTCTTACAGTCGAGATGCTCACAGTGGAGAAAGAGATAGAGACAAATCTGATACCTACACTTCAATCAGCAAGGTCAAAATGAGGCACAGCCCTTATCTACTAACACACACACACACACAAACACCACTTCCATACATTCTCACCTGACTGCCCTGAGGGACCTCATCTCTTCTTGTTACCCATGAAATATTAGTATCCTTTCAAAAAATACCCAGCTATACTTTGGATATTAACCCCTTATCAAATGTATCATTGGCAGATATGTTCTCCCATACAGTGTGCTCCTTTTTCATTTTGTTGATGGTTTCTTTTGCTGTGCAAAAACATTTTATTTTGATGTAGTCCAATTTGTTTATTTTTTCCTTTGTTTCCCTTGCCCTAGGAGATGTATCAGCAAACATATTGCTATGAGAGATGTTTGAGATTTTGCTGCCTATTGTTTCCTCTAGGACTTCCATGTTTTCACAACTTACACTAAAGTATTTTATCCATTTTAATTGCTAATCAGTAGATGAGTGGATAAAAAAGCTGTGGTACATTTATATCATGGAATACTATGCAGCAGTAAAATAGAAGTGTCTCTTACCCTTTGAGACAGTGTGGAGGGTCCAGAAAGCATTATGCTAAATGACATAAGCCAGTCAGAGAAAAGTAAGTATCACATGATCTTACTTATATGTGGATTCATAAGAACAAAATTAAATGATGAACAAAATAGATCTAGAGACATATAAAAGCTTGTAACAGATTATGGAATCTCAGAGGAAAGACAGGGTTGGGTGGGTGGGTGGGTGGGAAGAGATTAACCAAATAATTTATATGCATATATGAATTATTCAGAGACACAGACAAAAGTGTAGTAAAGGCTTGACACAAGGGGTGGGTGGAAGCTAGAAGGAGTCTATGGGAAATAAATGGGAATATCTGTAATACTTTCAACAATAAATATTTTTAAAAAAAGCAACCAAATAACTGACAAAAGGCCCCTGTGGCCTTAGGCTAACCATAATATACCAAAACTGGGGAAAGTGTGCTCTCCTGATTAACACATGATTTGGTAAAGAGTTCCATTTGGTTTTCCAGTTTCCAGAATTTTCTCCAGACCCCTCGAAACTTTACTGAGAAAAAATTTTCTCAGCCCAAGTATTTTAGTTTCAACATTGCTGGCTGGTGCAGATTACTAAAGCAGTCTCCTCAACCTTTAAAATGTATATAAATCATCAGGGCATTTACTAAAAATTTATATTTTTATTCACAAGGTCTAAGATTTATTCCCTGTCTTTTTATTGTTCTTTCATTCTTTTATGTCTTTGACCTGCATTTTGAGAAATTTGGAGCATTGGAATTATAGTACAATGATAAATAAAAAGAATGTTCTTGCATTTAGGACTAGTTGTGTGACTTTTGGCAAATTACTATTTTCTTTGCCTTGGTTTCCTAATCAATAAAAGGGTGTATATGATTTTTGCAAGGATTAGATGAAATAATACATTGTAAATGCTTAAATAATGCCTAGCACATAGTAAGTACTCAATAAATATTAAAAATACTAGAGGCCTAGTGCACAAAATTCATGCATGGGTAGGGTCTCAAGACCTGGCCTGTGATCAGGGCCAATTGGGGCCTTTCAGCTGCCAACTGGGGCCTTCCTTCCCCTGGTTGCCAGCTTCCAGCTATTGGCCGAGGCCTTCCTTCATTCCACACTGCCTCCTGGTAGTCAGCGCACATTATAACAAGCAGTTGAACTCCCAATTGGTCAAACTCCCAAGAGGACAATTTGCATATTAGCCTTTTATTATATAGGATTAGAAGCCTGATGCACAAAATTCACCACAGCTTCATCTAGAAAGATGTCTGGTCTAATTAGCACATTACACTTTTATTATTATAGATTAGAATTTGTTCAGCTCAATTTTATGATACACTAAATCACTCTTCAGTTATATTCCATCCATTATGTTTGGTTTTGTTGTTTCGACAACCTTATTTTTCATTAATTGGTTCTCTTCCCTATATTCCATTCTTGATTCAAAACATCTTATTTTTATTTTATAAGCTCATGTGTTTGTTTTGCACTTTCATTCTTTTATCTGTTTGAGGTTATTAAATATATTTACATTTGTAATCATGTAAAACACCTACATTTTTTTTACTTTCTCAGATGTACATTCTTTCCTTCATTGTGTTTTCCTTTAATATCTAGAGATTCATAAGCCTCTAGATATAAAACATTCAGATCAGGAGATTTTTCAAGACTCTGGGCTGGATTATGGTTTGCACATACAAAGATTGAGCATGGCATAGTACACAGAATTGTTCAAGTAGCTGCGTTGAGAACATCCTTTGGAAATATGCTTCCAGGCCCTGCTCCTGCAGGTGCCACACAACTCTAGTTTTGTGCTGGCTACTCAGCTCTAACTTTTGATGGTTCCCATTTGGACTTTGCAAGGCAGTTCCACCCCTAGCCGACTTCTAGTCGCATGTAGACCCACCTTCTTGAGTTTTTTCCTCTATCTTCCAGGTTCAGCCATTTATTCAACTTCTCTGGGCCCTACCGGGAACTTTTTCCTTCTGGTTCATTCTCAGGCTCCTGTCACATGTGTTTTATCCCCTTCACCCCCAACTTGTTTCACATGTTCCCCTTAACACTGCCCTCAATATTACAATTACATTTAATGATATAAGATATTCCTTTTTAAAAATATATGTTTTATTGATATTTTACAGAGATGAAGGGAGAGGAATAGAGAGTCAGAAACATCTATGAGAGAGAAACATCAATCAGCTGCCTCCTGCACACCCTCTACTGGGGATATGCCCACAACCAAGGTACATACTTGACCAGAATTGAACCTGGGACCCTTCAATCCGCAGGCCAATGCTCTAGCCACTGAGCCAAACAGGTTAGGCCAAGATATTCTTTATAGAAACTCTTAGGAACACTTTGCTTTTTTCTCCCTAACTATATATGCCAATATGACAGAAGCTTCAAAACTGTCATGCCTACTTTAATCAATAAAGAAAAAAAATTTTTTTAAACTGTCATGCCATATTCTTTTACAAACCCACATTCTCTCCAGATCTCCCATTTCCCCCTTTACAGTAATCCTTGCAAAAGACACCAATACAGAAGCTACTTGGGTGTGGGTAATACCAATCACTTGGCATGACAGCAAGTCTTGAAACCAAGAAACGGAGGTGAGGGATAATAAAATTGCCAGGAACTGAAGGAAATTACAATATTTTTACAGGTCTTAGCTCTCTGCAACTTCTCCCCTGCTCTATGGTTTTCTCTTTAAAATTGCTGAAGAATTTCCCTATAAGACATAGATAGAGCACAAAAGAACACATGAACCTCATGGCAGACACCTTTCTCCTCTCATATAGTAGGGACTGGAGTTAATAACTCTTTCTTATTCTAATCATATATATATATATATGATTTTTGTGTGTGCACATATGTGTGTATGTACACACACACACACATACTTCTCAAGATAAAACAAATTTGTGATACTGGCTGCCTTCTTCCATCACTCATTCCCTCCTTTCCATATGCTCTCTGCCTATATAAATACCTTTAGCCTGTTTATTAATTCCCTGGTAAATGTATTCAATTCTTCTCTCTGTTCCCTTTTTCCAACACTCCAGTTGCTTTTTAGAAGTTTTAGCTCTAACCTTATGCTCTCTGTCTCTCTAGCCCTGCAGTGATTGTCACTATCTTTCTGTTTCTCTTTCCTCAAAGTCTTGTAAAATATAACATACTGCAAAACAGTGGTGTTCCTTGGATTTAACATTTGGGGTGGCAGATGGGGTGGTAACGGACCTGCTTGTGGGGAGGCTGGGTACATCTCCCAGTACTCCCAACTCATTGCATACATTTTAAATTTAAAATATTAAAAATGGAATTAGAAGCACATTAATGTGCCATTTAATCTATTTAGGAGTAGGTGAGAAAACAACTCTTTACTAATACTTAATCCAACACAACTAACATATAACTAAACATAGTCCCTTTGACAGCAAATAGCTATGAGAGATTTAGCTTTTGTGGTCTCACTACTACTCAGCCATTGGTGAAGAAGGCATTGGCCAAAGGTAGTTCTAGTACATGAATTTGAGGTTGGCTGACAATCATGTTTCCTTTAAGTGCTCTTATTAAACCCTATTACCACCCAATCTTTCACACCAACTATCCACAGACCCCTTTTTTAAATAAACTAGAACAAATGTTGCCTAGCCTTAGTATTATAGTTAGTCCCCTTTAAATATCCCACATCTAGATTGTAAACTTTCTTGAGGATAAATACCCTGATAATCTCTTGCAGTGAGATACACAGTGTGCACAGTAGGTGGAAAGTAAGTTATATCTGTAAAACAATACACTGTGCAGGCATGTCACATGTTTTCATGTTTTCACCAAAGAAGTCTAGGTCCATAGCTGTCACTATGGGAACTCATACGGATGAAGTGATTTCACCAAGATCACAAGGCTAGTAAGAGAGCTTGAATACAAACCCCAATCTTCTTGACTTTAAAACATGTATTCTTTAAATCATATTGAAATACTAAATTATGAACAAATGCATAATGAGTGATAATCAGCCCTAGACCCAAGGCATTTCCATTCTGCCAACTCAACCCTTTGATTATAAAGGATTGTCACTTAACCATGGGTGTGAAAAATAGGAGTGTTCTGTGAAAAGAACAGCATTGGTTCTAAATTAAAATTTTCCACAGTTAGATATGTTAAAGACTTCACAGCAACAATTCTCCTCTATAAGTCTAGAATGCATATAAGTTTAATTATCCCATCTGACAATTGACTGAATGGAAACACAGAGACTAAGAGAGGCCCGGGTCAATGTCATATGGGCTCTTATTGTCATTATAGAATCAGAGCCAACAGCCTTTGAAAGCTACATCCTCTGCGCAGCAATCCATAATTTTTTTTAAATACTAATGTACATTTCTTTGCTCTGAGCACTAATGGAAACTGTGGACCAGGAGGAGACCTTTATTGTCAATTAACCAGTATTGAATACCTATCTAGGACAGACACTGCACAGGTGCTTTTGGGTTTTCTGTGTTTTCTGGAGAAAAACAGACTTCAGCTTTAGCCTCCTTGTATGTAACCATAGTAAAGCTGGAGAATTGCATCAAGCAGTGCAGATGGTATAGAATATCCTAATTACAATACCAGATCACACTAACTGCTTTTCTAAGTAGCAAAACCCCAGATAAATTAATTTGAAAGGACATGTAAAATTGCAGTCATAGGGAGATAAATCTTTCATTAGCAAATCTTTCCATTTTGCCTGACCACTTCTAAGTAACTTTTAGGAGTTACTAAGGATACACACACATTTTCTATGGCTTATGAAAAAAGAAAATGCATTTCCATTATGTTCTGTTTCTTTTGAAGAACTCCTCAGGGATTTCTTCTAAATCAGCATACACAAATACATCCATTTACAATCTCCTTGGAAACTAGAATTGCTGGCCAATTCAGGCATCAAGCAGCAAAATGTTTTCTCTAGGTTTACTTGAAGAGAGAAAAATATTGTGGAAAAATGCAAAGGAAGGTATGTGTTGAGATTCAGGGTTTGATGTGCTATCCTCTAGGGGCCTATGTTTCCATGCATCAGAAAGATGGTACACTTTATGCCAAGTGTACATGCTGTGCCATGAAACGGAAATGAGCCAAAGAAAAATGATGATAATAAAGATAGCTATCATTTCTAAAGCACTTAGTAGGTGCAAACACTACCCGAAGCACTTTACTTACATTACCTCTTGTCATTCTCACATCCACCTTGGGAAGTAGTCATTATCTTTCTCCTTTTACAGAATAGGGAATGGAGGCTCAATGATGTTAAGGAACCCATGTAAGGTCACACACCTGGTAAGTAATGAGGCTGGGTGGACATGAACCCGGGTCTGTCTGACTCCAAAGCCATGCAACAATGCCCATGCTCTGAACACAATGTTACATCCCCTCGGGCACAGTCATGTTGTCAACAAGACCACCTTGACTGTTCCTCCACACTTCATTGATATAGTTAATGCCAAGCTTCAGATGGGGTTTTCCATTGAAAATGCTTAAAAACAACCACAGTTTTTCATTGAAGACACAGAACCACTGAAATAAAGATAAAGGAGCTAGCTGTTCCCACAGCTTACCTGGGCATCTACTTACCTCATCACTCACTCCTGCACACATCTATATTATAAGCAAAATCCACAAGGATGAGAGTAAAAGCATGTGTGCTCCACCTCGAGACGGACAAAAAAGATTAAGAAGCATACTCACACTCATGCACACACAAACGGGAAACACAGATTTGTTTTGACAATCTATTATACTACAAAAATATTTATGAATGTAAGCTGCAGCAAAGTGCACCCATCTTCCAAAAACACACATTCCCGCCAAAGACTGCTTAAATGTGGGGAAGGTGAAAACACCCCTCAAAGTCAACTGCCTTCAGGCACATGAGGGAAGCCTCCAGTTTCCTGTTATCAGGATTTCTTGTCATGTCGTTCTTTTCATGGAACACGTTATTTTTCACATCCACTCTTAAGTGACCACCCTTTATTTTGCAATCAGAGAGTTGAGCTGGCAGAACTGAAGTAGCTTGGCAGCTGCGGAGATGAAACTCAACTGAACAAACAGATTCTTAAGTGATGCTTAGATGGAAGAGCTTGGACATGGTTCAGATTTTTTTAATTCATTTAAATGTGTGATTGAATCCTGCTCATTACCCTCTTGGCAGTGTATTATATACCCGGCTCTTTAGTGTATAATAACGTTGAGGATGGAAAGTAAGAAAGGTACAATATTACCAGCTCTTCTTATTATAGAAGAGGAGCAGCTTTGTTTATGTCATAAACAATAGTCAATAAATGCATATAACAAGTTAATTTTTCACAGCAATCCATACCCAGAACTTGAAATATGCTATTTTGTTCTTTGGTCCAAATTTCTTAAGACAAATAAACCCTTCTGTGTAGTAATCATACTCAAATCTTGGCATAGAATGTGTAAGAGCTTACAGGCCCAATTTTAGAAGGTGGCTTAGTGCAGACCAGTGACCGTCGATTTCACTACAACACCACCCACACCTCTCTGACCTCCTTCCTACCACTCTTCCCTCCCTCTTACTGCACCAGCCATATGACACTTACTTTGCATGAATGTCCCAAGCATGTCCCCACCTCAGGGTCATTGCACTCGCTATTTCCTCTACTCAAAACACTCATCCCAGATAGCCATATGACTTAAAAACTCACGTCTTTCAAGCATGTTCTCAAGTGTTACCTTACATCTTCACCCATAATTCTCTATCCTCCTAACTCAATGATTTTCTACCTATTTGAATCATTGGGTATATATTTATTTAATTCTTGATGATTTTCTCCCACTGAAAAGTCAGCTACATGAGCAAAAAGACTTTGTTCTCTGCAATACCCCCAGCACCTGGAGCAGTGCTTGCACATAACAAGTGCTCATGAGTGAATCAATAAATGAACATCCCCAGAGCTAGACTGGGGCTGGAGAACAGAGAGGGATAGCTCCCTAAAGTGGCAATCTATAAAAGGGGTGCACATAACACTGGAAAGATAATGAAATGGACAGTATTTATTCTAGAACTCCTCTCAAGAAAAATTGTGCAAATATTTACAAGAAATATTGTGATAAACCACATAGGTCTTGAGGAGGATGAGCTCTTCCCCAACTGGAGGTATTAGGTAAACTGTCCTCTGAGGAGGATGAGAGCAATTAGCTATAGGATTTTACTTTTACTGGGTGGAGTTTGAAAGTTTGGGTCAGAGCAAAATTTCCTGGGTCCACCAGTAAGTAAGATAGGTCTAAAACAGCCACCCATGGCTCTCCTTCCTTGCCCTTCCCTGTGTTCTGCTCAGCTGCTCCTGCAAATCAATGTGGCGTGAATAGTTAAATACCGGTTTGAAGGAGTGCCTGTCATCAGTCTGCCCTGTATGTCCACATACCTCTCTTCTGTTCAAAGACCTACACTGTTTCTCAATTACCTTTTGGATGCCATTCAAACTCCTCAGCTTTGGCACTCAATCCCTGGAACTTGAATATATTACTTTACAAGGAACTTTGCAAATAGAATTAAGACTACTGACTTTAATATAAGGAGTTTGGGAAATCATCCTGGATTATACTATTGTAATCACATAGATTTTTAAACATAGAGGAAAAGGGCAGTCGAATCAGAGAGATACAGTAGAAGAGGGAGACACAGGTGTGATAGGAAATGTCAGAAAAAAACTCAAACTGTCATTATTGGCTTTGAAGATGGAGGAAGGGGACCACAGGCAAAGAATAAAAGTGGCCTCTGGAGGCTGAGAAAAAAACCTTAAAAGCCAGCAAGGAGACAGGGACCATAGTCCTATAACTACAAGGAAGTCAACTCTGACATCAACCTGAATCAGCCTGCAAATGACTCTCCCCCACAGGCCAGCCATACCAACACCTGTGAGCTCAAAGCAGAGAAACCTGTCGAGGCCTGGACTTCTGACCTATAGGACTTACAATACTTCCTTTGTGTTGTTTCAACTGTTAAATCTGTGGTGCTTTGTGCTGGTAGCAATAGAAAATTAATACAAGGCCTTGAGCACTCTGGACCCAAGTTAAGTATCTAAAACTTTCCATTGTTCTGATACATCCACCCACTACCCCAGTCAACCTGGTCTCCATTAGATACATAGGTATGCTCATATTCAGAAATCCCACAGTCTCTCTATTCAAGCCGTTTCTCCTGCCACTCCACTTCAAATCCAGACCTCCAACACTTGGTCAGACCCAAGCCCTGCCTCTTTCACTTTTTATACTGGTTACCTGACAGGACTTTCCACTAAGGGACTTCCAAGTGTCACCTATGCTTCATCTAATTATGTATTTTTATCAAGTGTCTTATCATTTTCTTTCCCAGCAAAATGGTCAGTCCCTCATAAGCTGAAATAGTGTCTCCTTTATATCTGGCAAAGAACAAAAGCACAGTAAACACTCTCCTTACTCTCCCACCCCCCGCTTGTAGGTTTTACATGTAGAATATTTTCTAACCTGCTGCATGAAAGTATTAGCAAATATCTGTTTGCAACATCGTTGATTTCAGCTTGCATCACAGATCAGATGTGCAGTGTCCTAACAGACTTTATCCAGGAAGTGCTTGATTTAATTCATGTCTGTCAGCAGGATATTCCCTGACAGGACAGTTCTCACCTCGGTCCTGATTCCAAGGACTGTAGTGCTAACAGCAGGAAAGTCAGAAACACACCATGTGCGGACAGCTCATCTACCTCAGTGAAAGCAGGATTGGGTCTCAGTGCCGAAACATCTTCAACTTTCTTTGCAATAGATAAACCAGATCAATAATGACACCTGCTTCCTTCAAAAATGCATTCTTGCTTTTCATAATACAATTTGAAGTTTTGTCTTGATACTAAGAAGTTTTAATTAATTCACATACACTGAAGAATCTTGCACTGTGGATCTCATAAAAGCCATCTGAAAGGTAGGAAGTCATAAAATATTCATTATATTGTCCTGTAGTTAAAAACATGTACCTGTAAATTTTATTTACCTCACACGTATCCTCATCACATTCTCATAGATAAAATAATAAATAAATAAGTTCAGACATCCATTTAGTAAGAAAATATTTTTATAATAATGCCAATAGCTTTTATTATAAATTATCTCAATTTTAATACAATGTCATTCAGGGAACACCTAACTGAGTACCTACTATATTAGCGATTTTCAACTGATGTGCTGCAACAGTTTTTAAAACATGTGATGCCTGACTATTTTGTCAGGAGCACTGACCTCTTTTTCCTTAGATTGCCAAATTTAAAAATATGACAACAGCCAATACAATAGCTATCGGTGTGAATGAATTAAAATTATAGCTTTTTTGTCAGATCAGCAAAAAACATATATTTTGTGTATGTGCTGCAGAATTTTAGTAGTAAAATTTCTATACTATATGTTTAATCATCCCACCCATTATCTGTGTTTTAACTAAAAGACAAAAACTCATTGGTTTCTCCCTTTTGCCTTAGCATATGAAGCCCTCTTTGATCTGGCTCCTCTCTCATTTTTCAGCTTTGGTTTCCACCAACTCCTGATGCCAACCTCTTCAACAACTTTGTAGTTTCTCCCATCTGGATATAGATGATGAGTGCTGGCCACCATGTCTTCTTCATGCTGTCCTCTTCGCTTAAAATTGGTTTATCTTCCGAACTTCCAGTCTAGTTAACCCCAAAATCAGTTTAAATGTCACGTCCTCCAGAAAGCCTTCCTTCTCCCTCTCCCTACTTAGACTTCCTTACTTCCCTAAAGACTATGCTTACCTTGCTTTCTGGAAGGCAGGAATAAGATCTTTAATCTTTTTTTTTAACCTTAGGAGCAAGTACCTGACACTACATAATAGAGTCTTTGAATAAAAAAGTTTCAAGTAGAATGGTCATTAACCACAACTCAAGTACCTTATAAGCAAGCCAAAGCATGGATGCAAATATTAAGTATCAGTGTATTATGGATCACAGGCTGGCATAGGAGTATTCGCTTCCTAGAGCTTCCATACAAATTATCACAAATGTGGTAGCTTAAAATAGAAAAGTATGCTCTCATAGGTCTGGAGACCAGAGTAGAAGTCTTCCACGTCTATCTTCTAGCTTCCGATGGCTACTGGCAGATCTTTATGTCCCTTGGCTTGTAGCTGCATCGCTCCATCTTCACATCAACTTCTCTTCTGAGTATGTCTTCTCCATGTGTCTGTCTTATAAAAATAGACATTATTCCATTTGATACCAACAGAGTAATCCAGGATAAGCTCCTATCTCAAGATTCTTAATCACATCTTTGCCACATAATGTAATATTCACTCTTTTACCATATAGGGTGATATTGCTAGGTTTTAAGGATTAAAAAGTGGACACTTTTTCAGAGACGCCATTCAATTACAACAGGTTTAAGTTAGTGGTATATCCAATAAGTGTCATGGGAATTTAGAGAAAATTACAGTCAGCTGGAGTGATAACCCCATGGCCTTTACACTGTGAAGTGTCCATAATCATTTTCAATGATCACTATGGCTTCTTTGAATGTCATTGTAGAAAAAACGAAGAGATTAGAAAGGTTGTGTACATATTACAAAAAAGCTAGTAATGAGGTCCAGATCAAAATTTCACTTGTTGCCAAAACTGGTTTGGCTCAATGGATAGAGCTTTGACCTGCAGACTGAAAGGTCACAGGTTCCATTTTGATCAAAGACAAGTACTTGGTTGCAAACACATCCCCAGTAGGGGGTGTGCAGGAGGCAGTTGATTGATGTCTTTCTCATCAATGTTTCTAACTATCCCTCTCCCTTCCTCTCTGTAAAAAATCAATAAAATATGTTTAAAAAATTTTCACTTATCTCTCTTTAATTCTATATGTACCAGTAGCTTGCTGCCACCCTCCTGTAGCTCCCTCCACGCCCCCCTTCCCTTCCCCTCATAACTTGCTGCCCTGCCCCCTTCTGTAGTTCTCCGATGCCAGCTTGTAGCTCAATGCCCCACCCTCCTGCTGATCTGTGATCCGGTCCTTACACTTCAAGGCATGACAACCATTTGCATATTACATCTTTATTATGTAGTAATATCTATATTTGGTTGCCATCCAAAATGAATGTAAGAGAAATTAAATGACAACATACCACAGAGCTTCTCACCATTATTTAAATGATCGTTTTTTTGTGTGTGTTTTTTTAGTTTCTTCTTTTATGCCCACTGATATTCTCACAGTGGAGATGCTAATGCAATATACTGAACAAAAGGAGCTCAGTAAGAAAAACTAGGGGCTTCCCATAGTCAGCAAACATTGACTCAGAATCTGCCCTTAGCAAAATGTTCTGAGAAATAGGAAGATGAATCAGATATGCAGTCCTACGCAGGGAGCTACCCTCATTTACAACATGGGCTCAGGTGACAACCATCAGGCAGTGTGCCTCAGGGTGACCCAGGTGGAATGCTGTGGGAGGTTCAAGCAAGAGAGACCCTTCCTGACTGAAGTCGTCAGGAAAGGCTTTATGGAGTTGGTGGCATTCGAACAGAGCACTGCAAAGAGAGTACTTCAGTTAAGTAGGAGGTAGAGAATAGGGGGAAGAGGGCGAGGGCAGATTAAGCAGAAAGAATGTATAAAAAAGTGTGGGGATAAAAGACTATAAAGTGTATGGGGAAACAATAAGAAATTCAGCATATATGTCAAAAAACAATGGGAGATAAAAATGCAAATTGTTAGATGTGGTGCTTGACTGTCAAGCAAATGATATGGAATTTATTAAATAGGCATGGTGCTGTCGTAAAAGATATTTTGAATGAGAAAAAGACATAATCAGACATAATCAGAGTTGTTTGGGAAGATTTACACTGGCAGTCGTGTGATGAGTGTATTAGAAGGCAGGGGAGGCTAGATGCTCAAAGATTATTGCGATAGCACAGCCAAGAGCCAAATCAGGGTTTTGATTAGGAAGGCAACTGTGTGAAAGGCATGTAAAAGGAATGGAAGTGAAAGAAACTTCAAAGGAAAACTCAATAGGACATAATGACTTATTGAGTATGCGGGATTGGAGATATAGGAGGCATCAGAGATGAGTTTGAGATTGAAATATGGTAATGTGAAATAGCGATGCCATTGGGAGTATTTGGGAAGTCAGGAGGAGGAAAAGTTTAACAGCAAAAATTATGAAGTTATTTACAAGTATGAAGTTTTAAGAATCAGTAGGACATAAAGTAGAGATGCCAAGAAAGGACATGATTAGAATATAAATGCAAAAATCCTTCCATAGAAAAAGTAATTGCAGTCATAGAAATATAGCACAAATACAGGTGTCTTCAAAAATATATACACACATTTTGAATAATTATAAAGGCAATGTTTATTAAAATACATTTCATTTTCAAAATTGAGCTATTAGTTCAATGTTTAAAGTGTGTATACATTTTTAGGACACCCTGTATATCATAAAGGGAGAGAGAAAATATCCTAAGCTTAAAAAATGACCATAATTAATGAGTGGTAGAAAGATCGAAGCTAGTCAAGAAGACTGAGACTAAGGAGAAGTGATTTAACCAAAGAAGTAATAAGAGTCCAAATGCTAAATCAGAATTCAAAGGAGAAAGAATTTCATAGAAGAGTCATCAATACCAAATATTGCAAATTTCAGAAAATAAATCATCAAGGCACGGACTTTGCATTTGTGTTCAGAAAGTCTTTTTTTCAATGGACAGAGAGGCCAAATTGCAAAGGATAAGGACTAAATTGGTAATAAAAAAGGATTGAAGACAAGCTTTTCAAAAAGTTTAAGGATAAAATAACAGAAGTCAAAGTCATAAAAGGAATGCATTTGTTTAGAATAACTATCCTTGGCCCCAGAATAAGAGGAGTTCTTGAGATGTCTTATATAACCCCAAAGTAAGTTCTTACTCTTAAATTATATTAAATATTCCACTTGTGATTAGAACAGGATACATAGAGAATAGAAATGCAACCTCAACATTCTTTGCTTCTGGCAGAAAATTGCATGCATTTTAAACCATGTGTATTCTGGTCTGGAATCTGAGCTATATTAAGAATATGATGTAATATAGTTCAGCTTAGATTAAAAACTATTTGTTGCATTTTTGTAATAAAGTTTTATATAGTTATTGTTATCTATGCTAATAAAAATATACTTCACTGCATTTTATGGCTACATGAAAACCATCAAATGATACATAAGCATGACTAAGATACTTTTCATCCTATAAATTTCCACTGTATAGCAGATTAAGCAATCAGATAAATAATTACAATAATTGTAATAATTATAATCTATACTAATAAAAGAGAATGATGCAAATTTACTGTATCTTTGCGACACCCACCAGCTAATCAGGAGTAAGTATGCAAATTAACCCAACAAAGATGGTGGGTTAATTTGCATATACAGGCTCCAAGTGGCCTGGAGCCAGGTGGGATGCCATGGCGATGACACAAGCGTTCCACACCACCCCAGCAGCTCTGGGCCTCTTGGCAGCATAGGAAGTTGGAAAGGCAGAAAGGCGGCTCCGGCTGGAGTGAAGGTGGTGCCAGCAGCCAGGGGGAGGAAGTCCCATTCTTGCATGAATCTTCATGCAACAGGCCTCTAGTTGTTAATAATTATAATAAGTTAACTCAGTGTTACAGTGGACATACTGACTGAAAATCAAAACTTATTCTTTTACCCTTGGCTTACATTAAATAACATTAAGCTATACACATTATTATATTAGACAACACTGGAACAAAGCTTCCTTTTTTGTTCTTTGTTTCAAAGCATACTACTTTGGATCTATGTTGAACAATACTGGGAGCAGGCATTAAAATAATCAAATAACAAACTTGTTACTTGCTCCAGGAGATGCTTGTTCTTGGAAGATAAGGATGTAAACCAAATAAACAGCTTCCCTCTCAAGATACATTTCAAGACTCTCTCCTTAGCCATAGTAAAAAGAAAGTTGACCTGTTTAGGTGTTTGTTGCTTTTTCATTTTTAGACTAAATGGTTATATTCCAATCAAAGTTTATTTAGTGTCTATGCTGTGCCATTGTGCTAGCTGGGGAGATCCAGGGATGATAAAAACTTGATCCTCACTCTTAAGCAGTAAACAATTTAGTGGATAAAATAGAAGTTTAAAGACATTGCTGAGCACAGTGTGGTAAGTACTGACATCATGTTGGGCAGAGGTTGTGGGAGGGCTTAACAGCCTGGGCATGAGCCTGGGAGGGGCATGGAGAGATAATGGTGCTGAAGGACCTCCTGGCTGGGTGCTGCCTGTTGAGACTTAAAGGACTACAGTTAGACTGTTATTTCAATAAAGAAGTGGAAGGAGAAAAGAGCTGCATATGTTTTCTGCAAAGACAAAGAATCTCACAGGAAGGAAAAACAGAAGTTGATGAGAAAGAGAGAGGGTTAATCATTTCAGCTTGATTCTGTATGAGGGAATGAATGAGATCCAATAGGCCAGTAAAGAAATTTGTCTTTCCAGGAAGGAGACAGGAGGAAAGGGAACAAAAACTAATGAAGAAACAGGGCAGCATTCAAGAAGTGAGGAGAGAAGCTGAGTGAGTCAGGTGCTCTGCCCTGCTACTTTTGTACAATGAAAGGTCAACCATCAGCCAAGAGTAGGGTAGGGGCTGGGGAAGGCCTAGACATGATGATTACTAGGTTAATAATCTTTCATTCTTTTCAAACAAAAGTATTTCTTTGCATCAAAGGTGTTTGGGGCTCAGTGTCTCTTATAGCATCTAGTGTAAGAAGCAATTCCACACGAAGGTGCAGAGCTTGGGCTCTGGAGTTAGGCTGCCCACATTCGTCTTGCCTGTTCCACGTATTAGCAGTGTGCTTTCGGATAAAAATAATTTCTCTGTGTCCATGTCTGATCATCTATACCTGGGTGAAATAACACTATCTAACTCATAGGTTTATTCTAGAATAAAAAAATTAATACCTGAAAAATGCTGATATCAGTGCCTGCATGCAACATGTACTCAAAAATGTTAGCTTTTGTTATTCCTAGGCCAATGCTATCTGCTGAAACTTTCTGAGATAATGGATGTCCACTGTGCTATTTAATGCAGTAGCCACTAGCCACATATGGAACTAGGACTAGTGTAACTGAAATTTAATTTTTACTCATCTATAATAATAAAAGCATAATATGCAAATTGACCAAATGGCAGAACAATGGAATGACCGTCTGAATGACCTTCTGGACGAAGCCAGGGCTGCGAGGGTGGCCGGAGCTGCAAAGGCCTACTCTTGGATGAATTTTGTGCATCAGCCCTCTAGTCTATAATAATAAAAGCATAATGTGCAAATTGACCAAACGACTGACCAGCAGAACAACCATCTGGGCGACCTTCCGGACAGCCACACTATGACACGCACTGGCACCAGCCATGGTGGGTGTAATGAGATTGGTCGGGGTGCTCTGCCATCACCCCATGATCACCTTACAGAGGGAGTCCCAGGCTACCCTTCTGCAGGGCGATCAATGATGGGGGGAAAGGGGGAAACCCTCTGAAATCGATTGCCTCAAAGAAGGAGTCCCAGGCTACCTGGCCAGCAGCACTGTGGCGAGTGGACAGGACATCTCTCTGTGGAGCCACTGATCACGGAGCCCCTCGATCTATCAATCACCCCACAGAGGGAGGCCTAGGCCAGCCAAGCGATCATGCCCCATCCCTGTTGCCTGTAGAGGAAGGCGACCAGTAGCAGAGGAGTGGGGGGCAGCTCTGCACAGATGGCAAGCAGTGGCAGCCGCAGGGGTGGGGCCAGCTGCTGGCAGCTAGGGGAAGGAAAGCCCGGATAGGCCCTGATCACCGGCCAGGCTTAGGGACCAAACCTGAGGTGTCCCAGATTTCGAGAGGGTGCAGGCCGGGCTGAGGGACTCCCCCTCCCCTGGGCATGAATGTCATGCACCAGACTCTAGTTTAAATATAAAAAGTCACCTGTGTGTCCACAGAAGATGCAGCAACCATTTAAAACAAGATTTTATTGATACAAAAAAAAGAGAGACACTGAGTGTTTTTCCAAAAGGACCCTGATCCTGAAATACGGTAGAATAGGCCCAACCCATGGAATGGAGGGTTGTAGCATTAGGACTCGGCTTTCCTTTGTGGATGCTGATGATCAAAGGGAGGATGAGAAAAGATGTGTTCACGACCCCTGTAATCCCAAAGGAGGATTCAGCATGTGATACGATATTTGTTAGATAAACAAGAGGCAAGTAGCATATCCCTAAGTAAACAGAACAGAGGCTTGCCAGCTTTTATGCTGAAGTGGGTCAGTTGAGAGCCATTTAGAGGCAGCTGGAGATCTAAGAGAAAGGAAGATCTGCTCCCCAGATGTAGTCCCGAGCCCCTTTAATATGTGATGACAATGGAGTCATTTCACAGCAGAGCCACTAACAGAGCCAACATCGCAGTCTGTGGGACAATGTGAAACTCAGCCTACAGTATCGGTAAATCACAAAAGGAGAGAGGAGAAAGGTTATCGATGAATAATGCATTTTCTTTTGTGGTAGCAGGAGGAGAAGAAACAAATGGATCATTAATGGGCTTAATGCGATCAGGGTCTTCTGTAGAAGGGGGGTCAGCCCTCTCTCCTGCCAGCAAGGCCTTGGAGAAGGAGGCTGCTGTGAAGTACACGGGGAGGGGAGGAGTTTGTGGTAGCATTATTTTGGAGTTGCTGCTTTTGTTTTCCAGTATTTCAAAGCCTCTTCTTGAACCCAAGATTAGGTGGGTTATCTCTCTGTTTCTGGGACAAAATAGCATCGTTGTGACAACAGCATATTCTTACAAATTTAGGAAAAGCTATTGCCATTCATGAAAGGCTTAATTGAGATGGTAGGGTGGAGGAATGCAAATAAAGCAACTCAAAAAGAAGAACAGAAAGGAATTAAGGGAAGAAAAAGCATCCCAGAACATTGCCAAGAAAACAGACACATGAAATCTGCAAGTTGCAGCTCGCATCATGTAATAAGGCACTTCCTGTAGAATGGCACACCTGATCTTCTCAAAATGAAATTCACTAATAAATGTTCTATTTAGGGAAAATTAATGTGTTTTACGTACATGTACAAGGAAAAAAAATCCTTTTTGATAAAACTAATCCCCCCTAACCAAGATTCCATTGTGGGCATTTCTCTTCCGGTTCTGAGTGTTGACAGGCCTTAGAGGCCAGCAGTCCTGCGTTCGAATGGAGCTTCCTTTCTTATTCGCTATGGGATCTTGGGTGAGTTATTTTACCTCACTGAGCTTTGGTTTCCTTAACAATAAAATGACCACAAGACCACATACTCAAGGAAGATTTCCAATTTAATGAGATAGCCTGTGCACCCTTGAGTGCCCAGGTCATGCTAAGGACTTAATGCTGGTTGCTCCTTCAGGGAGGGGTAGGGGCATGCCTTCTCACAAGAGTATTCAGACTCCACAGAAGCTAAACACAGCCAAGAGCTGACTTAGCCCTCATTTAGATACAGAAACCAAGAATGCATGACTCCAGGATTTCTTCTGCAGGGGAACCAAACTGCCTTGGTGACTCTTGGAAGCCTTCGAGCTAAATCAAAGAAGACCTACAAAGCCAGGGATAAAGAGCAGCTATTGCTTCGTGCTCCAGATAAAGCCCTAACTCCTAGGAATCCCCTGAGGCTGTTAGGACTCTTGCTCCAAGCTGGCCAACGTCAGCACTGAGCTGTGACCAAGCCTGACCCCCTCTGACCCCATCTGCCATCCCACCCTGCAGGGTCAGTCTGTCACTGCCTGCCTGGAGTTCTCAACTAGGCTTTTCGTTCCCATCTAGGACAAAGAGCACTACCAAGGCCACCCAACCGTAGGTTTTGATTTTCAAATATCAGCTTTCCTCACATTGAAGAATGTGTATCCGTACCATAGCAAAAGAGATAGAAGATGTTTAGGGAAGCAAACTGCTAGCCTTGCTTGAGGCAGGCCATGGGGAAAGACAGGGACCCAGGCTGGCTGTGAATGGCACTGGGTTTTGGCACAGGTCAGAAAAGGTTGGAACAAGTTCTTGCCTGGAGTGAGTCAAGCTATGTACAACATGTGTTAGAGTGACATCAGGAAGACAGAGGTCAGAGCTCAGACACTGGCCACGAAGAAGGGAGAGATCCAAGCAGAGGCAGTGCTAGGATTTTGTCAGAGAAGGTGACCTGGGAGTTTTTTAGTTCGGATTCCTTCTAGAACTCTCTAGGTCTTAGAGGAGCTACAGGCTTTGTTTTCCAGGTCTGGTCCCTAGGAGACTAGAAAGCATCCTCATGCTCACATGCGTCTCTGGTCCCCTCAGGAGGGAGAACAAGATGCTAGACTGACTATAGCCTTCATAGAAGACATGGATGTTCATGGAAACTCATCATCATCCTCAGAAAATTTATGGGAACTCAATTTTTCTGCAGGACCTCCTCTTCTTGAGACAGGTACTTAGCTTCAGGTCAGAATCCCAATACATTTAGAAAATAGATGGTAGGAGGATGCTAAAAACTGACTTAACGCAAATGCAAAGCAACTGCCTGAATAAATAGAGGGACTGTGTGGAAAAGAAACAGATAATAGGGCCCTCTTGAATGTACAAGAGGCCTGTCTACCTCAGCCATCAACATGCATGCGTGGCTGTGAGGCTAAACACAATGGCACAGGCTGCTTTTAGGATCTGACTCTAACAGATGAACACTGTCTCAGGGGTGTGGATTCATGGCCAGGTACCCCACTAGCCTGACTGTTGAGCATGAAACCTAGTGCTCTGGTAAAAGTTCCATGAAGGGCAGTTCCATTGTGGAACATTATTCACTTTTAGGCTTTAGAATTGACTTACAGATAAAAAGATGCATTTACAGTCACCTGAGGTCTGTATCCCAGTTCTACCCAGGGCCTCAGTATTTTTCATTAGTATCCAAGATACGGTTATAACCTCCCCCACAAAATGAATGAACATCCACTGAACAATCTCAGCTGCCTCCAGCTCCCCACAGCCTGTCTAGGAAATTAACATGATTTTGAGTCTGATGGTTATCTAACAATGAGTTATATGATTAGGCAGAACACCCATCTCCCCTTTTCCTTCAAGTCTTGTTGGAAAATGCACATAATGACACAGATGGCTTATCCTCATCAAGACCTGAGAATTTTGGAAGCTCTTGACTTCCTTGTAAAAAGGCCCACATTCTTGTGAAATACAAATAACTATAGAAACATGCCCTGCACTAAAACTTGTTTCCATCACAAGGGATCTAGAACAAAAGGTCACTGTGAAATGTAGGCTCAAGATAAGAAAAACAAATAGCCAGTCCAGATGTTCTATTTTCCTCTCCGTGGTGAACGCTGACAGCAAGTCTGCAAGTCCTGGCTGCAGGTGAGGGTTGAATTACCTGAATGTAAAGCATCTGCTGACTCAAACCACCTGGACTCTAACTCACTAGTACTCTGCAAGCAATGGCTCCTCCCCTTTGCTCAGGAAAACATCATACACAGATGTAGTCAGATAATCTCCCAGAAAAGTTACAATCGAAGCCCCTGATACTCCAAGATGTCTCTCCTTCATCCTGCCTCTCTGTACCCTAATAAATTCTCTTTCCCACTTCTTCCAATTCTTATCTTTATTCCTTTGCTTTGCTCTAAGGATTAAAGTGGGGCTGGTGGGGAGAGGGAAGCCACAGCTCATATTTCAAGGGGTTTGAGTTGGAAGAAGACACCAGCTATTCCTCCCCCACTCCCCACCCTCACACACACACAGACTTTTCCCCATCAAAGACCATCTTTTACCATGTACATCTCAATTCATGTTTACTGCATCTATGTTCTGTGATGCACTTCACAGTCTATATGTAGTCGAATTCCCTAAGAACTATCCCCTTTAATTCATCAGTTTAAAACACATTTATAAAAGACATGCCAAATCATTAAAAGAATTCCCTGCACATGTGGTTTTGTAGAACATACACACAACATATGCAAGACCCACTGCCTGCATTATTACTCATCACTGGGCTACAAGAACTCAAAATAGCTCCAAGGACAATCGGCAATGCCTCCTGCACAACTCACCTGCAAAATCTTTCTGTTTTTAGAAGTGAATCAGGGCAGTCTAGCCAGCCATTATCTCAGAAGGGAATTAGGTGACTTTTACGAAAGTTCGGCCTGTTATCCTCTTATATTTCCTGGCTTTGGATTGGTGGTTTCTTTGTTATTGCTTTTTTGCCATTTTCTTTTCTTCTTGAAAATTATAGACATGGTAGTTCACTTGAAATGCACTGAGAATCCTAATTGGGCACCAGTGTTCCTGGTAAATTGTTTCCTTTCGGCATGAGATAGAGCAGCTTGCATTTGCTACAGTGGATCAAACATCCATTTTCATGCCTAGCCACAATAACAAGTGGGAGCGCATTCTTTAAACAGCCATGTTTGTCTCAGCATAATAAATGAGAAACACACCAACAGCACATTTTGGAGCTGAGAATCCCAAAAAAAAACCACCACCCAAAAGTCCCCAGTTAGCTTGGATATCTGCGCAGGGATTTGAGAGAAGAGAATACAGGAAGAATTCACTACCTGTTCGTTATCTCACGATCAAATTATACCCATTCATGAGCTGAATCTAAGAACCTTGAATTCTTTAAAAAAAAAATAGAATTTTATTTCATCACAATTCTGAAGGCTGAAAGTCCAAGAGGAAGGTCCCAGCAGGACTGGTGTCTGGTGAGAGCTCTCCCTTTGGAAACGGTGGCTTGTGTGTCCATGTGATCTCTTCTGCATTCACAGATTTCTCTCTCTCTCTCTTTTCCTCTTTTTATAAGGCAAGCAATCCTATAGAGTAGGACCTCACCTATAAGACCTCATTTAATTTGAATTACCTCCTAATGGCCCTATCTCCACAAACAGTCACATTGGGGATTATGGTTTCAACATGTGAATTTTGAATTTTGAGGGAACACAATTTAGTCCACAGCTGACATAAAACCAAAACATTGTCTTTTTAACTATGTTCTAATTTTATTGTATAAGAACCCTGAATTCTACTTATCCTCAGGTGTTGGGTGGTAAAGGCTGGCCAGAACTGACATCAATCAGAATGTCAGAGAATATGCCATAATTTGTCATATGAATTCCCTCTTATTTTGTTTTTTAGTTTCTTTTAATATATTTTTGTTGACTTGAGAGAGAGAGAGGAAGGAAGAAATATAGAGAGATAGAAACATGGATGAGAGAGAGAAACATCGACCAGCTGCCTCCTGCACACCCCCTACTGGGGCTCAAGCCTGAAACCTAGGCATGTGCCCAGACCAGGAATTGAACTGGTGACTTCTTGGTTTATGGGTCAATACTCGACCACCGAGCCACACCAGCCAGTTGGGCTGTTTCTTAGTTTTCTTACAAGAATGACTCTAATAAGAAGTTGAGAGCATTATGGTAAGTGAAATAAGCCAGCCAATGAAAGAAAAAATACCACATGATCTCACTCATTTATGGATAATAAAGAACATTATAAACTGATGAACAAAAAAGATAGATACAGAGGCAGTAAAGCATCAAACAGACTGTCAAATTACAGCAGGAAGGTTGGGGAGATAAGAGATCAACCAAAGGACTTGTATGCATGCATATAAGCATAACTAATGCATCCAAGACACTGGGGGGTGAGGGCATGTATGGGAGTGGGGAGGGGCCAATGGGAAGATATGTATACAGTACATGTAATACCTTAATCAATAAAAAAATAAAAATAATTTAAAAAAAGAAGTTGAGCAACTTCTGTAGGGTCAGTTAAAGTTCTCGTTTAGAGGGCATGGCTGTTGTAATGGTTATTTGTCAATTGAAGAGTGATTGTAAAAGCCAAGCCTGAAGGCAGGACTCCCCTTGTTCTGCACCCATTTTCATCACACAAAGAAACAAGCAGCCTGGTGTCGCTCTCATGTAGAGCAAACTTCCAGCGCCAGTCCAAAGACAAGTCTCCTGTTAATCAAGGGCTCCACAGTCTTTGGATTAAAGATCTAACAGCTGTGGTGATACAAAAGAAAATACTTTTTGCATAATATGCCTAATGTAAGAGCCTATGGAACATCTGTGCAAAGGGGCCTATTGCCAGCGTACACTGCATGTTTAGCAAGGCGCTGAGAATTTCAAACTGGAACATGCCAGGCACCAGGCTAATGCAGCATATATTTAATGTCATCCTGAGCTTTCTCCAAGCAGCTGATTGTTCTAATGTGTGAGAGATATTCCTTCAACCCTTTCTGCTTGTCATTTTGGATGTTTTGATTCTGGCTACCAATCTAGCAATTTGGCCACCAAAGAAGGACCTGCTATTGCTGTGGTCTCACTTCATTTTGGCTTGCCTGTTCCCAACATTGCTAACCCTCAATTGCTGGGTAGAAAACTGTGGGGTTTCCCCTGGGCTAGACAATGACCAAATGTGCAATCATTGCTCACCCGTCCTCCTCACGTGCAATGTTTATTGCTGCCCTGGTGGTACAGCCCAGCCTGTTTCTGCCATGGCTTAATCTGAAAATCTTCAGAACCTTCGCATTTCCAAGAAAAATGCGCCCTCTTGTGGTGCATGTTGAATACTGCAGTCCTGGCTCCCTCAGGAGAGCTCTGAAACACCACAGCCTCCAGCAAATAGACCTGCCAGGACGCTAAAAGCTCCAGTCTGCCCCAGTGCTCAAAGCTTTGAGCCTTTTGCTATGAGAGCGAAATCTTCTCTAATTATATCAGGCTTTCCGATATAGTTTGAACCATATAAATTGCTGATAGGCCAACATTCTTGACCTATAAAATGGTGATTTTATGTAGTTCAATGTAATATATAAAGATCAACCAGGGAAACTTTTTCCAGCCCCTATGTTTCAGCTGAGCCCTTGAGCTACCAGCCAAGAATGAAAATCCTTTCTATTCTAGCAACTACAGTGAGGAGTTTTAAACACAATAAATAAATATTTTCAAGTCCTAAATACTAGATACTTTTTGTCAAGCTCTGAACATAAACGTCTCATGTTTCTTAATCAACTGGCAATTAATTATAAAGATCAGACTTACAAAGGTGGACTCCCCTCCATCTTCCATTTATTTGTTAAAGCGCATTTGCCAAATAAATGACAAAACTACCTCTACCCTAGCACAAGTAGCTGGTGCTCTGAGCAGACTTCTTCCTCTGAAACAAGGCAAATAGAGTAATGCTAAATCGGTTGCTGTAATTCTCTCATAGATTTAATCATGGTTGTAAGTGCCGTACGTGTTTGTTTTTAATATGAGAAATTGGTGTGTGATGAATTATGTTAGACAATCTTTTTCAACAATGTTAATTCATTATATGTTCACAAAATTATAAAATAAGATACTATGTTTAATTATTCAACATTAACTATCATTAACATCAAATGGGGGGATAAATCTGTAATCTCATTATCAGAGACTCATTATAATAAATAAAGAGCTTTAGCCCTCGCTGGTTTAGCTCAATGGATAGAGCGTCATCCTGCAGACTGAAGGGTCCTGGGTTCAATTCCAATCAGGGCACATGCCCGATTTACGGGCTTAATCCCCAGTAGGGGGTGTGTGGGAAATACCCGATCAATAATTCTCTCATCATTCATCTTTCTCTTTCTCCTTCTCCCTTCCTCTCTGAAATCAATAAAAATATTTTTTAAAAAGAGCTCTAAGAAATTAATAAGAAAAATATCAACAACTCAGTATAACAAGGAATGTGATCAGATAATTAATATATTCTGAACCCTATTCATACACAAGTGAAAGGAAGCCCAACTTCACTAAAACTTAGATCAATGAAAATTAAACCTACAGGGAGATATTTTTATCTCTCAGATGGATAAAATATGTGAAAACTTTGTTGACATACTCTTAACAAGGTTCTGAAGAAACAGACACTCATAACATTTCTAGCATATGTTTAAATTGGGACATGCTTCCTGGGAAGGACAATTTTGTCAAAACTATCAACATCACACATATATATATACTCCAGGCCCTGGCAAATGTCATGTCAGGTAATGCAGCTTACAGGTATGCTTAAACACATTTAATATGCCATATATTAAATGTTATCATTTGCAGAATTACTTTTAATAGCACAAACAACCTAAAAGTCAATCAAGAAGAATATAGTACAGCCATATAATGAGATATTATAAAGCTGTTAAGAAAAGAAGTAGGAAGTTCTTCATGAATCAATATAGGACAAGATAAATTACTTGAAGGGAAAAGTACAGAAGTGCCCAAAACATGCCACTTAATAATTACAGAAAAGCATATTTACATTCTTGCTTTATAAACATAAAGAAACTCTAGAAGGATATCCCCCGAAGAAGTAATAACTGGTTCATTAAAGAAGCAGATTGTAGGAAGAAAACATTTCACAGTATTCTTATGGAGGTGGGGAAGATATATAGATTTACAAAAATTAAATGTAATAGGATTATTTATGTTATCAGGCTAAAAAAATCTCTTTTATCTTCAACAAACTTAATAAATTGTGTGTTGATGTATGGGCAGGGTGCACGTAAAACTGCTAAAGGGCCACATACTGCTTAATCCTAACTGATAAACCCCTTGTGTGATCTCAACAAGGGATGCTGCTTTTCAGCACAAACAGTAACAGAACTTGAAACCCACTAGAGCACCTGATCCAAAAGCATTGTTGGGGGGCCTGAGCTTTCTTCAAACCACTTTTAGCATCATGAGCTTGTCCAACAGCCAGCACATGAGTCAGTGCCACTTGTTTGTGTGTGAAATGAGTTTAATACAGTACTTAGATACTTTCAAAGACAGACGGTTCTCAGAATTACTGAGCTCTACTCTTCCTGCAGCTGCTTTCATTCAGAGTTAGGAACATCTACTGTACGTGAGTGGACAGCTCATCAGTACCCCAAAAAACGCATCAGCTTCAACAATATACATCCAAAGGTCAAGACTGAATCCCGGGGCCAGCTCACTCCTTGTTCTTGACCTTCAAGAAGTCAGAAGTGAGTTGTTTTTAGCTTGAGGGTGAGAGGACAGCATAAATAAGCTCCCCAACAAAGCCAGAAGGAAATCGGGTTTAAGAGGAAGACGTTATAAGAACATTGTTGAGCTCAGCAACATTATAAATGGTCCTTGTGTCTTTTTGTCCCCCCCACCAAAAAAAAGTGGATGTTTAAAAAGTAAATGCCTGCATATATGCCGCTGACTAGCTGTGTTCCCAGGCACTCATTTTCACTCTGACTTTCTTCATCTGTCCCCTGGACAATGAAGGATATTGAGTTAGAACAGTGCTGCTCAACCTTTGATCATTATCACCCCCGCAGGGTGATTGGGAAATAAAAGATGTTTGTTTTTTTCCCAATCACCCTCCATCATAAAATGTTAATACCACAGTTACACTGTATATTGTGTATGTACTATATGTATATCTGTGCTTTACATGTAAAGAGTACTTTTTGCCCCCGGTGATGGTTTACTTTACGTGTCAGCCTGACTCTGCTAAGGAAAACCCCCAGATAGCTGGTAAGACATTATTTGGGGTGTACCTGTGAGGGTGTTTCTAGGAGAAATTAGCATTTGAAGCCACAGACTGAGTGAAGAAGATGCCCTCACCAGTGCAGGTGGGCATCATGCAACCTGTTAAGGGTCAGAATAGAAGCAAAAGCAAAAGGGTAAGTGTGTTCCCCTTCAGTGGCATACAGCAGGATGTGCATCTTCTCCGGCCTCATGCACCATACATCAGTGTTCCTGGTTCTCAGGAGCTCAGACGGAACTACACCACTAGCTCACCTGTGTCTCCAGTGTGCAGACAGCAGACGGTGGGACTCCTCGGCCTCCACAGTCACCCGGGCCAATTCTTACTCTAAGTCTCCTCTTATACTAGCTCTCTATCCCGTGGGTTCTATTTCTCTGAAGAACCTGAGTAGCACACTCCCCAAGGAATTATTCCTCTGTAAAATGGGTGAATTATATCCACAAGAAGGATCCAGAAGATTCCTTCTAGTTTTAAAATGTGTGCATGTAGGCACCAGCTGTGCTTGAGTCCAATCCTGACTCTACCACTTGCTATCACATGACCTTGAATAAGTTTTTGAACACATGCTCACGCATAAAACAGGTGTCATAATACCTCTCACAGGGCTATCACAATCAAAAATGAAGGCAAAGTAGGCAAAGCCCCTGGCCCCGACCCACTGTGAACAATCAATAATTGGCAACTTTCATTTGCTTAATTTAAAACAAATCTATTGAAGTAGGACTTTAAGAGCATTCATCTCAGGTAAAAACTGCTGTTTGACCTGGAAGGTCATATAAATCCATCCCATATCACAAGGTTATTCTCCTATACCTGAGGACCAGAAACATAAAAGATTGATTCCTGTTGACTGACTGACTCAGTGGTTCCAGGAGTTGAGACTGTAGATGACCTTTAGAGGAGATTAACTTTGCTCAATTTTGCTTCTGCACAATCTGCTTTCACAAGATAGGTCCGCATTCCAACGTCTAGCAGGGTGTGGTTGGGAGATAAGGAGCAGTCAACAGGAACAGTTGCGGTCCACTGAAACCCACCCCCCTCGGCTGTTCACGAAATTTAGAAAATTTTGTGGTTAAGGCCCTTAAAAGGACTGCCTACACCTGGGACATCATGGACTCCACCTGCGTGTGGTGCCCTCACAACCATAGCTGGCCAGCTCAATAAATCTTTGCTTGCTTATTAGCAACTTAGCAGCCTCCATGGTCATTTGCAACTGGTCGTAGAAGTCGCCCCACAACACTATAGCTTACATATGTATATCAAAAAATTTAACACTGATCATAGTAACATAAGCAATAATTATAACCAATGACTCTACGACCCATCCTGTGCTTTTATTTGTGCCTGGAATGTAGGCCCACCTTAAATGCTAGTTCCTATTGTGACTTCAAAATTCTATCCAACTTTCAGAAAGGCCACAATAAAAAAAAATGTCATCCCTTTCAATAAAACTTTTCTTAGTTTACCAAATGTAAATCTCCCCAGCTTTACAATGCCCATCCACCATGAGGGTGTCAAACACATTCTGCTTTATAAAGTACATGGATTTTAAATATCTCAAGGATGGGAATTCTGTTACATTCCTCTGTGTTTTACATATGTGCACACACACACACACACACACACACACACACAATGTAATAGATTTTCAGTAAATATTTGTTGGATAAATGAACTAATAATGCTGCAAAGTGGGATCACAAAGATCAAATATAACATTAGCAAATAAAAGAAATAAAATAGGTAGTCTCAAATTCATATCTATGTTAACCTAATGACCAAGAAAAGTAACTAAGATATAGATAGAACTGAGTTTGTTTTGTCATCATTTATCCTTAAAGTCCTAGACATGAACTCCAAAGAACGGCTCATCTTTTTGTATTGTGGAGATTAATGAAAAGTCCTGGTAACAGCCAATTTATGAGGCATGAACTTTTTTTTAAAGAAGCTATTCTAGAGAGAGTTGGGCTGCCTCTTATTATGTCTCAAACTTGAGTTCTATTAAAAGTGTACAGAGTATCTGTGTAATAATGAGAACCGTTTTTTCTGACAGTCCTATTCTGTTATTATTATCTGTGGCTGTTCTTTGTGGTGCCCCTGCTTTGGCTGGGGGCAAGTTCTGGGATACAAGAAATATATACATTAAATGGAATAGCAGAAAGCAAGGAGAAGCCAGAAAGAAAAAGTGACTATATGAAGCATTTGTTTTTTAGACCCTATGATGTTTTAAACATACACCTCATGCTTTTTGCACATGCTGAATAAGCAGGCTAATTAAAAAGCCCGTACAGTTCTTGTTAAAATCTGTTCAAGTTTTTTGGAGCACCTGTTATAACAGAATGCCCACAGACTTGATAGTTTAGAGCCAAGACACCTGCTACCTTATGTCTCACAGTATGTTCAGTTTTATACTGTAGGCAAAAAAAATAAACACTTTTGACATTTAGCAATCTTATAAAAGTGATATGAAATAATCAGGAAAGATATTTAACCCTTCTTGTGCTGCTGTGGGAAGCCACACCCTTTCCTGTGTAAGAAATGGATTGGCACATTTTCCCATGAAGTTACTTAAGCTTTTTTAATAATCCCCAATCACAAAAGGTTTTTTAAAGAGTCCAGGCATCTTCTTGGGAGCAGCAAATTTTCTAGTTAAAGAGACCTTCAAAAAGCACATTACTGTTTTGACTTTGTCAAATCTTTATGAAATTCTCGAACAGGTTTGATGGTATTACTGCTGATGAGATTTTTAACCAGAACATTATTTGAAAATACATTTTAAAGAGAATTATTATAGTAGCTTTACAGTTAAAGAATTTTCATAGTCCAGACAAGTACATAGGTATATTGAGATTCACTTTTGTGGCTGATAAATCTTACGAGGATAATGTGAAAATGCTTTTTAAGATACATCATTTCAAATAGTTGTCATTTAATCTACTGTATTTAAGTCCATTGAGGTCTGAATCCATGTATTATTTGACTGTTTTGACAGAGTTGGACAACAGAGTGAACAAATATTTCGCCATGGTGAAAAACTTTTTCAAATTTGTGTTGTTAGTTTAAAATGTAATTCATGCTCATGACATTTCCCCTAATAATAATCTGCTTTTGATCTAGCAATTCTACCTGTAGAATTATGTCCTACAGTCAAGTCACATATATAGGAAAACTTAAATATAAAATATCATTTATATATTATATATACAGCAAAATATTTTAAACAACATAAATGTCCATTAATAGAGAATCAGTTAAATAAATTATGATATATCAATACAATAGAATACTATGTAGTTGTCAAGTGAATAAAGCAGCTATGTATACAGTGATATGAAATCTTCTCCCAGACATACTAAGTGAAAAACAAAGTGTAAAAACAAATAACCAAGCACACACACACACACACACAAACACACACACATGTGCACATGCACACACATACACACGAGCGTGCATTTTAAAATTCAATAGAATATCTTTGGAAGAAAGCACAAAAAACCGACATCAGTGGTTACATCTGAGGAAAAATGTAAGATTTAGGAGACAGGCATAGGAGGCTATTTACTTTTCACTAAAAAATCCATTGGTAGCTTAATTGTACTACATATACATCTTATCTATTGAAAATATTTTAAAATGCAAGTTGAGCCCAGCCAGTGTGCCTCAATGGCTGACCATCGACCCCTGAACCAGGAGGTTATGGTTTGATTCCCAGTCAGGGCATGTGCCAAGGTTGCAGGCTCGATCCCAGTGTGGGGTGTGCAGGAGGCAGCCAGTCATCATTGTTGTTTCTATCTCTCCCTCTCTCTTTCTCTCTGAAATTAATAAAAAACAATTTTAAGCAAGTTGAAATGATCCATTTAATTTGGGAAATAACAAGACAGTGTAATATATTATGGGCATACTTTACTATAACATAGTATCATAAAGTACTCCTAAAATTCCAGGCTGTTACTTTGTTAACTCCAAATCAGTATTTAACAATATAAATCACAATTTAATGTCTCATTATCATGATGAAAACAGCTTTTGAATGTTGATTGTGTATAGCTGTATTCAAATACAAGCTGTTTAGACTTTTAACCAACATAGCAGCACTAGGAGTGATTATGTATAATTAGAAAACAACCTAGAATATATGTTTCTAAGATGCATTTGAAGATAATGGAAACCATTTTTAAATGTTCGTGAGAAAAGATGTCTTAGTTTCTCTATCCAAAGAGAAAACAGGGTTCTGTTTGTCCTGGCGACCAGAACTTCTATTCACCTGTGTCATTTTGTACAGGAATCATCCCAAACCTGGGGCCAGGGAGGCCTATGCCTTAAAATGGACAAGAACACATCCCAGCTGGAGGCCTTACATCTGTAGAGCCATACATGGTGCAGTGCCCTATAAATGTCAGGACCACCCTGGACAATACGTTGAAGCGGACGATGTACTGTCAGATATCCTGGACAGGAGCTTTAATCTTTCAATGAACAATGTTTCCACCCTCGAGAGCTCTGCAGCAACCAGCTCTCCCAAGCCATCAGATAAGCACACTAAAGTTAGAGTATACTTAGTGTTCACTTGCATTTTTAAAATGCATATAAAATTATTGGGAATTAGCACAAGTATTAATTCTGATAAAGAAATGAAAGGCTCTGTTAGGACAGACTGAGAAAGGTACATAAGGGAAGACAGCCTGAAACCAATAATCTCACCAGGTGGGCCATCTGGCCTCCTTGGTCAAGACTGGATAGACTATAAGGACTCACATGACCACCTCATGCAAGTAGTAATGTCACACTGGTCATTTTAAATGCTCACTAAATATTTCTGGCTCTTCTCTGGCAGGATTCTAATCTCTGGCTCTTCTATGGGGTGGAGCCAGGTGCCCATGCCTGGCCAGTGTGTTGTGAGAAGGGGTGATGTGTGATACTGCAGGTCAGAGCATTTCACTTGCTTTAGTCAACGGGAGACCCTGTAGAGTTCTCTCTCCCTCTGCCATGGAGACCAACCATCTTCCACATAATAAGTATTCTGTCACCTGGGTCCTGGAGAAGAAAATAAACCTATGTAGCAAAAAAGTACACCTTTGTTGTTTTTTAAGCCACTAATAATTTGGGGTAATTTGTTACCACCATATACCCCAGCCTCTCTGTACTAACACATATGGGCAAGACTCAGTAAACATGCAGAACAGACTCAGAACAGCTTCAGGTTTACAAAGGTAGCAATAACTGCTGAGCTATCACACTGTACATTTTATTTCCCCTCCCCTTAATTTTATAAAATGTTTTTCTTGATCACGATGGTCTTTTTCCAAACACAAATTTTGATTATATCCTTGGAAGGTGTTAGAATTACCCAATTTAGAAACTAAGAAAATGAGACTCACGCAGTGCCTTTTTCTCTTCCTTTCTCCCTCCCTACTATCATTTGGTGAGAAATTCTCCTTTAAAAAAAGTAATAATAAAAGTTGACATGTAACCAATTAGCACAGCTATATACTTTATTAAAGTGTTATGTAGAAAATTGCCTATGAAGGAAAAAGTTTGTATAATTTCATGGCACTCTAAATTTCTTAGTTTGCCACGTTAATCACATGAAAGACAAGTGGTCAAATAGCTCTGGAATAAACTGTGATAGGCAGAGAAAGTCCTGGGAAAAGCATAATCGGATTCTAAGGATGTCACCATCCCACATTTGTAGAGCTCTTTGCAAACTGAAGAGCGCTTCTCTTTACTGAGGCCTTTACTGGGCTCTTTATCTTGCATGTGTCTCCTCTTCGTATCCATACACCCATGCAGCAATACTGCATTTTCCAGGTCACGTCCTTTTCATTTCACATTATTGGCATGGAAGTTGGAGTTCAGTTAGTCTGAATGAATAACCTGTCCAAGACTTCATAAGTAATAAATGACAGAATCAAGACTCAAAATGAGATTTTCCCACTAGGTCCATGGAAATAGGGACAATGGAAAGAAAAAAGAAGCTTCTCTTACGGTCAGGGAAAGCTTCCTGGAAGAAGTGATCTCCAATATGGATGATGACTCAACCTACACACCTTCATTTCATTTGAACATTAAGCAGATTTTAGAGAAGTGCTTCTCTGGAGCCTAAATTATGTTTATTCATGAGAATGAGTGTTTAGCATCACCAAAAGGTGGAGGCACCCATGTGTTTTTAATGGCCTTACTTTATGTGTAATACACAGTGCCCTCTCAAATGTGGGACCTGGGCAGCAGCCCCTTTTGTCTGGGTTGAGCTATATTGCTCAAGATCCATGGCAGGGATGCCGAGGGACATTTCTAAAGGGAGTAAGCCACTTCTATACCTTCTTCAGGAAAGATTTTACCAGTCCCCTTTTCACTTTACCTATTCATCATCAATTATTCATGATTAGGCTATGTAAGAAGAATAAAATAGTAACTGTACTATTTAGCATATGTATTCTCAAGCATCTATACAAGCATTTTACACACATTATCACATTTCATCCTGACAACAACCAATGAGGTAAATAATTTTCCTATCCCTCTTGTTATAAATTAGAAAATTGAGACACATAAAGGTTAAGTAACCTGCGTGAGGTCACAGAGCTGGCAAGGCAAAGCTAGTGGTATTTAAAATAATGAAGCCTGGAGAATCCAAGATGGCGGCATAGGTAAACACCTACACTGCTGCCTCGCACAACAATTTCAAAACTACAACTAAAAGACACAACGGACATCATCAAGAACCACAGGAAAGCTGGCTGAGTGGAAGTTCTACAGCTAGAAGGAAAGAGAGGGGCTCACAGAACCCAGAGGAGCTGCAAAAAGCTGAGAGCGGGTGCCGGCTTTCTCTGGCGGGAGGGAAACGGAGACTCCCAACGGCATTGAACCCCTTATCCTACGACACTAAACACAAGATCCAGCCGAAACTCATACAGGGTGAGTTTGGACTGTGAAAAGGGAGAAGTGCCGGAAATTTAGGGGAGTCGCAAAAGATCAAAGGCCTGGTGGCAGCGCGCACGGCACTGTGCGCAGGACAGATTGCTGATTGTGCCACTGACTTTCTCGAGTGGGCGGGAGACAGACCCTCCGAACCATGCCACTTCTGAGTCCACTGGGCCCCTGTTTCGGGCGAAACCCTGGAGACCTAGACTCATGTGGTCCTGATGCACAGGGGAGCTGGAAAGGCAGCGGCCTAGAAGCACTGGGGGTGCTCTGGCACAAGGACCGCTCCAGCCATTACCCAGTCACGTGAGACTCAGGGGCCGTGGAGGGTGGGGCCGACTGGAAGGCAAGGCGGTCCCTTAAGCCCTGAGACTCCACCCCTCCCAAGCTCAACAGAGGCTTCTGCGGCTTTGCACATCTGGCATTATAAGGCTGAATCCAACACAGAAGTTTCCCCGACATAGTGAAAATGCCAAGACAAGGGAAGGGATCACAAACAAAAGAAATGGAGGAAAAAAAAACAACAACTGGATATAGAGTTCAAAACCACGCTTATAAGGTTTTTCAAGAATATGCTAGAAAAGATGGATAAATTTATCAAGTCCCAAGAGGAGATGAAAAAGGACCAACTAGAGATGGAAAAGAGCCAACTAGAGATGGTAAAGGTCCAACTAAAGATGAAAAAGGACCAACTAGAAATTAAACATTCACTGACTGAAATAAAAAATATTATACAGAGTCCTAACAGCAGACTAGAGAAAGGCAAGAATCAAGTCAAAAATTTGAAATATAAAGAAGCAGAAAACACTCAACTGGAAAAGCAAGAAGAGAAAAGAATCCAAAAATGTGAAGATAATGTAAGGAGCCTCTGGGACAGCTTCAAGTGTACCAGAATTGTGGGGGTGCCAGAAGAAGAGAGAGAGCAAGATACTGAAAACCTATTTAAAGAAATAATGACTGAAAACTTCCCACATCTGGTAAAAGAAATAGACTTACAAGTCCAGGAAGCACACAGAACCCCATATAAAAGAAATCCAAAGAGGACCACACCAAGACACATCATAATCAAAATACCAAGAGCAAAAGACAAAGAGAGAATATTAAAAGCAGCAAGAGAAAAACAGTTCATTACCTACAAGGGAGCACCCATACGACTGTCAGCTGATTTTTCAACAGAAACGATGCAGGCCAGGTGGGAGTGGCAAGAAATATTCAACGTAATGAATAGCAAGAACCTACAACCAAGAATAATCTATCCAGCAAAGCTATCATTCAGAATTGAAGGGCAGATAAAGAGCTTCACAGATAAGAAAAAGCTAAAGGAGTTCATCAACTCCAAACCAGTATTATATGAAATGCTGAAAGGTACTCTTTAAGAAGAGGAAGAAGAAAAAGATTAAAGTCAAAAAATTATGAACAACAAATATGTATCTATCAACAAGTGAATCTAAAAATTAAGTGAATTAAAAATTTGATCAACAGAATAAACTGGTGAATATACTAGAATCAGGAGCATTGAAAGGGAGTGGACTGATAATTCTCAGGGGGAAAGGGTGAGGGGTATACAGGGAGAGACTGGACAAAAATCATACACCTATGGATGAGGTCAACGGGAGGGAGAGAAGGGTGGGAGCTGGGTGGAGGGGTGCTATGGAGGGGAAAAAAGAAAAACAAATGTAATAATCTGAATAATAAAGATTTAATTAAAAAATAAATAAAATAAAATAATAAAGCCTGCCTCTACAGCCTTCACTCATAGGACATAAGTTAGTCATGACCATTTTATCCCATGACTTTCTCCTTCTTCACTTCTTAATTTTAGATTACTTTTGATTACTTAAAGTAATTATTCAAAATAAAGGACATGTGGATGAGCTTATAGATAATGCTTGGGTTCAAATCCTAGATCTCTACCAACTGCATAAACTTGAAAGTCACATTCTGCAAAGCAGAAATATTCATAGTATGGACCTTATAGGGTTAGCATAAGGAATAAATAAATTATTCATGTAAAGCACTCATAATAGTAGTGCCATGTAACTATTTGCTTTTGTTGATGTTATATATGGCTTATCTTCTGAGTTCTCCAGTAACAATAAAAATAGTACCTTTCAGAGGTTTGTTGACTATTAAATGAGTGGAAATATGGATGGTACTTAGAACAATGCTTGACATGGAAGAAACGCTGTGTTTGTTAATTAAATGAGGATCATTATTTATTATTATTATTTGTGGTGTATTTTCTGAGCCTTCCAACACATGAAAAAAATTTTTTCATTTCCCTAACTCTTGAATGAAAATTCAGCTCAATATAACTAATGGGGTCATTGTTTTTGTGCCCCAAAACTTTTTACCAGTATATCAATGGTACTCATCTCAACCTTTTCTTTTTCTTTCTCTCCCCAGCACTGCAACATGGGCACACTCCCAGGATTACAGAAACTATTGAGATATTTTGAGACTATTTAAATAGTGAGCAAATAGAACAAATAGGGGAAAGAGAGAAGAGAGGGAGAAATAAACATAAGAAAAGAAAGAAGAATGAAAAGAGTGAGGCCTTAGAGATCTGTAAGGAATGGGATTCCAAGCAGTTATTAAGGAATTAACCTGAGAAAGGAAGAGGAACACGTCTACATTTACAACATGAGGTAACAATGGAAAGATTGTAAAAATGCAGTTTACAGGTTTGTTGATGGACTGGGGAAGTTTCTCTATGGTGACTTCAATGTTCCCTACAAAATAGGAAGTGAAATCATCTGCTGGTAATAAGGGTGGAAGTGGGGATATCTGGGTTTTGAAGAGGAGTATAGAGGAAGTTTTAAACTGTTGTGGAAAAGGGGGAGATGATGGGCAATGCTGAGGGCCTAGATGATTTTCCTATGGCTCAGCAGATGCAGTGTGGTTATGTGTTGTCCTTCAGCAGTGTTCAGAAAGATAGTATAGATTTGAATATAGTATTTCAGAAGTTAGAAATTCTGGATCATGACAACATCGTGGTGCCTCCCCGGAGAAGAGGAGAGTGCACTAATGAGGAACAAAAGTGAAGGTCATAGCAATGAGAAAATAAGGAAACAGAGTCCAGGCAATTGGGTGGGGTACTTGTTTGCTAGGGATGCTGTAACAGAGTGCCACAGGCTAGGTGCCTAAAACAGCAGAAAAGTATTTCCTCGTTGTTCTGGAGGCTAGAAATCCAAGACCAAGGTGCCAGGAAGATTGATTTCCTTTGAGGCCTCTCCCCTCCACTTATAATGGTCATCTTCTCCCTGTGCCTTCACATCATGTTTCTTCTGTCCGTGTCTGTGTCCTAATCTCCTATTCCTATAAGGACACCAGCTATTGGATTCCCCACCTCAATGATCCCATTTTACTCTTTGCATTCCCCATCTGAGAGTCCTATTCTGAGATACCAGAGATTAGAACTTCAATGTATGAATTATGGAAGGACACAATTCAGCCCATAATGGAGGGGTCACCCTAGATGAGGCTGAAGGCACTTAGAATGAGGGTGAATAAGGGACTAAACAGCTTTCTGCTATTTCCTAGAGGCCATGTCTTCTATTTGAGATTCCAACCCATTTCTTCTTGCAATATTTTTTTCATAGACCCATAATCCATGTTAACTTTTTGTTGCAAAGTTAGTTTTGTCTTTTACCAAAAGACAGGTAGGTGGCTTGCACAACCCTACTCACTTCAGCATCAGTGTGATCCCCTCACTGGCTGTAGAACTGGAGATCTGCCTGATGTGAAGGGTTCCTGGCTGTGACCATTATGTGACAAACATACATCTTTTGTGACAATACAAAACTAAAATAGAAACCTCTTTTATCCCATGGCTAGATTCTCTGATACACTAAAAATAAAACACAGCTAATTCTCTCTCTTTCTCTCTCTCTCTCTCTCTCACACACACACACACACACACACACACACACACACACACACACAGACACACATACACACACACACACACACACTCTGGTAGAACTGGTAGAACTTTCAAATTTTCTTCTCTTCTGAGTCATTATGAAAATATGTAATACTCATCGTTTATTGAACAGAGCATGGTACCAGACCCTATGCTTTGAACTCTACATTCATTATCTCATTTAATATTATAGCAATCCCAGATGATGAAATTGATTCAAAGGTAAAATAACCTACCCAGAATCACCCAGCTGATAAGTCTGTCTTGTTTTCAAATACTGTACTCAACAACAATGCTTTATTTATGGGGATCAAGTCTCCTTAGATATGTGGCTTACCACCATCCCATTTCCTGCCAGGATGTTTATAAATCAATGTAGAAAGTGGGAATAAAGGAAAGAGTATACCTCACAGAGTACTTCTTATGCTTTTCCTTTCCCCCCCCCCCCAATTGTTTTAAACCCTAGATCAATTCACCAGAGGTCAATAGAGAAATACATAGACTTTTTTCTTACCTTCTTTCAGCTTAGCTGGCCTGTTCTATTTCAGGATACAAGGATTAGTTAGGTCACAAATTGTTTTCTCAATCTACTTTTATTCTGGTTTGTGGTAATGGGTAAGTTCTTCACAGGTTTTAGCAATAGATTATCTGTCAGTTTTAGTTTTCAGCATGAGGTGATGTGAGGTTTTGTCTTCTTTGAATGTTTCATAGTGTGAGATTGAGAGAAACTGAATCTAGGGCTAATATTTTCATGCCATTTTATCATTGAATTTTTAACCCTTGTGATTTTGGAGCTTTTTAAAACCTCTTTCTTTATTAAACATTCCACCATCTAAGAAAATCATTGGCAATTTGGTGTTTGAAGATGCTGAGCTAATGCTGGGAGGGACGTTCATGTTAAAACATACAAATCTACCTATTCACAAATTAAGTAGGTTTTTCCTGTTTAGATACTTTAGACTTTGAGAATTGGGGAGGAAGAATTCAGACAGACTACAGAGGACAATTTCCTGCTATGGAAATTTACCTTCAAAACACCCTATCTTTTTCACTTCGGTTCAAGTTAATAGTCAAAATTGTGAAACATAAAAAACTTCACCCATCTCCAAATTTACATTGTTTTAAGAAAGATCAGAACTAACAATACAGGACATAAATGATAGTACAGTAGCTCCCAGTGTCCCAGACCTTGGGATTTGCATTGGCATGATGACAAGTGAAGCTGAGTGGACACACACACACACACACACACACACACATACACACACACACTGAGCTAGAGGAAAGCACCAGTTCTGGGGCATCTTCAGCTTTTACACCTCAGTAGTCACCCACCCCTCAGGGGTTCAAGACTCCTGCCCATTCTCTAGTACAGCTGCATCTCGTCAATACAGGTTACTTGTTATTTGATAAATAATTCAGGCATTTATCTGAGGTGCTTGGCTGGTATGTTGCAGGATTATCTTTATTTTTGATCTGGCATAGGGAAACTCCTAATCAGTTCCATTGAGTTGTGCTGCAAGAAGGATAGATTAAGGAGGATGAGACTGGGTGGTGAGCACACAAGGTGATATACAGATGAGGTATTATAGAATGGTGCTCTTGGAAACTATATATGTCACCCCGATTAATTTAATTTTTTAAAAGACCAAGAGGCAAAGCCTCAAGCACCCTGATGCTACCAAGCCCAGAACCTTATATGAACCCTTTCTTTGAGCCTGCAATGCCAGCTATAAAAACAGGTTTCCTCTCCCCCCAGTTCATTAACTTTACAGGGAGTACTTTTTATTTTTCAAAAGACAAGTGCACCTTCAAAAAAACAAAAACAGGGAAAAGAAGAATTTCAATTTCTGAAAGTCCTTTTTCTTTTATAAAATTAATAAACAAATATTGGCTTTCTAACCCAAAACATGTTTCATCCTAATCAGTGTTCTATCAGATAAACATCCAGAAAAGCAGTAATTAGATTAAGGTTTGAGGGAATCCAATTGATCAGAAAACCCTATAAAAAATCAGATACACACATTCATTGATAACTCATTTCATCTGTTTCTCTACTCTTCTACAAAGAAAGATTTTGCCTAGGATGGAGATATTTTTTACTTCTATATGTATGTACCATATTTGGTTATATGCAAGGAACATTATATTGTTTAGTCCAAAAGTATATAATAGCTTTCTTTTATATCTTCTTGTCTTCAACCATCTGTTACAGTTATTTATCCTAAAATACATACATATATATATATATATATATATATATATATCCTACATTTAAAATAATTCTTGGGGAAAACTTTATTATGCCTTTTAAAATCTTTATTATTTTGACACAATTTATTACTAAATAAATAAACTGTTTTAATTTAAGCTAAGAAAACTAATTGGTATCAGATACTAAAAGTTCTTGTGAGTTGTTGAAAGTGTTAGCTCTGGGAATGGCATTTTTATATTTTTGTTATTGATTTGCCTTTGAGACAAACTGTAACAAGAAAACAGGTGATAAGCCTCCAGGAAAAAAAGCTACAGACTACTGTTGATAAACAGATTTTGAATTAATCAGTTCTGCATAATTATGTGAGTCATCAAACATCTTAAACCAAATACAACGTCTTATATTGCTTTATATGTAATGAAAACTTATTGTTTATATCTTACCTCTTTAAGTACAGTTTTAATTTTTTAAAGCAATAATAGAAATTTTTAAATGGCATGTGTTCAGGCATATTAAATTTTATTTTTAGATTTATAAAATGAGATAAGAAGGGATTCACTTTTTACAAATAGTTATCATTAGTGACAGAACTGGGACTCAGAGTGTGCTACTATTCCTGCCTCATACTTAGTGGAAATCATATTTTGTTGCCAGAAAATGGGAAAAGTGAACATCTTAAGAAACATAACCTGACAACTAAAGGACAGTGCTCTCTCTAGGTGCTTTTAAGAATCTTGCCCACATATCTGTAATAGCAACAAAAAAATTTTAGAGGAAAATACTTGAAAGTAATAAGCAGGAAAAAACTGTAAATATTTCTGACATAAAAGAAGTCTCAATAAATAGATAATACAAGGAAATAACATAATGATGTTCAATGTCATAGAGATATTAATTATTATCAAATCATTAAATGCATTTAATGCAATTTAATAAAAAATAGAGTTTTTAGAATTTTGGCCAAGTTTTAAAGAAGTCATCTAGGATAAAAACATAAGGATTTGAATGAGATAACTTGCTCTATTAGAAACTGACATCCTATAAAATAAAAGCATAACATGCAAATTGACCGAATGGCCGAATAGTGGAACGAATGTATGGACGACCTTCTGAGACCACGCTATGACACCCACTGGTGCCAGGCCAGCCAAGATGGGTGTAGTGTGATTGGTCAGACCCACCATCGCCCCATGATCGCCCCACAACCAGCAGGATGTGGCGGGTGGGTGGGGCCTGCCTCTGCAAAGGAAAGCTGGTGCCAGCAGCCAGGGGAAGGAAGGCCTACTCTTGTATGAATCTTGTGCATTGGGCCTCTAGTATATTATAAACTATAATACTTTTTTTAAAGTGATACTGACTAATGTGAGAATAGGCAGAAAAATCAATGAAGCAAATTAGATGGCCCGAAGACAGATTAGCATAAGTTAAAATTTACCCTAAGTACATAATCCAAGCTTTGTACCCCCAAAAATATGTTTTAACATTTCCTTAAATAACAAAAATCTTAAGAAACCCCTAACATAGCCTGTCAAAGAGAGTGATTAAACAATGATGCACATCTATATGAGAGATGGAGGATTATATAATCATTTAAAAGCACTGTTTTGACGAATAAATAATTGCATGGGAAAATGTTCATGAAAAATTATTAATTGAAAAACATGATTCAAGGTTAAGTGTATATTTCTATATTTTTATATGACCATCTAACAAATATAAATAAATTTATATTCACTTATATTATATATATTTAATTTTTTAAAGATTTAAAGGAAATACATCAATGTGTTAAAATTAGCTGTGTATAATAAAATATATGTGATATTTTACATTTCTTTTTATATTTGTTTGTATTTTTCAAATTTCCTGCAATTGTTGGCATCTAGGAAACTTATTCTACCTCTACCTTGATAAAAAAAAATGAGACACATAAAATATTTTAAAAGTTATTTTATTATATTTTGTTTTCATAATTAGGTTATGATTTATCCAACTCCATTGATAATGACTTCAGCAACTTAAAGTGCAAAGTCTGGTTTCTCTATTGCCACATATCCCCCCCAAAAATGCTATATCTTCATATGGGTACAACATTGACTACCACACAACCCAACAAGAGCATATAAATAAGATACATGTCACTGTAAGGCAATAATGATTTGCCATTTCAAATCTGACCATTATACAATTACTAGAGGCCTGGTACATAAAATTTGTGCATGGGGGGAGGGGTGGTCTTCCCCCAGCCTGCTCCCTCTCCAATCTGGACCCCTTGAGGGATGTCCAACTACCCGTTTAGGCCCAATCCAGATAGGGCCTAAACAGGCAGTCTGACATTTCTCTCACAATCCAGGACTGCTGACTCCCAACTTCTCACCTGCCTGCCTTCTTGATTGCCCCTAACAGATTCTGCCTGGCAGCCTGATCACTCCCTAATCATTCCCCTGCCAGTCTGATTGATACCTAACTGCTCCCCTGCAAGCCTGTTTGCCTCTAATTGCTCTCCCTGTGGGCCTGGCCACCCCTAACTGCCCTCCCCTGCAGGCCTGGTCCCTGCCAACTGCCCTCCCCAGCTGGCTATCTTGTGGTGGCCATCTTGTGTCCACATGGGTGTCCTGGATGAGGGTGAGTGTTCCCTTGGGCTTGGGGTGGCCTGGGCGAGGGGCCTGTGGTGGTTTGCAGGCCAGCCACACACCCCAGCAACCCTAGTGGAGGCCCTAGTATCTGGGATTTATTTATCTTGTACAATTGAAACTGTAGCCTGGAGCAGAGCCAAGCCTTCTGTTCCCATAGCCATTGAAACTTTGTTGCCTTAAGCAGAGGCCTGGACCCATCAGGGTGTGTGGAAAGGTTGGCTTCCTCCATTGCCAGGGTCAACCCAAGCCTCATTCAGTGATGGCAGCCATTGAAATTTTGTTGCCTTAAGCAGAGGCCTGAGCTGGCCAGGCTTTGTGGAAAGCTTGACTTACTCTATTGCCAGGGGCAATCCAAGCCTCGGTCCTGCTCTTTCTGTGGTTGTAGCCATCTTGATTGCATACTCTCTCTGATTGGCTGGTGGGCATGGCTGGTGGGTGTAACAGAGGTATGGGCAATTTGCATATTACTCTTTTATTAGATAGGTTATTAAGTCCAATGTTATAATTCTCAATAAAACAAAGCCTACTTCTTTATATCAGGATAATAATTCTCAGTAGAACAAGAATTATTTATAATTCATCTTTGAGTCATTTCATATGTTTTGGCTACAATAATAGAAATTCCTAACTCAGTTTTATTTGAGCAATGAGGAAATGTATTATCCCACATAAGAAGTCTAGAGCTTGGGTAGCTCCAGTGTCATGGTCAATGGCTCAGTTATGCCAAAAGAAGTCCAAGAATCAGCCAATTACCCAGAAATTAGAGGATAATTTGAATTCATGATTTAGACAACCAAATGGTGAATGGTACTATATACTGAGATGGGGAACTCAGAGGGTAAAAACAAGTAAGGGGGAGGCTTGAGTTTAGTTTGGGACATAAATGCTTATGGGACATCTAAGTGGTATTGTGTAATAGATAATAGTGTGGTTAGGCTTTTTATTATTGTAACCAATTGTTTAATTACTATTAATTATTGCTTAATTACTATTAAATACCTCCATGAAAATTTCATCAAATAATATTAGTAACTGCCAGATTACCCAGGCTTTTTTTTTTTCTTTCTAGCTCTGACATGATTTGAGTGATACGAAGAGAAAAAGTCATAGCAAATGTTTTACATGCTAACAATTTGAACTAATAAGTATTTTTGGACGTTGTGTAAGAAGAGTTCTGGGCTAAAAATGATGCTGACATTTAAAGACTCTCTGTAAACTTTGGAAATGTGTAGCCTTAGACACCAAGGCTAGTAGCTCAGAAATAATGCTGAGCATCTAAACTTAATGCTTTTCTAATTTTGCTTTCTGTTCTGGGTTCAGATGTCCTCTCCACCCCATCCACTTTTAAGATATTTAAGAGACTCACATATTGGTTTCAAACCTGTATTTCTGGCATATCTGTCCTTTACAATAAAAATTTTTGTCACTCTTTCAAATCTCTCTGGATGGCAGAAAGTCCCCATTTGAGACAAATGTTCCTACGTCTAAAGAACATGGGTGTAAATCTTTTTGAAGGTTTGTTTAAACTATGGTTTCAATGATATTTTTGTCTTGCATACTTATGTTATGCAGGTTCATGATAGAAATTTAGAAAATATCAAAAAGCATAAAATATGTAACCATAATGGTACCCCAGAGATAACAATGGTTAATGTTTTGTTATCCATCTTTATAATTTTCTTTCTATGTCTGTATATAGCATAAAATACATTGTTTTCTTACAAATTGGGATAATATAGTACATAATATTTTGTAAACCCAATTTTTATTTACCATTCATCATGACCATCTTTCAATATCTTTATTTTTTTAATATATTTTATTGATTTTTTACAGAGAGGAAGGAAGAGGGATAGAGAGTTAAAAACATCAATGAGAGAGAGAGACATCTATCAGCTGCCTCCTGCACATCCCCTACTGGGAATGTGCCTGCAACCAAGGTACATGCCCTTAACCAGAATCGAACCTGGGACCTTTCAGTCCACAGGCTGACGGTCTATCCACTGATCCAAACCAGTTTTGGCTTCAATATTTTTAAATAAGCTTCAAGAACATGACTTTTAAAATGGCTGATTATATATATTTCATCATATTATATGATAGAAACAGTATGTTACCAAGCAATCCCCACTTCTGTGGACATTTAGGCAATCTCCAAATTTTTATAATATAAGTAAATGTTGGGTGAACATATATGACGATATATTTTTATGACTTTCTCTGGTTTTTAAGAAAATTCCAAAAAAGTTGAATTACTGTGAAAATTTTTAAAGCTTTTTGTACATATTGCAAAATGCTTATATCCAGTAAGTCTATACAAAACTGTATTCACACCACTAGTTTTATAAAACCATTTAGTGTAAGTTACTTATGTTTTTCCCTCTCTAACAAATACCATATGGGCAAGTATTCTCTGATATTTTCATAGGTCCTTTCTTAAACTGTGAGATTGACCAGTGAGGGTCTTCATTTCATTCTGAAACTACAACAACGTGGGAGGAGGAAAGAGCCATATTTTGGGACTGGAGAGCCAGGTTAGAGTCTTAGTTTTTTTTACAAATTTAGTGTTGAGTCTAGCATTAACTTCCTTGGGCTTTGATTTTCTTTGTCCAAATGACAAGATTATACTAAATATCTCTATAGTCCCTTTCAACTAAGTAGAAAAACAGTAACAACAAAATGCTTATCAGTGGAGCAAGAATTTTGCAAACAGATCAATGGTCTCAGTAAACAATGTTATAGAATCTGACCTATGAGTGGAGCATAATAGTGTTCTCCAAGTAAATTTTTCTCTTTTTGACAAGCTAATATCCTTCTTCTACAAGCAGATTCTGAAGCCTACACAGAGCTGAACTTGGAAGTAGTGGGATGATCAGCCACCTAGGTGATGTGATATGGATAAAGCCACAAATCTCCACTCCACCTTATTTATTCCACCATTACAGCTTTACTCCTTTTATCTTTAATAAAAACAATCCTAGGAGAAAATTCATAACCATGGCTTCAAGATGGCTGGCCTCTATTGGGCCTAGGAAACCTGGGTCCATTTAAACTCACTTGTAATGGTGGCCAGTGATATAAAAATAACACCAAAATCCCTCAGAAATTATTCCATGACAATGTCTATAAACTTCCAAAAGGATTTGATAGTACACCAAAAATCACTTGATTCTATTTCTTCCTTTTTCTCTACATCATCACCCATGGGCAACCAAAAGTCTTTTCCAGCCATTTTTATTTTAATACATTTGCCAGATTTTCATCGTTTTTAGCTCATCCATATTCAAATCATAAGAGGCAATATATCTGTTGAACAAAATATTTCAGTTATGTTTGGTTGACAGATTTTTTAATAAGTAATTTTCCTAGAAAAAAAAGCAAAGCATTAACAACACACACACACACACACACACACACACACACACACATACACACACAAAAAACAAAAACAAAAAACAACAACAACAACAAAACCCCAAATGAGTCAATGAGGTACCAAGTAATCTTACAGATAATGCGATACTATAGCTATCTTTGGTTGCTAAGAACCTCTGCTTTGCCCATCATTTACTCATAGTAAGCAAGGAGATATGCAATCGCCAAGTATCTTGTGACTCCAGTGAGAGAACATAGGATTACAGCAAGAGTTTGAGGTAAAGAGCAGTCAAGCATCATCATGCTGAGCCTCACCAGACTGAACCACAGAGAGAACTAGACCCAGGGTTGTTACTAAATCTCAAACATGCATTGCTCAACTCTTAAATTTTGGTAACCATTGAACCACCAAATACTAGTACAAAGTTAAAATCAACTTTTATAGGCGATTTTTTCTCTCTCTTTTTAAGATTTTTTTATTGATTTCAGAGAGGAAGGGAGAGGGAGAGAGACATAAAAACATCAATGATGAGAGAAAATCATTGATGAGCTAGCTCCTGCATGCCCCACCCTGGGGATCAAGTCTACAACCCAGGCACACGGACTGGGAATTGAACCGTGACCTCCTAGTTCATAGGTCAATGCTCAACCATTGAGCCATGCCAACCTGGCAAAAATAATTTTTTTTACCTTCGTGGAGAAGGTAATATTCAATGTTTTACCTACATAGACTCAGTGAAGATTTTAACAGTGGTTTTCAACCTTAGCAGCCCATTAGAATCACCTGGAAAACTTTTACATCTCTCAAATCTGTGCTGCACTCCTAATCAGTTGCATCATTTCTAACAGTAGGATCCAGGCATCAATATTTTTAAAGTGATCAGATCCAAGATGGCGGCATAGGTAAACACCTACACTGCTGCCTCACACAACAATTTCAAAACTACAACTAAAAGACAGAACAGACATCATCCAGAACCACAGGAAAGCTGGCTGAGTGGAAGTCCTACAACTAGAGGATAAGAGAGGGGCTCACAGAGACCCAGAGGAGCTGCAAAAAGCTGAGGTACGGAGACACGCACGTGGAGAGAGTGGGTGCCAGAGTACCTGGCTGATTTTCTCTGGCTGGAGGGAAACGGAGACTCTCAAAGGCATTGAACCCCTTATCTTACAACACTAAACCCCATATCCAGCCGAAACTCATACGGGGGGAGTTTGGACTGTGAAAAGGGAGAGGTGCATGGAAATTTAGGGGAGTCGCAAAAGATCAGAGGTCTGGTGGTGCGCACGGTACTGCGCAGAGGACAGATTGCTGATTGTGCCACTGACTTTCTCGAGTGGGTGGGAGACAGACCCTCCCAACTGTGCCACTTCTGACTCCATTAAGCCCCTGTTTCGGGCGAAACCCTGGAGACGTAAACTCGTGTAGTCCTGGTGCGCAGGGGAGCTGGAAAGGCAGCAGATAGAGGCACTGCGGGGGCTCCTGCGCACAAGGACTGCTCCAGCAATTACCCAGTCACGTGAGACTCAGGGGCCGTGGAGGGTGGGGCCGACTGGAAGGCAAGGCGGTCCCTTAAGCCCTGAGACTCCACCCCTCCCAAGCTCAACAGAGGCTTCTTCGGTTTTGCAAGTCTGGTATCATAAGGCTGAATCCAACACAGAAGTTCTCCCAGCATAGTGAAAATGCCAAGACAAGGGAAGGGATTACAAACAAAAGAAATGGAGGGAAAAAAACGACTGGATATAGAGTTCAAAACCACGCTTATTAGGTTTTTCAAGAATATGCTAGAAAAGTTGGATAAATTTAGTGAGACCCAAGAGGAGATGAAAAAGGACATACTAGAGACACTGACTGAAATAAAAAATATTATACAGAGTCCTAACAGCAGACTAGAGAATGGCAAGAATCAAGTCAAAAATTTGAAATATAAAGAAGCAGAAAACACTCAACTGGAAAAGCAAGAAGAGAAAAAAATCCAAAAATGTGAAGATAATGTAAGGAGCCTCTAGGACAGCTTCAAGCGTACCAACATCAGAATTGTGGGGGTGCCAGAAGAAGAGAGAGAGCAAGATACTGAAAACCTATTTAAAGAAATAATGACTGAAAACTTCCCACATCTGGTAAAAGAAATAGACTTACAAGTCCAGGAAGCACACAAAACCCCAAATAAAAGGAATCCAAAGAGGACCACACCAAGACACATCATAATTAAAATACCAAGAGCAAAAGACAAAGAGAGAATATTAAAAGCAGCAAGAGAAAAACAGTTCATTACCTACAAGGGAGCACCCATAAGACTGTCAGCTGATTTCTCAACAGAAACTATGCAGGCCAGACGGGACTGGCAAGAAATATTCAATGTGATGAATAGCAAGAACCTACAACCAAGAATAATCTATCCAGCAAAGCTATCATTCAGAATTGAAGGGTAGATAAAGAGCTTCACAGAGAAGAAAAAGCTAAAGGAGTTCATCAACTCCAAACCAGTATTATATGAAATGCTGAAAGGTACTCTTTTAGAAGAGGAAGAAGAAAAAGGTAAAAGACAAAAAATTATGAACAACAAATACATATCTATCAACAAGTGAATCTAAAAATTAAGTGAATTAAAAATTTGATCAACAGAATAAACTGGTGAATATAATAGAATCAGGAGCACAGAAAGGGAGTAGACTGATAATTCTCAGGGGGACAAAAATCATAAAGCATCAAACAGACTGTGAAATTACAGCAGAA
>JAAGEH010000393.1:24878349-24957365 GCA_011751065.1 Lasiurus cinereus | reverse complement strand
CACAGAGACCCAGAGGAGCTGCAAAAAGCTGAGGTACGGAGACACGCACGTGGAGAGAGTGGGTGCCAGAGTACCTGGCTGATTTTCTCTGGCTGGAGGGAAACGGAGACTCTCAAAGGCATTGAACCCCTTATCTTACAACACTAAACCCCATATCCAGCCGAAACTCATACGGGGGGAGTTTGGACTGTGAAAAGGGAGAGGTGCATGGAAATTTAGGGGAGTCGCAAAAGATCAGAGGTCTGGTGGTGCGCACGGTACTGCGCAGAGGACAGATTGCTGATTGTGCCACTGACTTTCTCGAGTGGGTGGGAGACAGACCCTCCCAACTGTGCCACTTCTGACTCCATTAAGCCCCTGTTTCGGGCGAAACCCTGGAGACGTAAACTCGTGTAGTCCTGGTGCGCAGGGGAGCTGGAAAGGCAGCAGATAGAGGCACTGCGGGGGCTCCTGCGCACAAGGACCGCTCCAGCCATTACCCAGTCACGTGAGACTCAGGGGCCGTGGAGGGTGGGGCCGACTGGAAGGCAAGGCGGTCCCTTAAGCCCTGAGACTCCACCCCTCCCAAGCTCAACAGAGGCTTCTTCGGTTTTGCAAGTCTGGTATCATAAGGCTGAATCCAACACAGAAGTTCTCCCAGCATAGTGAAAATGCCAAGACAAGGGAAGGGATTACAAACAAAAGAAATGGAGGGAAAAAAACGACTGGATATAGAGTTCAAAACCACGCTTATTAGGTTTTTCAAGAATATGCTAGAAAAGTTGGATAAATTTAGTGAGACCCAAGAGGAGATGAAAAAGGACATACTAGAGACACTGACTGAAATAAAAAATATTATACAGAGTCCTAACAGCAGACTAGAGAATGGCAAGAATCAAGTCAAAAATTTGAAATATAAAGAAGCAGAAAACACTCAACTGGAAAAGCAAGAAGAGAAAAAAATCCAAAAATGTGAAGATAATGTAAGGAGCCTCTAGGACAGCTTCAAGCGTACCAACATCAGAATTGTGGGGGTGCCAGAAGAAGAGAGAGAGCAAGATACTGAAAACCTATTTAAAGAAATAATGACTGAAAACTTCCCACATCTGGTAAAAGAAATAGACTTACAAGTCCAGGAAGCACACAAAACCCCAAATAAAAGGAATCCAAAGAGGACCACACCAAGACACATCATAATCAAAATACCAAGAGCAAAAGACAAAGAGAGAATATTAAAAGCAGCAAGAGAAAAACAGTTCATTACCTACAAGGGAGCACCCATAAGACTGTCAGCTGATTTCTCAACAGAAACTATGCAGGCCAGACGGGACTGGCAAGAAATATTCAATGTGATGAATAGCAAGAACCTACAACCAAGAATAATCTATCCAGCAAAGCTATCATTCAGAATTGAAGGGTAGATAAAGAGCTTCACAGAGAAGAAAAAGCTAAAGGAGTTCATCAACTCCAAACCAGTATTTTATGAAATGCTGAAAGGTACTCTTTTAGAAGAGGAAGAAGAAAAAGGTAAAAGATAAAAAATTATGAACAACAAATACATATCTATCAACAAGTGAATCTAAAAATTAAGTGAATTAAAAATTTGATCAACAGAATAAACTGGTGAATATAATAGAATCAGGAGCACAGAAAGGGAGTAGACTGATAATTCTCAGGGGGACAAAAATCATAAAGCATCAAACAGACTGTGAAATTATAGCAGAAAGATTAAAGTTAGGTGAGGTAGATAAGTGATCAATCAAAGGACTTGTATGCATGCATATAAGCATAACCAATGATCACAGACACTGGGAGGTTGGGGTATGCCTAGGAGGGGGGGTGGGCAATGGAGAGATATGTATAAAAAATTAATAAAAATTAATAAAAAGAAAAAAAGAAAATGAAAATACAAACTTGAAAGGTAAAGATAGATAGATAGATAGATAGATAGATAGATAGATAGATAGATAGATATTTAAAGCTTACCAGTTGATTCTAAGATAGTATGTAGCCAAGGCTGAGAACCACTGATATAAGATTTACCTCAAGTATGTATGCTATGCATTTGAGCTTGTTGTGTTTATTTGACAAGAAATTATGGGAATAATTAATGATGTGACTCTCACACCCAAACTACTTTTGGCTCTTACCTTTTGTCATCGGGCATCATCAGCTGTGGTGTTTGTCATATCCCAACCTAAATCCTCAATCCCCTGCTTGGGACTCCTGAGGTTATTCCTGCCTGACACATCTTATTATAACATCTTTTGGCCCTGACTGGTTTGGCTCAGTGGATTAGAGCGTTGGCCTGTGGATTGAAGGGTCCCAGGTTCAATTCCAGTCAAGGGCATGTACCTTGGCTGTGGGCACATCGCCAGTGGGGGGTGTGCTGGAGGCAGCTGACTGATGCTTCTCTCTTATCAATGTTTCTAGCTCTCTATCCCTCTCCCTTCCTCTCTGTAAAAATCAATAAAATATATCTTGAAAAAATAATAACATCTTTTCTTTTTCTCAGCCTACTCCCAAACCACCTAGCTCAGAATTCCTGAGCAGGCCAGAACAACCTCTGCCTCTGAGATGCTTAAGTCATTTAAGGTGGATGGATATGAAATTTTATGGGCTTTTTATATCTATGAAGCCTTTGGAAAAGCCTAGAATACGACAGCTTCTAGGAATGATTGGGAGAGAGGGGAGGATGAGTAAGAATCTCTAGATTCTCCTTAATTTTCACCCTCTATTTCTTGATCTGGACAGTTTACATTTTCTCTACATCTTATATATCTTAAATAAGGTGTCATAAGAATATAGCATCAAAGCTCTAGAATGATTCCTTTGGCAAAAGACAAGCATCCACTCAACCTCTCCATTTAGTCACCTATGCTCTCTTCTTGGGTATACATGGGTGACACGGTGCCAAAAACAAAATAGTATAGTTGAATTATCCTGTTAGAATTTTTCTTGTGACCATATTATAAATACTCACTATGATTGATTTCTGTAAAATTGGCCTTCCAAACTCAAGGCCTGAATTTTTAAATGTTCTGAGTTATTTTTTAACTTAGATGACTACATTTACACCTACACATTTAGAAAGTAGATAAATGTTGTTTGTGTGCTGCAATTGTAATGAGCATATTATATATAATGAATCCCAAGCAAAATTTTCATGTGCAATTTCAGAAAGACTCTAAAATGTGACCATATACAACTATGTCTTTTTAATGAGTTACGGCAAAGCAGGTCATTTTAAAATTGGGTTTAGTCCTGTCTCTTTATTTCAGACAATAAAAATCATCTTAACAAAAATCTGTTTTGCTTAATAAATAGCTTCAGTTTCCTCGGAGAGCCGCTGAACCCAGACTTGTAATTCAAACATGGCAGTTCTCTAATTGTCTAGCCTTTGCTTTTCCTACCTTTGTTGACAGGCTGAGGTTGCTGAAATCATGTCACCTTGCTTCATCTTTTAGCACTATACATTGAACATACTCTATACTCTAATTCATCCGGCAATAAAAGGCGAGTTACTCCTGTTTCTGACAGTTTACCTATTATGCCTCTGTGTTAGATTTCATTATCTCTTGGACTGCATTGTGTTTCTATGATTATGGCTTAATAAAATTACAGCTCAGTTCAGATCTCAAAAATATGGAAATAGGTTTGCAGAGTTTGTTTACAAGTAAGGACGCCATATCTTCCTCTAAGAAAAAACAATATGCTAATTACCAAGAAAGAAATGAGATAAGAAAACATAGAATTGCTGCAGACCTACTAAGTAAACAAGAGAGATACTTTCTGTGCAATAGGAATAAAGATGGTGAATCCGCCCTCTTATGTTTTCTTGTTTTGTTGAATATACACAGAAAAGGTTAAAGAGCAAGAAAAACCCTAGTGGTTATGTAGTATTGACATATTTCGTATTTTAAGGCCAAATTGCCTCACATCTTTGTTTTGATCCTGGTAAAGTTAAATAAAAGTAAGATATTGAATCTAAAAGTCTGTGTAAAGAGCTGTTTGAACTGAGTAATTACAAATGGCCAAAACAAAGTATGTTTCTCTCCCCTACTTTGTGCCACTTGGACTTGCTGTTCTTTGAGGTTTTGGTTCACACTAGAACTAGTTGCTGAGGGAAAATGTTAAGTTCAGCCAACTACTGGTCTGCAAAATAGCTGCTAGTTTTTGAACTCAGCTCTCTAGGTGTTTTTTGTTTTTTCTTTCCTTCACCTGGTTTGGGATATATTTAAGGCTTAGGCAAGGCTTTGTTTATGGGGATGAGAAGTAAAGAAAGGAGCTACACAGCTTTTTTACTCAACAGCACAGTGGCAGAAAATTCTGCACAATGAGCTATGCCTTCAAGCAGTTTTCCTCCATATTATATGCATTCACCACATCTCTCTCTCTTCAAATACAGGTGTCCACATAAAACTTCCTCCAGAAGAAAACTCAGGCACTGTGTCTAATAACCACTTACAACTTGGTATCCCCACAAGTTTTGGATCTTCACTGGCAGTTTATAAGAAGGGCCAGCCCTCAGCAATTTTGTAAAGTGGGCACATAAGCACGTTGGTTTTGTCCTATTTGCTGACAGAACTAAAATAAGAAAAATACAGGCAAGCTGTCAGCAAGTGGCCCCTTAATGAGGCAAAAACTTCTGGGAGCTAACTCTACTTCCAATCGGTTTAACCTGATATCATAAGAATTTCAAAGGGACAGACACCGAATATTGAGCCATGGGGTTCCCAGGAGGCACAAAGCTCTCCATCTCCTAAGCTCTCAATATTCTATCCACCATGGAGTCAGAAAGACATACAACCTTGGAACCACACAGACCAGAGTTCAAGTCCCCTAAGCTGAGTAGCACAGATAAGTCTCAGCCTCAGTTTCCTCATCTTCAAAATAAAGATGACAATTTTGCAGCAGCAACATGAGTATTTGTGGGATATTGTCTTGCCATTTATTTGCCTCTGCCCAGAGAGAGGATATAACACCCACTACACTTTCTATCTCCAATTAGAGGGTGAGTGTTGGCTGGAACAAATATTATCTTCCTGTTTGCAGATTCAACAACAGCATACGGGGTCTCCTGCATGGAAATTTTCAGTAGGCTCAGTGATAACGTAAGAAATAAAACACAAAAGTGGATAACTGGCAGAGCAAGACTTGGTTTTGTATGGGAATAGAGTGCAACCTTAAGTGCTGTCATGAGGTTATTCCTCAAAGCCATCCTAAATTGTGGCAGAGAACCCACAGTTCTGGGCTACTTTGTCTTTACTCTGCCCTGACTACTGAGACCACCAAACCATCGTTTGCTGGTTAGATGATAAAACAAAGCAAATGTGACCTTTAGCACATTGATAATGCTCAAATCTGGCTGAATTTTGATAATGCTCAAATCTGGCTGGATTTTGTGGGTGGGAGTCACTCTGTCCCAATAGCCAACAAAGTGGCTTTTTACACATGAAAAAATGTGGCAGAAATCTAGAGGTGCAAGGGAGATTTGATGCTCACTTCTTCTTTAAGGATAAGAACCATGTATTTTCTATGTATATATACCACAGTGCCTGGGCACCATAGTGTTTAATAGTTTTCAAAGAATGAACTAATGATTGAATGAACAAACTGTCATGGCTTTTTCTTTTCTAATCTTGGGTATGGTGAGTACCAGTAGCATTACAACTAGAGTCTCAGAAGAGGACACTGGGCATCCCTGGTTCCACATTTCTTTTTTTTCAATTTGTATACGTAATGCCTCAAAAATGATGTGGCGTTTTCTATAAAGTAAGATGTATACCTATCCCATGACCCAGCAATTTCACTCCTGGGTATTCACCCAAGATAAATGAAAACATGTATCCACGTGTATTCGAATATTCATAGCAATTTTGTGCAAAATGTTTATTTAAAATAGCCAAAAACTGGAAATAAGCTAAATGTTCATCAACAAGTAAATGGATATACAGATTGTGATATGTTTATTCAAAGGAATGCTACTCAGCAATCAAAAGGAGCATACAATTATATGCAACACAATTCACTTTATATAAGTGAAATAATAAAGTGTGTATTCTGGCTTCTTTTGCTCTACATAATGATTTTGACATATGTCAAGGGATCACTAGAGTGGTTTGGAACAGTCAGGACAGCTAACTGTGTACATCTCTTCCCAAATCTACACTCAGTATTGTCATATTAGTAGTTTAAAATTGCCAATATTGGGAGTATCTTGTAAAGAAAATTAACAAATGCTATGCAAACCTGGGTTGTTTTGGGGGGCTGGTTTTTGTTGGTATTTTTTTTTTAGAACCAGAAAAAAACTTTTTATTTTAATCTTTTTAAGTAAAAAAAAAATGATTGAGAAGTCTTGAAATCTTCCCCCTAGCTCATCCTCTGATGTTTGCACATTCAAACCATCTCTGAAAATATAGCACCTCATTTGGAAACTAGTGAGTACTAAAGTACTCTTAGGTGCCTTTTGCATGTGGACTTACAGTGTATACAAACAGCTCAGCCAAACTGCTTATTGGGATGAGTGCCTGGTCTACAGCACCATGCTCCCAAAGACACTGAAAAACCTAGAGACACAGTTGCTCAGACACTAGTTCCTAGTTGTATGAGTCAGTCCTCTCTAGAAGCAGCTTTTGGGTTATGCCATTGGGACTAGCATCTTGGTGATAAAGGAAATCATCTTCCCCGCTGCTTTGCCTTATCAGCTTTCACTTTGATTTCTTCTTACCTTGGTGCTCAAATCCATGATTCCATAATTTCAACCTGACACACATTCTATTCTCAAAGTTGGTGCTTACCCTAGCCGTCAGTCCTTTGTTTCTGGAGTTTGGCTCTCTGCAGACATTTGTGACTTAGCTCACATCAGGTATCCAGCTATGGAAAGAGCTTTCTTTTTCTCTTGAATAATTCACTCAATAAATCATATAATGAGTCACAGTACAACTTTCTACACTCTTGCTCTAAATAATAACAAAAACTTCCATTTGTATGATTCTTAAGGCATTGTTTTTATTAATAATCAATAGTAAAATGTCACTTCACAGCTTATAGAATGCTTTAATATTTATCTCTTTTAGCCCTCATAGCAACACAGAGAAATAAGTATTATTATTATTCTCACTTAACAAATGAGAAAACTGAGACTGGAAAAAAATCACACCCTCTCAGAATCATTTAACCAGTAGGAGGTAGATCTGTGAGCAAGGCACTGAACATACTTTCCTTCTACTTATTATGTATCTGATCTTAAAGAATGTATGGTACCTTCTACCTTGTGACTTTAAAGTATCTCCTAGGCTTAAAGACACCTGAATAATTACAGTCACATGATGACAGGTAATATACATTGCTATGTATAAACTTTATTGAAATGAAATTGTGGGGAGGTGGTGGATACATAGTTTGTTCCTTCACTCAACATTTTTTATTATAAAAATAATGTATATGTATCATTATAAATTTTATAGAACTTTCAATTTCAGTTCTCTTTCTGTGCATCCTTCCAGAAAATGTATTGGCATATATAAGCATATATGTAAGAAAACTGTGTCACTGGCCAACTTATCAAAATACATTTGCTGGGCTTTCTCTTTCTGACTCTCTATGTCCTTCTGGAGATCATCTGCACTACAGCTCTAGGAGGGAGGAAACCACATGAAGCAATCAGATGGGGCTGGACAAAGTATCAGGTAACAGCTAGAACACAATTGCTGAACAATTCACAGGCCATGTGCAGGCAACAATCCATCAGAATAATAATACAGAAGCAGCCAAAGAAGTCTTCAGCACATGCTATGGGTGGTGTTCTCTGGTTGGTGACAGATGGTCTGCACTGTCTGGTTCCCATGGGAGTCCTTTGTTGCCTGTGACTGACAATACTTAGCTGTCTGATGATGGTGACTGCTATTCTCTGTGATTCCCAAAAGTCTGGCTGTCTCACCTTCGGTCCCACCATCTTATATTAAAGGCCTTTCCACCTACTTTTCTCCTGTCTCTACCATGCCTGGTAACTCTCCACAGCTCATATCCATTGCTTAGTTTTATACTGAGCACATTTCTCTTATTGATTTGTAAGCTTTCTTTGTATATTAAAGAATTAGTTCCTGCTTTGCCACATTTGCTCAAACTATTTTTTCCCCAGTATTTGTCTCTTAATTTTTTTAATTGTATGGGTTTTTCTATTCAGAAGTCTTAAATTTTGTTTATCAACTGTATGCCTTTTCCTCTATGATTTCTAGATTTTGTGTCATGCTTAGGAAAGCCTTCCCTGCTCCAAGATTTTTTAATTGCCCATGTTTTTGTCCACTGGCTTTATAATTTCAATTTTTACATTTGGTATTTCATCGGCCTGCAATTTATTTTAGCTATGAAATAAGTTAGTAATACAAATTTATATTTTTTCAGGTAACTAGCCAGAACCCCAACATTTTTTAAGAATAATGAATGTTGGCTCCTCTAATCTGAAATACCAACACACGTGCATCCATGACCGGACTCCACTTTCTATTCCACTTGTCTGTCTCATTTCAGAGTTTTTAAATTGCTGTAACCTTACAACATAATTTTGGTGTGGCTGTTCTCCATTCCTGGCCCCACCCTCATTACTACTCTTTTGTTTCACCATTTGCCTGGTTCTTTCCCTACCCAAACCACCAGATGAACTTTAGTATCATTTTGCGTGATGTCTGACCTCAGGAATTCAGCAAAATATGGAAAATGAGAAGCTGATGCTGCTAGTGAGACTAGCGATTTTCAACCTTTTTCATCTCATGGCACACATAAACCAAATACTACAATTCTGCAGCACATCAAAAAATATATTTTTTGCCAATGTGACAAAAAAAATAGGTATAATTTTGATTCCTTCACACCGGACAGCTATTGCTGTGTTGGCTGTTGTCACTTTTTTTACTTGGCAATCTGGAACAAAAAGAGGTCAGTGGCTCTGACTAAATAGGCAGGTATTGCATGTTTTAAAAATTCTTACAGCACACCCAGTCTATGATGTAGGCCATACTTTCATCTCAGACTCTAATTATTTTATTTTATTTTTATAGTTTCTGTAGAATAGCAGGACTAACTATGTGTTTACTCAAAATTGAACATGGCCAGTTATTCACTGGCCAGTCCAAACATCTAATGTAATTGCTCTTCCAATTGCTGGCATGCAAGAAGGCTATATTGAAATCAGCTCTTAGCTGGACTATAGGTGGCAGGTAAGTCTGGATAAATTGCTTGCACCATTGCAATGCTAGTGGGAAACACAGTGGACATGAGAGGGGATAGACAATGAAGAACACATTTGCCATATAAATACCATAGAGTTAAGGGAAACTTACATTCCTCTTCTTACCTCCAACATAAAGAATCAAGGTTACTGCCTTGCTTCCTATAGCAAAGAACAATGGATGGACCATCCTATGGATTCAGAATGGTATAAACCAAGTTTGAATTGCAGAGGTGGAGATTTTGACTTGCACACACTACTGTGTAGGTCCATGTACATTTTCTAGGACTTGCAACCATGCTAGAAAGTCACCTCATTTCCTGCTGTGGTAGTACATATTTACAAAAACCAGAGTAATACAGTCTTACTACCAAAACTTCTAGAAAAAAATGAAAGTATCAAAAAAATGGTAAGTGTAGTTGGAGAATCACATTGAATCTAATTCTGCAAATAGTAATCGAGAGTAGGAAAAAAAAGATTAGAGTTGGAGCAAATGACACATCTGTGTAGTGGAAGCAACAATACCTTCCGCAGGCTATAGGTTTCATCTGTGACACTGAAGCCTCCAGTCACTGTTACTGTTTTGAGCTACCAGAACTAGGGCTGCTGCCCCACCCTGAGTTAAGTTTGAAGTCAAACGCTTCTGTTTTTCTTTTACTCCCTGACACATACAACACTAAACAATATTCAAATAATACCTCACAACTTCCAGGCCTTGATGAAGATGGATACTTTGCAATCTAAGTCTCCCCTTGGACTGCCCCTGGGCCTTAGGAATGACTGCCATTCCTAAGGGAAGCATCTGACCTCAGACTACAGTCAAGCTCCAAAGTGGCAAGTGGGCAATTGCTTCAAATGGTAAAACATTCTGTCCCTTTTTATCATCTTCAATGAAACAGAAATTTGGAGATTGCAGGGGTCTTATGTTACTTAAGCCAAGATCCAAAGTGATCTCAATCTTAAATTTCTAGATTTATTTAATAAACTGAAAGGAAAGTTCCACCTTATTCTCTAATGGAAACATTAGCACATAAACAAGCATACTTTTTGATAATGAGGGACTTTACATGACCCTTGTACAAACATTACATGATCCCTTTCCTTGCTGCCATATGTATAATTTATATTTTGGGAAGAGACTCACAGATCCATCCCAGGTACCTCACACTTGTGGTCACAGCTTATGATACCCAAAACATGTCAGGCCTCTTCAAAATCTAATGCCCTTTGACCATTTTATCCAAAGTGCCAAACTATTGTCAAAATAAACAAAACAATTAAATGTATCAAAAATTCTTTCTAATAAAATTGAAAACAACTAAGATCCCCAGGAACTGTTTATCCACATGATAAAATATTATAAAACTATTAAAGAGTCTATTTTCAATAGTTAATGATATAGAGATATGTATAGAAATTAATATAGAGTATTAAAATATGTACAGAGTTTTTTAAAATGTATAAAATGTTACACTGGAGATGACAGAAAATTCTTCAACCTGCCCCCACTCCAAAGCAACAATTTTAAATAACTCTTCTGTTCAATTCTAAAATGGAAATTGCATTTAACTGCTAATGTTCCTTCAGAGTTATTGTTATAGCTCTCTTCCTCCCTACATATCAAAGTCTCACATCTCTGCTCAGCTCTCCTCTTGGATCATTGCTGTTCCTTCAACCCCCACTTCACCCATTGCATTCACACAGATTTATCTCTCTGAATTCAGTCCATACCACCCATTCACCCTGATCTCCACCTTGGGAAGGTCAAGCTGTTATCTTTTCTTGTATAATTAAATTTCAGTGGGACATTTTTGAAGACCTAAAAAAATCATTTCTGAATAGTTAGACCATAGAGATGCAAAGAATAAGAAACTAAAATATTTGGAAGGAATAGGATTTTCCCAGAACTCTTTTTTATTATTATTAATGTGTTACATGTATACATATCTTCCCATTACCCCGCCCCCGTCCCAGGCATACCCTAACTCCCCAGTGTCTTGTGTTCATTTGTTATACTTATATGCATAGATACAAGTCCTTTGGTTGATCTCTTATCTACCCCACCTCTTCTTAACCTTTCTGTTATAATTTGCTCTAATTTGATGCTTTACTGCCTCTGAATATAGCTTTTTGTTCATCAGTTTATTATCCACAAATGAGTGAGATCATATGGTGTTTCTCCTTCATTGACTGGCTTATTTCACTTAGCATAAGGCTCTCCAGTTCCATCCAGGTTGCTGCAAATGATAAGAATTCCTTCTTTTTTATGGCAGCATAGAATTCCATTGTGTAGATGTACCATAGTTTTCTGATCCACTTATCTGCTGACAGGCACCTAGGCTCTTAAAGCCTGCCATAAGTAATACCTCACTAAAGATAGCTCTGTTTAGGAGCATGTGTACAAAGAGAAATAATTAAAGCAAACTTTTTTTTTAAGTAGGCACCAATACTCTGGAAATATTACAAAACTGCAAAGTATTTTTTCTATCTTTTCCCCTTCTTGCCTATCTTTTCCTCTATCTTTCTACCCCTGGAATACTCATATCTGAACATCACATAGAAGGCAAAAATTATTGTAAAACACACACAAACAAGTATTAGACACATTTACCATTTATCAGTATTTATAAGCACAAAAACACCATCTTCACTTTTTCAGGGGAGAAACAATATGGTTCATAATGTGAAATTTTATCCTGTAATTCCCACCAAATGATTTAGTTGAAATAGAAATATGTATTTACTTAAGCATATTTATCAACATCACTCTGAATAAGGATCCTGACATCCTGTATGACTCGTTTACATCTTCATGAGAATCCAGCCCAGACTGAGGTTTCACTGACCTTTAACATGATCATTTGGTGGGCAGGAAGGAAGTGAAGAGAAAAAATGATAGAAAAGAACATGGTTCAATTTCATTTCTTATTTTACATTAAGGTTCCAAAATGCTTTCTTTTTTTCTCACCTATCCATTTTCAAGAATGCTTTATGCTCAGTAACTCATTTTCTTTTTCAATTGTTCTCCTGATATTACAGTTCTTTAAAACTTCACAATATTATATTTTTTAGTCATTTGCCCTGACATAGTTCTTCTTCCCTTCGCTTTTCTTCTTTCTTCCCTGAGAAACACAGATTACAGTGATTCCTGGCAGCTATTCTGCATCTCTCTTTGCAAAGATTGAGACAAAAATTAGTTAGGTCTGATACATTTCTTGGTCAAATTACCTTGAAATTTTTACTTATAACTACAATTTCATTTATAATATATTAAAAAAAACTTTTATTTATGTCCCCATCTCCAGCTTCCCTTTTCCTAACCTAGACTATCATTTATGAAACACAATAGATAACTAAGACATATATAGATTGTTTACCTTTTTTTAAGAAAGAGATGAGGAAGATGGGAAAAGGAGAAACTTATTTGAAACATTAAGTAACTCAAGACTTTGGAGAATATTCCAAAGATTATTAATGTGTTTGTGGACATAGTTTTTAAAAAATATATATTTTTACTTATTTGAGAGAGGAGGGAAAATGGAAAGATAGAAATATCAGTGATGAGAGAAAATCTTTGATTGGCTGTCTCCTGCACGTCCCACATTGGGGATCAAGTCCACAACCTGATCATGTGCCCTGACCTGGAATTGATCTGTATCCTCCTAGTTCATAGTAGACGCTCACCACTGAGCCACACCAGGTCATGCTAGACATAGCTTTTTTTTTTTTTATTTCTTACAGAGAGGAAGAGAGAGGGATAGAAAGTTAGAAACATCAATCAACTGCCTCTTGCACGCCCCCTACTGGGGACGTGCCCACAACCAGGATACATGCCCTTGACGGGAATCTAACCCGGGACCTTTCAGTCCGCAGGCCGGTGCTCTATCCACTGAGCCAAAGTGGTTTCGGGGAGACATAGCTTTTTATAATCCATGATCCTTTATACATTCCAGGTCTTACACCTTTTTTACTTTCTTAATTAAAAGTTATTATAATGTTTGTATCCATACCAATAAATTCCTTTTATATGTTGATCTAGGTGAGTCTGCTAAAATCATCACTGTCTAGAAAATATTTTTAAAAGATCCTTTCTTTATTGGAGTCTATTTTTAGTATAAGTTGGCATACTAGGTCACCACCAAGATTTTATTAAATTAGAAACCCTTTCTTTATAGCAAATGGCACATCAAAATGACGTGGTTGATGCTAATGAAACTTTTTTTGCTTTAATAGAGCCCACTTCCACTGTCTCCCCAAAAAGATTAGTCCCCACAAATTTGAGGACAGCAGAACTACAGAGAGCTGAGTCATGAAATAAGGCTGAATCATTGAATTGGTGGGCTCCTTCCTAAAGCAGAAAGCATGATTGCTATCTGTTTTGTAATGGGGAAGAAACTGATAATAAAGTATTTAACCAGGGCTACTAGTAAAAGATTTTCTTTAGATGTTTTTTGTTTTTTATTTTTTGTTTTTATTAAGATAAACTCTATGAAACCATGAATACAGAACATATAAAGAAAAGTTAGCTGCTACTGCCATCTGGAAGGCAGACTAGGGAGGTCAAAGACATCTAAGGCCCGGAGAAACTGAGATGGGCCAATAAGATGAAAAGCTGCTCCTTTTGAGAAAGTTGTTGATTCTCAACAACCAGCAATTCTAGAGGTTTTTATTGGATGCTTTGTTAATTATTGTTATAGCAGCATGCCATGAAAGAATGTGAAAAAATACAGCAGATCTTAAACAGTGAGTTGCAGGGGGAAAGTGTCAGATTTAAAAAATAAATCTGATCTAGCTGGTGTGGCTCAGCAGTTGAGCATCAACCCAGAAACCAAGAGGTCACTGGTTTGATTCCCAATCAGGGCACATGTCCTGGTTGTGGACCGGATTCCCAGTGGTAGGCATGCAGGAGGAACCAATCAATGATGTTTCTTTCAACCATTATCTTTATAAAAATAAATCTGAATTAGGAACATAAATGGGATAATCCATTTTGACATTCAGAACTAATTTCACATTATAAAACAAAATTCACATTTGATTCATGTAATAATGCTGCCCAGATTTGCATGGCCTTAATACAATAAGATTAAGAATATTCTATCATTGTTTATCCTTTATAATCAGTTGTTTATCCTGTGTTAAACAAATATTGTGGGAAGAATACATGGGAACAGGCTCCAAAGTATTCCTTGGATGCTCATCAACAGAAACAGAGAGACAGCAGAGCTCAGAACTTGGACAGATAAAATCCAACAGGAAAACCAAAAGAAAACTGACTAGAATTTTAAATCTTTAACAATGAATAGAGTAGTGGGCTTGCCAGTATAAATGCAAACCTGATGCTGCAGAAAATAACTTTGGTTTTTTTATTCCAAAAATAAATATATCAATTTGCCTTTCCAAGGAGATCCTTAATGATACATGTGCCAGGGCAATGTATGCATATATATATATATACATATATATATATGCATATAGTGTGTGTGTGTGTGTGTGTGTGTGTGTGTGTTATATATAGTCTTTTATGAAAAAAGCAAGAGGGGAAAAAAAGCATGAAGAACATATAACATATGGCATTCCCTATCGCCTCAGCTGGTGTTTGCCATTTCCTGCTTGTAACTTTCTTAATTTTACATCTTCTCCTCAATTTCAATATACTAGACATTTTAATCAGATTTGTGATTTGGCCTTCCTGGTTTCCCCATTTGCTGCTCCTTGTTCTTATTCATCTTTTCAGTTATATGTCTAAGTTTATTTGATTTGAAGAAAAACTAATAATTACAATGCCTAGGGTGTCTTCATGAATAATCAATAATATGCTCATTATGATGTGGCTGTCTGGGTAAGCTATACTTAGATGCAAGAGGCAATAACATAAGAACATATTCTAATATTTTAATCAGATTTTATAGGATTGACATACATAATGTTAGAGAGAATAAAAATCAGTGAGGGACATGGAGGCAACCTATGAAACAGAAGTATGTAACTTACTTCGAGTAGCTCAAGCATCACCCCTCAAAATCAGGCCTCAATTTTATTAACTTCTAACCCTGACCAAAACTAGGCTACATAATAAAGCAGTTCTCTTTGAGAAAGACAGGACTACAAAACTGGTTGTTTACCCTCAGGCAAATGAGTTGAATATCAGCTGCCCCAAAGCAACTGACAAGGATATCAGTCCATTCAGACCCAGTCCATCCCAAAACCTTCCTCCCCAAGTCCAAGATAAAAGTGAAAGCAAACCAAAACAAAACAAAAAGTTAAAGACACTCCACAGATTCTAAAATAAATGCCCAGTTTTTCTCAACTAGAAATTAGAGTTTCTGGAAAGTGTTAACAACTCAGGGTGATCCCCATTTCCAAGCTTCTTACTGAAGCCCTAATAACATTATACTTCATGGAGTCCTTGTAGTTTGCTTTAGCAATTAACTCTGTACCTCTAGACATCTTAAAGACCATGGCTGGCAAAAGCAAAGAGTAGTAACCCTCCCAAAACACATTCTTTCACACTCTGGCAGCAATTCCTAAAATTAGACAATGTCACTGAAAGGAATTAATGTGCCCAGCCAGGGCTCAAAGTTAACATCTTGGGTGCTATTGTTTTCCTGAGGGATCCTGAGCTAACTTCCCAAAACCATATGTACATAGGCATGGATTCCGTCACATTTTCTCAGCTTCACTAATCAGGATGTTTAGTGGGGAGCTGGGACTTCACATTATCCTAAATTTCCCAGCACATGTGATTACAAACTCACCCCAGCCCTTTCCTTTTATACCTCCTCACAAGGCTGTCTAATGGTTACTTCGTTACAGATCCTTCGCCCCATGAGGATGATCAGGTTTTAATGAAACTCTTAAAGATATTAGTAGAGGAATCTATAAAATGTGGGAAGATAAGAAGAGTGGGAAATAAGAGGGAAAAAGTACTCTCTAGGCAACAAGTTTTGATGTGGTACTATCAATAGTCTCTTCCCATTTATTATCTAACTCTTTTTTAAAATATATTTTTATTGATTTCAGAGAGGAAAGTAGAGAGAGATAGAAATAGAAACATCAATGATGAGAATCATTGATCAGTTGCCTCCTGCATGCCTCCTACTGGGGATCCAGCCCACAACCCAAGCATATGTCCTTGACTGGAATCGAACCTGGGACTCTCCAGTCTGCAGGCTGACGCTCTAACCACTGAGTCAAACCAGCTAGAGCTATTGCCAATGCTCTATCCACTGAGTCAAACCAGCTAGGGCTATTATCTAACTTTTTTTTAATTAAATCTTTATTATTCAGATTATTACATTTGTTTCTCTTTTTTCCCCTCCATAACACCCCTCAACCCAGCTCCCACCCTTCCCTCTGCCCTTACCTCCCTCCCATTGATCTCATCCATAGGTGTATGATTTTTGTCCAGTCTCTCCCTGTACACCCCTCACCCCTTTCCCTCAGAGAATTTTCAGTCCACTCCTTTCTGTGCTCCTGATTCTATTATATTCACCAGTTTATTCTGTTGATCAAATTTTTAATTCACTCAATTTTTAGATTCACTTGTTGATAGATATGTATTTATTGTTCATAATTTTTTGGCTTTTACCTTTTTCTTCTTCCTCTTCTAAAAGAGTACCTTTCAGCATTTCATATAATACTAGTTTGGAGTTGATGAACTCCTTTAGCTTTTTCTTATCTGTGAAGCTCTTTATCTGCCCTTCAATTCTGAATGATAGCTTTGCTGGATAGATTATTCTTGGTTGTAGGTTCTTGCATTTCATCACGTTGAATATTTCTTGCCACTCCCATCTGGCCTGCATTGTTTCTGTTGAGAAATCAGCTGACAATCGTATGGGTGCTCCCTTGTAGGTAATGAACTGTTTTTCTCTTGCTGCTTTTAATATTCTCTCTTTGTCTTTTGCTCTTGGTATTTTTATTATGATGTGTCTTGGTATAGTCCTCTTTGGAATCCTTTTATATGGGGTTCTGTGTGCTTCCTGGACTTGTAAGTCTATTTCTTTTACCAGAGATGGGAAGTTTTCAGTCATTATTTCTTTAAATAGGTTTTCAGTGACTTGCTCTCTCTCTTCTTCTGGCACCCCCACAATTCTGATGTTGGTACTCTTGAAGCTGTCCCAGAGGCTCCTTACATTATCTTCACATTTTTAGATTCTTTTCTCTTCTTGCTTTTCCAGTTGAGTGTTTTCTGCTTCTTTATATTTCAAATTTTTGACTTGATTCTTGCCTTTCTCTAGTCTGCTGTTAGGACTCTGTATAATATTTTTTATTTCAGTCAGTGAATGTTTAATTTCTAGTTGGACCTTTTCCATCTCTAGTTGGCTCTTTTGCATCTCTAGTTGGTCCTTTTTCATCTCCTCTTGGCTCTCGCTAAGTTTATCCAACTTTTCTAGCATATTCTTGAAAAACCTTATTAGTGTGGTTTTGAACTCTATATCCAGTCATTTTTTTTCCTCCATTTCTTTTGTTTGTAATCCCTTCTCTTGTCTCGGCATTTTCACTATGTCGGGGAAACTTCTGTGTTGAATTCAGCCTTATGATACCAGACTTGCAAAACCGAAGAAGCCTCTGTTGAGCTTGGGATGGGTGGAGTCTCAGGGCTTAAGGGACCGCCTTGCCTTCTAGTCGGCCCCGCCCTCCATGGCCCCTGAGTCTCACGTGACTGGGTAATCACTGGAGTGGTCCTTGTATGTGCGAGCCCCTTCAGTGCCTCTAACTGCTGGCTTTCAGCTCCCCTGCGCACCAGGACCACACGAGTTTACGTCTCCAGGGTTTCGCCCGAAACAGGGGCTTAATGGAGTCTGAAGTGGCACAGTTGGGAAGGTCTGTCTCCCGCCCACTCTCGAAAGCCAGCGGCACAATCAGCAATCTGTCCTCTGCGCAGTGCTGTGCGCGCCATCAGACTTCTGATCTTTTGTGACTCCCCTAAATTTCCGTGCACCTCTCCCTTTTCACAGTCCAAACTTTCCCCGTATGAGTTTCCACTGGATCTGGGGTTTAGTGTCGTAAGATAAGGGGTTCAATGCCGTTGGGAGTCTCCGTTTCCCTCCCGCCAGAGAAAGCCAGTCAGGTACTCCGGCACCCGCTCTCTCAGCGCGAGCGTCTCCGTACCTCAGCTTTTTGCAGCTCCTCTGGGTTTCTGTGAACCCCTCTCTTTCCTTCTAGCTGTAGAACTTCCACTCAGCCAGCTTTCCTGTGGTTCTGGATGATGTCCGTTGTGTCTTTTAGTTGTAGTTTTGAAATTGTTGTGTGAGGCAGCAGTGTAGGTGTTTACCTATGCCACTATCTTGGATTCTCCTCCTATTATCTAACTCTTGATATAAAAAGTTCATAAATCAATCTGTAAGTTCACAAACAGAGAACCAGGACATAAAGTATAGATATACTTCTTCAATTATAGAAAATAGAACTTTTTTTATCATAAGTATCCAGTTTTGAATTTTAAAATTTATTCATAAAAATAGCCTTCATTACCTTATATTAATGTAAAGTTAATTTTTTCTACCAAACAAAATCAACAGATAAACTCAAAATTAAAACATCTCAGAATCTCATATTTACTAGTAAAAAAAACTCCAAAACCAGCAGCTATAATTAAGATGGAAGTGTCAAAATGAAATTTTAAGACAAGAAAATCTTCAGATCTCTAAGAAATGATGTCTAAATCATGGTAGGTATAAAAATTTACATTAACAAGTGAAATAGGCACAAGGGTAAAAATTATACAGTTGAGGAAGGCCAAACTTAGCCTGTCCTCACATAAAATTTAACATTTCGCTGAAACCGGTTTGGCTCAGTGGATAGAGCGTTGACCTGGGGACTGAAAGGTCCCAGGTTCGATTCCAGTTAAGGGCATGTATCTGGTTGTGGGCACATCCCCAGTAGGGGGCGTGCAGGAGAGGGCTTATCGATGTCTCTCTCTCATCAATGTTTCTGGCTCTCTATCTCTCTCCCTTCCTCTCTGTGAAAAATCAATAAAATATATTTTTTTAAAAAATTTTAACATTTCTATTTCTTACCCACATGTCCTATGCTAGCCCACAGAATTCATAGGAATCTAAGACCTAAGGCCATTAGGTACAACCATCTGTAAATCATCCAGGAAATGATTAAAAGTATAGTATCAAAAAACTGACAAGAAGAAAATTCGTATGAGGAGAATTTCTAGCATTTAGGGGGGGAAGCAGTGAAGCCAGATGTCAAAATATGTAGTTAGTGACTCATAAAATTTCATTGCCCCAAAGTGGGAAAAAAAAACACACACACACTTAGCAACATTAGTAGCTGATGCCCCTAAAATACTTCTAACTTTAAAACAGTTCTTTACACCTTCTTGAAGTGTTTTTTATTCATTGACATTTCTCTTATTTTATTGAGATTTTCTGATTATTGTACAATAGGATTAGGAGTTGATTCAGGAGCAGAAAATAAAGATAAACTAAATGTCAAGTTCCCCATACTCTGCTTATCCACATTTAGCTCAAACTTGTACCAAGTATGAAGTATAGCAAGACGGGGAAAAGCTGGGGGATAAAATGAGAGAAGGAAATGGATCCATTTAAATCATATTCCTCTCTTCCATCTTTGTAAAAGGCAATCTATAAGACATATCTCTCATATTTGATGTTTTAACATTGTTTTAAAAAACCTCAAAAAGAAAATAGTACTTAGTATTTCACACCAGAGAAACTGAAAAAAACTTCAGGCATGAGAAGAATTTTCCAAATCCCTCAACTCGAGTAAAATTACAGACCCAAGGGTCAAATATGTCCATAGATGTGTTTTGTTACTAGAATGGCCTGAGTGCCTTTCAAAAGAGCTTCACTCTCCAATTTGCCACAATCCCCACCACTACCTAGTATATTTCACAGAAACACTTCACACATCCACCTTAACAGTTAGTCCCTGGATACATTTCAGATTTTGACCCCTGCAAATGAAGATTTATCTTCATACACTCATATAAACTCAATATCTGTGGGCCCTTAAAGTCCATCTTCTAAAACAGTCTTTCATTAGATAATTAGATCCTTTAATACATTTTTGCCTAGCTTTTCGCACATCAGAAGCAGCAGAAAAACATTTTTCAAATATAGATGCCTGAGCCCCGTCTCTGACCTACTAAATTAAAATATCCAAGGGTGGAACTGGGGTTGAGAGTGGGGGAGTCCTAAACATCTGTGCAGGTGTATCTGATGAACAGTTAGGGTTACAAATGATTTATTTTTTGCATCTGGTAAGAAATCACTGCCTCCCAATATTTTTTGAGGGGTAACGATGGAAGAAAGTTCTTTCCTCAGGCAAGTCTTAGTGTTCAAACTAGAGACAGAGAAGTGTTACCTGCCTCTCAGCGATGGGGTGGTTTGACAGTATATCAGAGAGCCTTGTCAAAACTTGCAGATGTTTGTTATAGAAACTAGTCTTCACTTCTTCCACTTCCTGCCATATGTTTCATTCCCTGCTGTCTCCATTCTGAGAAATTTTTCTATCCCTATGTCCATGTGAAAGCTAAAGTTACCTATTCAGGTGTTACAGCTGTCACCTACAATATCCTGGTGATGGATGAAATAGATTTTGCTTCAGGAACTAAAAAAAAAAAAATTGGTGCAGAGAAATGATATGTTATGAAATGATGAAATACAACATCTGGCTCAAAAGTGAGTCATACAGGTGTCATTGACAAGACAAACAGGAAGCTTCTTTGTTAAATAGCAAAGTTAAATTTCCAGGCTATTTTAGACTTCCTCTTTAATCAATTCAGTCAAAATAACATTACAGTGGATTTGACCAAATGTTTGACTGAATTAGATAAAATGGCTGGTTATTATATTACTAGAGGTCTGGTGCATGAAATTCATGCACTGGGGGGGAAGGGGGTTATTCAGCCCAGCTTGTTCCCTCTCCAGTCTGGGATGCCCATGGCAGTTGGACATCCCTCTCATAATCTAAGACTGCTGGCTCCAAAATGCTCATCTGCCTGCCTTCCTGATTGCCCCTAACAGCTTCTGCCTGCAAGCCTGATCACTCCCTAACCACTCCCCTGCCAGCCTGATTGATGCCTAATTGCTCCCCGGCCAGCCTGTTTGCCCCTAACTGCTCTCCCCTGTGGGCCTGGTCACCCCTAACTGCCCTCCCCTGCAAACTTGGGTCCCCCCCCCAACTACCCTTCTCTGCAGGCCTGGCCCTCCCCTGCTGGCCTGATTGCCCACAACTTCCTTCTCTTGCAGGCCTGCTCCCTGTTCAACTGCCCTCCCCTGCTGGCCATCTTGTGGCAGCCATCTTGTGTCCACATGGGGGCAGGATCTTTTGACCACATGGGGGCAGTCATCTTGTGTGTTGGAATGATGGCCAATCTGCATATTACTCTTTTATTAGGTAAGATCAAGGCCTGGTGCATGGGTGGGGCCAGCTGGTTTGCCCTGAAGGGTGACCTGATCAGGGTGGGTGTTCCCTTGGGGCATGTGTGGCCTGGGTGAGGGCCCTGTGGTGGTTTGCAGGCCAACCATGCCCCCCAGCAACCCAAGCAGAGGCCCTGGTATCTGGGAAACCCAAGCCTCGCTCCTGCTCTCTCTGTGGCCGTAGCCATCTTGGTTGAGTTAATTTGCATACTCTCTCTGATTGGCTGGTGGAGCATGGCTGGTGGACCTGGTTGGTGGGTGTAGTAGAGGTATGGGCAATTTGCATATTACTCTTTTATTAGATAGGACTAGAGGCCCTGTAAATGAAATTCATGCATGGGTGGGGTCCCTAGGCCTGGCCAGTGATTGGTGCTCTCTTATTTCTGCTTCCTTGCACTTGCCCAGGTTTCTATGTAGCCATGTGGACCCTACATGCATGGACTGATGGACTATAGTAGGGAACAAACTATGCTGGCCTGAAGCTGGACTGGACTCTGCTCCAACATGGAAAAGAAATTCTGGATACTGGCTCTGATTTTAACTCTGCTGAAACCCTGGCTGCACTTCTTCTGTGACTGGACAAAGGGAAATGGGACTTTGGAAATTCAGGGGGTTAATTCCACAGAAATAAACTTTCTACAATATCTCATTCTCCCGAGCAAGTCTCAGAAAATTCTCTTTCTTGGGATATTGCAAGAATTCCACTCCCAATAGAGCAATAGATAGGAATGAAGACCTTTCCCCACCAGTAACAATAATAAACTCATATAGTAGATGACAAAATAGAGGCTTTCAGGACTTACCCACATTTACTTAATTACGTAAGAGGAAGCACAGATCCCAGATTCTCTGAATCTTAAACCATGCTCAAAGTCTGAGGACTTTCAGGTTTTTAGATTACAAAAAAGAAGCTTAAAAAATCAATGAGTGATAGATAGATAGATAGATAGATAGATAGATAGACAGATAGCCAACATAAACCTAACCATAATTCTAAAAAACACATGACTGACCAGAAGAAATGCAGTTTCAAAGAGACATGTTTACACCCATGTTCTTAGCAGTACTATCCACAATAGCTAAGACATAGAATCAACCCAGGTGTCCAACACAGATGAATGAATAAACAAAATGTGGACAGTCACACAATAGCAAGTTATCCAGCCTTAAAAAGGAAGGAAATCCTGTCCTATACTGTGACCTGGATGAACCATGAGAACATTATGCTAAGTAAAATAAGCCAGTCACAGAAAGATACTTCCCTTTATGTGAGGAAACTGGAGTTGTCAGATTTATAGAGGCAGAAAGTAGAGTGGTGGCTGCTAGATAGTTGGAGGACAGAAAAAGGGAGTTGTGGTTTTGTGGGTACATCGTTACCAATTTGCAAGATGAAAAACATCTGTAGCTCTATTAACACGGCTGAACTGGGCTTCCCGCAGTGTGGTGGTGGCTGTGCCTCGGCCTCGTGGAGTGGGCAAAGGACCTGAGCCCGGTGGAGCCGCTGGGCAGAACCTGGTGTTGATGGGAACCATTTTCAGCATCCTGAAGGTGACCGTGTCCTTATGGCATTTTGTGTCTACAAATCCATTTGGGGTTGGTGACAGCCGAGCAAGCACTTCCAGGAGTATTTGGGACCAGAATAAGATGTGTTGCACATGGGTCAGTGGAGCAGTTGGAATCCGAACTTTCATGCTTGGAAATGACCTTTGGTCTGGACAATTGGTAAATGCTGAGTTAGAAAAAAATCTAGCTTTTTTTTTTTTTTTTTGGTAACACTGTAATGCAAATAATTGCCCACTGAGTCTGCTTCTAGTATTTCTTTTTATATGTGGCTTACTTGTTAAAAAGTAAGACCTAAAACTCAGCATAAAGTTGTGTGTGAAAATGGAATGCTCATGAGAAAGGAAACCTTGCAAGTGATATAAAACCACATTGGGAGGGACTAATCATTAATGTCTGAAAAGACTGAGAAGACTTAACATATAGACAGACATTCCATACTTAAGAACCACTTGGTGACAATAGGTTAAGAATCACAAATGTGCCGAGACCGGTTTGGCTCAGTGGATAGAGCATCGACTTGCGGACTGAAAGGTCCCAGGTTCAATTCTGGTCGGGGGCATGTACCTTGCTTGCGGGCACATCTCCACTGTGGGCGTGCAGGAGGCGGCTGATCAATGTCTCTCTCTCCCTTCCTCTCTGTAAAAAATCAATAAAATATATTTTTTAAAAAAAAGAATCACAAACGTTTGTAATTACAGAGTTGGCCTAGAGTACTCTGGTTGCAAAGCAGTGTCCACTGTGGGGAGCTTGGGCCATCATTCCTCATGCAGCATCAGCTCTGCACCCCCACTGAAGTCAGGGTCACATCAGGTAGGCTATGATCAGGTGTATGCTTGGGCTGGCAGGCTCTGGAGTTGGACTGAAAATGTTTCTAGTTGACCCATCTGAAAAATAACTCCTTCCCGCTCAAACGTGCGGATCTCCCTGGTACTGCACTTATATCTTTGCAGCTCTTGTCCTGAAACTTGTGGCAGCTTTTCAGATTTGAAATCTAAGAGACAGCAGGAACTCTTTTCGGCCCTGGGTGGGACGAACTCCCTCGCTGTACTAGGCAGAGTGGTAAGTGGGTATGTTTTTACCCAAATTTAATTTCAGCTTTGGAAATGCTGCTGCTTGTTTGCACTGTTCATACACTAGATTTCCCCCCTATTGAAGTGATACTTTTGTACTTACAATGTGGTCATCAGCATTTATTTTATTTTAAAAGTGTTAAGTTTAATTGTGTTGTTAAATTGAAATACGTATCTTCTTCTCCTAATTTTTATTTTTAAACTGCACTTAATGTGAAATAACCAGTGTGGGATCCTACAACTCTTTGACTTAAGGATGTAACCTTAACAATGAGACATTCAAATGTTAACTGTTCTGTGCTTTTCAGCAAATGTCAATTAAAATTAAAGTCAAATCTTAAAAAAAAACAACACTACTGAACTGTATAGTTCAAAAATAGTGAAATAGTTAAGATAGTTTGAAAGAAGAAGGAAGAGGAGGGGGGGGGAAGGGGGAGGAGGAGGAGGAGGAGGATAGCTTCCACGTCTCCCCTTACCTCCTCAGGCTTAAACTTTAATGTGAGTTATGTAATAGAAATACTCAGATTGGTTGAGGAGACAGTTTCCCAGAGCAGAAATATTTCTCCTGGACTGCTATAAGCCTCTCAGAGAAGCCCCACTATCACATGGGCCCTGCCAAACCAACAGGGCACCTGAGCAACAGAGGAGAAGCAACTGGGCAAAGTGCCTGACCAGATAGCCTCGGAGAATTCCTTTGCCTCAGGCCCTGCATGTGTCTGGGGTGGTCACAGAAACTGTTCAGGCTGTTAAGCTCCTAAGACATTCACCAAAATCATGGGTGAGGAGACTGTAGTGGATCACAACCAGAACCCAGAAGGTTTTTCTCACTGAAACTAAGGTGAGGGCCAAGTCAACAAAGAAAGGCATTACACCATAATTACGGAGACCAAAGGGCATGTCAGCAGCTCATTCAGCAAGAATCCAGAGTGAGGCATAAGGGCAGACATTCCTCTCCATTGCCAACATTTTCTCTCACCTACATATTATCTTGAGAAGAAGAAACAGGACAAGTAGACACTTGAGAAGGGGAAGAGAGGGACAAATCCAGATTTTGCAGTGCCGAAGCTTATACAATTTAAGGACTCATCTTCAGGAAAAAAATTATAAATAGAAAATTGCTAGGGTACCTCCCAGGAACTTTTAAGAGTCACAGGCAAGTTAGGAGCCCTGAAGCATAAGCTTCCTTTAATTCACCTCTGGGAGGAGGTCCTGGAAACCTAAGTAATTGCCCAAACAGACTGTTTTGAACCTGCAGAAATGAAGGTATATGTTACTGACATGGCTGGTGTGCTTTGCTCTCATTTGGGAATGGGATCTCTAGAGTACCGGGAAATCAGTTGTAGAAAATATGAGTCTTGATGTGTAAATTTCTACCACTTGCCACATTTTCTATGTTCAGAGATTCAAAAGTCATTTTGTAAATTACTCAAAAAGAAATAAGCTGCTAGAAGTCAGATTTGAGTTTTATTGCTCTCTGAGTTTAACCCCATGCCCATTCATAACAATGAGAGATGCAACTAATAAATGTGAGAATGATAAGATCACCAGGTATCTATATATCAGGAATAGTTTTCACTTTCCCTAGCATTATAGTATAGACAAACTGAGATAAAAGCTACTCTATGTCAGAGGGCTCTCAAAGGATACATGAGTTCCTCCCTTTTCCAACTACAAAGCTGTGTGTGGCTGGATTTTTTAAAATATACACTTCAAGCAAAACAACATTTCACAACAGATTGAATGCAGGAGCAGACATGTGAATCCAGCTGTTTTCTATTCAGCCAAAAAAAAGATGGAGATTTGCAAATATGTAAAACAATGTCACTTTCTTCATTAATTTTTTGTTTGAAAAATAATTTTAAAATATATATGTGAATGTATAATATAGAATATAAATCACATTACCTATGTTAACAATAATTAACTCATCACGTTATTTTTTAATTTATGCATTTATTTTTAAGTTAATAAATGTTTAAGCTTTGCTAATTACTACTATTAATATAATATTAATATATTCCACATAACCCAAAGCTCTTTAGGATCTCAACAATTGTTAAGAGTCTAAAGGGAGGCTGAGAACCACTGGTCTATGAAAAGCAAGATGTGGGTTTGTATAGCAAGCTTTATTCCAAAGAAATCAATAATGAAATATTGTTCTACTTTTATAGCACAGGGGAACCAGTACAGATTAGGGAACGCATAAATAACATGTGTTATATTAATAGTGTCTTTAGATCTCAGCTTCAATGCCACTTCACTCTCTTAGAAAAGTCTTTCCGGAGCACCTTTTCCAAAGGGGCCTCTCCCAGTTTCTGTGTGTGTGTGTGTGTGTGTGTGTGTGTGTGCCCATTCATATCCTATTTCCTCAGAACATGTTATAAAAATCTCTCATTATCTTTTTTTTATTTCTATGTGTTTATTTCCTGAGTCTCCCACTCTTTTCTTGCTTATTATCTGTCTCTTCTTTGAAATATCAGTTTCTTGAAGACTTTGGATATCTTATTCAATGCTCTGTCCCCTACACCTGCATAAAGATTTGACAGACAGTAGAAGTTTAACTAATATTTGTTGAGTGACTGAACAAACTGAAGAAAAGGCTAACCCCTATTTTGTAAAACTATTGTTTGAAATTCTCTGCTATTTTTTAGACAGCCTCTTAATCTGAAAAAATAACTTTGCTTTCTAGCCTGCTTGAATAATAAGGAATAAAAACTTAGCTGTCTGACTTTGTAGGCCAGATACTAGATACACCCATACTTTCATGCCATGCCAGATATATTTTTTTAGTTGGATAGAACTGTGTTATTTTTAAGGTCATAAGCTCCCAGAGAGATAATCACTAAGCACACATAGAGCTGGCTCTTTTTTTTAATTTAATAAATCTTTATTGTTCAGATTATTACAATTGTTCCTCTTTTTCCCCCATAGCTGCACTCCACCCGGTTCCCACCCCACCCTCTGACCTTACCCACCCCTACTCTCCTCATTCATAGGTATATGATTTTTGTCCAGTCTCTTCCCGCACCCTCCTCATCCCTTTCACCCTGAGAATTGTCAGTCCACTCCCTTTCTATGCCTCTGATTCTATTATATTCACCAGTTTATTCTGTTCATCAGATTTTTTTTATTCACTTGATTTTTAGATTCACTCGCTGATAGATATGTATTTGTTGTTCATAATTTTTATCTTTACCTTTTTATTCTTCTTCTTCTTCTTAAAGAATACCTTTCAGCATTTCATATAATACTAGTTTAGTTGTGATTAACTCCTTTAACTTTTTCTTATCTGTGAGGCTCTTTATCTGTCCTTCAATTCTGAATGATAGTTTTGCTGGAAAGAGTATTCTTGGTTGGAGGTTCTTGCTATTCATCACTTTGAATATTTCTTGACTTCTGACCTGCATAGTTTCTGTTCAGAAATCAGCTGACAGTCATATGGATGCTCCCTTGTAGATAACTGTTTTTCTCTTGCTGCTTTTAATATTCTCTCTTTGTCCTTTGCTCTTGGCATTTTAATTATGATGTGTCTTGGTGTGGTCCTCCTTGGATTCCTTTTGTTTGGGGTTCTTTGTGCTTCCTGGACTTGTAAATCTATTTCTTTCATCAGGTGGGGGTATTTTATGTCATTATTTCTTCAAATAGGTTTTTAGTATCTTGCACCCTCTCTTTTTCTGGCACCCTCATAATTTGGATGTTGGTATTCTTAAGTAGTCCCAGAGGCTCCTTACCCTATCTTCATGTTTTTGGATTCTTTTTTCTTTTTGCTTTTCCAGTTGAGTGTTTTTTGCTTCTTTGTATTTCAAATCTTTGACCTGATTCTTGTGATCTTCTAGTCTGCTGTTAGAGCTCTATATAATATTTTTTATTTCAGTCAGTGTATGTTTAATTTCTAGTTGGTCCTTTTTCATCTTCTCTTGGGTCTTGTTAAATGTATTGGCCTTTTCTAGAAAATTCTTGAAAAACCTTATAACTGTGGTTTTGAACTCTATATCCAATAGTTTACTTTCCTTCATTTCTTTCATTTGTGATGTTTGTCTCCAAATTTTGGCTGTTTCCCTGAGTTGATAGAGTGGCTTTGTGTGCTCGTTGTCCTATAGAGCCCAGTGGCTCAGCCTCCCCCAGTTACCTGAGGTAGACACTCGTGGTGCACCCCTTTGTGGGCTGTGTGCACAGTCTTGTTGTAGTTAAGCCTTGATTGTAGTTGGTATCACTGGGAGGAACTGATCTCCAGGCCAATTGGCTTTGAGGATCAGCTGTGTCTATGCTGGGAGAACTTCTGTGCTGGAGACACCCTTATGAGACAAGACTTGCAAAAGCCTCTGTGCTCAGCTTGGATGGGTGGGGTCTCAGGATGGAGCACATGGCACTGGTTTCCCATCAGCCCTGCCCTAATAAGCCCCCGTGTCTCAGTGTCCTGTGGTAATCATTGTAAACACCTCTGAGAGAAAGCTGTCCTTGAGTTCCACCCATTGCCAGACAGTCCAGTTTCTCCCCGAATGAGTCTGTGTTCCCAGAGTCTTGCCCAGAACTGGATTTCAGTGCTCAGGAGCTTTTGTCTCCCTCCCACTTGAGAAAGCCAGCTGCACACTCAGTTGCCAGTCCTCTCCACATGTACATCTTAGTAACTTTGCCTCCCGCAGTTCCTCTGAGTCTCAGTGTGCTTTTATCTTTCCTTCTAGTTGTAAAATTTCCACTTAGCCAGCCATTCTGTGGTTCTGGATGATGTCCATTTTGTCTTTTAGTTGTAGTTTTGAAATTGTTATGTGAGGCAGAAGTATAGGTGTTTACCTATGCAGCCATCTTGGTTTCTCCAGAGCTGGCTCTTTAATAAAAAGAAAATTTCTGCTTGTGGCTCTGCTTAGAATTTGAATTCATTTTTCTCTAAGCCCACTATGTATTAAAGTGTGACTCCAAACTCTCTGAGCATTGCTTGATTTTTTTTCTAGTTTTCTGCAACACTGACATCTATTAAATATTTGCTTCTAGAGATATGTAATGAAAAGAACTGAGAAGTCTAGAGAGCATTTTTTAAAGAGAATTTTAAAATGTGAACCTAGCTCTTCTTTTCTGAAATAGGACATTTTTACTAACTATTAAAGGAGCTTCTGTTCTCCTTATACAAGTAGTTTTTCTTATGAAGCAAGGTTTGGTCAATAGCCCAGTCTTCAGGGACTTCCAACTAGGAATGTTTCCATTAGTGCAAACCCTGAGAAAACCTGCCAGAATGCATCTAAGATTGACAGAACTTTGGTACAGATTTACTGCTGCTTTTTGTCTAAATTTTTCCTAATAACAATAGCCCAGGTTGGACCAGCATATCAAAAAGTCCCACACCTAAACACACACACACACACACACACACACACACACACACACACACACACACCTGAACTCAGGCTATTATAAACATACTAGAGGCCCTAGTGCATGAAAATTCATGCACTGGAGAGAGGGTTCCTCAGTCCAGCCTTCCCCCTCTCATAGTCCAGGAACCTGCAGGGGCAAAGGCGACCCAGCAATCAGGGAAAGGACACCCCCCATCATACCTCTGCTGCTGCCACTGTCAGCAGCACAAGCCTCTGGCCGGCCCTGGGTGGCTGGGCAGCTGCCATCTGAGGCTTGCCTGTACCTCGGGCTGGCCCTGGGCGGCTGGGGTGGCGGGGTGGCTGAAGGAACTGGGGGACTCCGGAACAGGAGCACAGAGCAGCTAGACCCACCTGGGGGCGGGCCCAGCTGTGCTGCATGCCTGCCACCCTCAGCAGGGCTGAAGGGACTGGGTACTGCCATCTTTGAAGGTGTGACAGTCAATTAGCATATTCCCTCCTTATTGGCTTATGGGTACCACCATCTTTGTGAGGGCATGGTGGTCAATTAACCTATTCCCTATTTTATTAGATAGGCTATTTCTATCAAATGAACAACTTTGTGCTAAAGAAAGGCCTTTAAGTGTTTTCACTCAGGCTAAGGACACCTATTATTTTACAGAGACACATCACTACTCATTTCCTAAGCAGAGGCTCTGATCTTTGCCAGCAGTTGCCTTACAGATAATGCTGGTCAGGTCATTACATTCCATCCCAGTCTGGGTCTGCATGTATCTGAACAGTGTAGCTGCTACAAAGCTATCCCATAGTTAAAACATGTCCTATATCTGCCCTGGCTAACAGCACATTCTGCCTCAAATCACTAAACCTCGTTTCTATTTGTAAAACACAGATAATAATACCTGTCCCAGGCACTCATCTTGTCAGGGAGCATAAAGACAGGTGAGATTAGTGATGGTAACACTTTTTGTTTGAAAGGTGCTATTTAAATCGCAAGTACTATTATTAGGGCTTTCTGCAATTTCTCAGCTAATGGACTATGCAACAGATGGGGCCCAGAAGATGTTTGATATTATTGATATCTCCCTTGAATTTTTTCCTCTTTTCACTCCTCTTGTTTATTGTTTATTAAAATTCTAGCTCTGAACTACATAATTATAAGTGGGGGGAGAACCACAGAAGGCTTCTGTGTTGGGGATGAATTTGTGAAGATCACCTTATCCAGACAGTTTAAAATGTATTACTCCTGTCATTTGTAAATGAGTGGAGGCCTTACCAGCAAGAACAATTGACATAGTTGGATTAAGCAGTTACAAATGTGTTAGGATTTAATGCAGGTAGGTGAGTGGATGGATTGTGAGTTCTTTATCTTTCTTTGATAACATTCTTTTTTCATGTTTGATGTTTGGGAAATAAAAGTTGATGCAGGGGGTGGGGAATTTAAAGCCCTACCTATATTAAGAATGTTTGTCTGGGAGGTCTAATGTGAACATTTTACTAGGAAACTAAACTAATAGCATTAACTACTAACCAGAGATACAGCCGTCATTTACAATTCCACAAACAAGTGCAAGCAGGAAGACTCAATAATGGGGGCTCTGGCCACTCAGAGCCAGGAGAGGAGGGAGGGTTAGATCTGGCAGGTGGAGGTGAGACAGTTAAGAATATAAAGGGTTTCAAAAAACAGCCTGATTCATAGACCTGTCATAATCACAATCTCATACCCATCAGTCTCCACCACCAGCTTGCTTTCCGCTTAATAAAATCACCTCTAGCCAAACCAATTCCATTTTTAGTGTGTGTTTTAGTCTGCCTTTTAATACAAATTATTTCAACAATTAACTCACAGTCAAGATGCAACTTTAAGCTGAAACATACATCTAAGATTTGAGAGGGAGATGCCTAGTAAGACACTGTATTTGACCCAATGTGGTTTAACCCAGCCACCTAACGGCTGCTGCTGCTAACATGTGTCTCTGGCGAGCAGGCGGTGCCAGTGCAGCTGCTGGGCAGAATAAGAGAGAAAGGAACACGTTGTGCCTGTTTATTGCTGCTTGGTGTTATTTTCAAATAAATGGATGCTAATTGAGAGGGAGTGTGGCTTCAGATTTTATGACACCCTGGATATATATTAGGAAGTCTCAGGAGGGCTGCTTTAAACTAAAGCTAATGTTAAACGGCTTAATTAGCATTGTTATAGCGAATTTCACTTTTCCCTGTTAGGAGAAGAATGTGCTATGTTACAGTTTTCCTATTGCAAAATACTAAACTATACGATGGAGGTAAAAAAGTAATTTTGGAAGAACCAGTCAAGATGGCATTTTACTAACTAAGATGAGTGGTGTGCTATTCCGATGGGAGGAATACGGAGTGGAACAATGGAATGAAATTCTCAGGATGACACCATTATTTTGGAAACTATTATATATCAGATGGGGTTGGGGACCTATAACCAATTTGCAGTAAAAAATGAGCCAGTCACTCTTGAACTGTCTTTGGTAAAAAGCATTAAAGATGCTGAGGACTAAAAGTCCTGAATTCCATGTAAATCATTCGTACCTGGTGAGAGTATAATAGAAACAGCAGAGGTGGGAATAGTCTTCACTTTTGCCAAATATCACTGCCAATCAGCACACTGAGGGCTCTGTCTGACTTTTCTTAATCTCATCTCTGACACTGACTTTAGCATTGTTCCCATTTACACATAAGCTGTGCAGTCTTTGTACATTAGTTCAAGTTCCTTCCTTGAGTGCCAGAGCAAGTCCCCCAATTCCTGGGTGATTTCATCTGCAGCAGATGTGGAAGATGGAAGTATCAGATGGGTTGTTTGTGAGCTGGCTGCCAATCACGAAGCTCTGGCCATTGCATAAGTACAACCACACCAAAGGTGCTTTCACAGATTGATAGAGTAAGATGCTTCTCAGAAAAAAGTAACCCAAACCATAAAAATGGTTAACTAAGTGAACTGTCCTGCTCACTGTCTCAGGAGAAAATTTCTAAGCATGCCCACCACTCAGTCTGCCAAAAGGACTATTGTCATCCGAGAATAAAGAGATGATTATTTGGCTCTCTCATGCAAGTCAAAACACATCTCCTGCTCACAAGGAACCAGCAGGAACTGGGTACCGAGCTGAGAGAACAGGTGTGTTTGCACTTGTAGGAAGCAGTAGGGATATGAAAATGACTTAGCAGCTGGTGAAAAAGAAGATTGAAGTTGTGCCAGGAAAAAGGGTGTCTTTCCCCTAATTATGCAAAAGCCTTAATTTTATTGATCATGTTGTTCTCTTCTTTCTCCATCGAAATAATATGAAGTCTGTGCAACAGCTCATTTGGGAAGTCAAAAACATGGCGAGGGGTGCTTATTAAGGGAATGAGGGTCAAAAAACACTCTTTAGTAGATAACCTTGCTATTTTCACAGGGTTTATGAACCATAGAAGCTTAATTAGAAAAAAAAAAGATGTAATAAAATGAGATGCAGTCACTAGAGCTGACAAAATGGCATGAAGAGAGTGACCTCAGAAAACAAAACCAAGGAAACCTGAAAGACTCTTTTTTTTTGCACTGTTTCTTAATTGTTGGTGTTTATCGCTTCACTCTTTTGACAAGACTTTACTAGATATGTATTTAGTGCCAGGCACTGAGCTACACTTTTAGAATACAAATATGAAAAAATGTGTTTTCTACCTTCTGAAATGGTTCACAATTCCAGGGGGGTGAAAAAATGTTTCACCCTAATTCTGTCGAGGTGATTGTTGGGTCAGTGCTTAGCCAGAACTTTATTTTAATTAAGAAGATTAGTGTGACCTTTTCTGTCAGGTGCAGATTCCATTTTCAAAAGTTGAATCTTAGTTGAATTCTTCAGATGATTTGTGAGAAACTTAGCAAGAGATTTGCATTGAGGGCAAGGACCTCACGCACCCATATATGAGCATGTGACTCAGAAGGCCCATGTTTCCCCCTTGACTTGCTCTGTAATCCCATAAGTGATCCCACATGAGCATGTAACCCAGATATAATCACCTTTTCTAAATCCAAATAAATTAAAAACTATAAATAGCAAAATAAAATAACAAGCACCCCCAACATTTACCACAAAGGAACAACTATTTGAAAATGTGTTAGCGACATCACTGCCCTTTGCTTTCAATCTCCCCAACTCAAGGAAGCAATGTGTACCAAGCGACCAAGGAGCTGAGGCAACCTTCCGACTCTACAGCTTGTGGTTGTGAACCAACCAACATTGCACATCTCTCTGCACTGTCAGAAACTGTATCAGCAGTCCTCAGAGCTGGAAACAGCAGTCACAGTGAGAGGTTCTGTGTCTCTCTGTTTCACTTACAAAGTGCCAATCATTGTGTGGTCTCAGATACGTTGACTTGCTCACTGTTTGGTAACATTGCAATGACAATGTGTTTTAAATATATGCTGGAAGGACAATTTAAACACTTGACAGAAGTGAGAGTCAAGACAGACCATATTTTCCTTTCTGAATCTAGTATGCAAGAGAATCTGCACATACTGCCAGTGTTTTATTGTCATTTACATAGTCTTCAAATGTAAAAGTGTTGGCTAAGCAGGCATTTGCTGGTTGGTTTTACCTTGAGAGCCTAGTAGAAGGGGGAAACTTTCCTAGTTAAAGAGAACAAAGAGGTCAGGAGCCTAAGACACCAACCTCCAAATTTCCTATTCATTCTGTGGCTCTCCAGATGTGGCACCTTTTTCCTTAAACTCACACTTATCCCCAGGCTACTATCCTGGAACTTACACCCTTACAATGGTCCATGAAACACTCTAGAAATGGTCATCCACTTTTATTAGGGGAAAAAATCTAAGGAGAATGTAAGAGAGAGAAGATATAAAACAGTGTGGCAGGATGATTCACTGAGATATTAAATCATGCTTTATTCTTTTTTTTAATATATTTTATTGATTTTTTACAGAGAAGGAGAGAGAGAGAGATAGAAAGTCAGAAACATCGATGAGAGAGAGACATCGATCAGCCGCCGCCTGCACGCCCCACAGTGGAGATGTGCCCGCAATCAAGGTACATGCTCCCGACCAGAATCATACCTGGGACCTTTCAGTCCACAGGCCGATGCTCTATCCACTGAGCCAAACCGGTCTGGGCATGCTTTATTCTTAAACTAGAGGCTTGGTCACGAAAGTTCGTGCACTCTGGGAGGGCCCCCAGCCCAGCCTGCACCCTCTCACGGTGTGGAACCCCACAGGTGTTCCCAGAGGATCAGGCTTAGTCTGGCAGTCAGACCTCCCTATGGCAGCCTGGGAACCATGGGGAGGGGGGTGTCAACTGACATTTAGGCCCACTTTCTGCCAGCAGCGGACCTAAGCCATCAGTCAGGTATCCTTAGCACTGCTGAGGAGGCAGAAGAGGCTCCTTCCACCACTGCTCACTTGCAGCTGTCAGCCCAGCTTGTGGCTGAGCAGAGCTCCCTGGTGGGAGTGATCATCAGGGGGCAGCTCCTGCGTTAAGCATCTGTCCCCTGGTGGTCAGTTGCATCATAGCGACCAGTTATTCTGGTCGTTCTGTCAATTTACATATTACCCTTTTGTTATGTAGGATTACTTTTCCCTCTTCATTTCCTTTTCAGGAAAAAGAGCCATGCCCTTTGGACTCTGTTGCCCCAGGGCTCCAAATATGTTCCTCCTGCCTTTTTTTTTTCAAACATTGTGAGCAGTGAAGATATTATGTTATGAAGATGATGAGAAAAAAGTTGAACTGACTTTTTTTCTTCTTTAGCTACCCTTTGCAGAAAAGTGCTGACTTCTCCAAGAGCCATAAATTATGGTCAGAAGCCCTAGAATCTGTTATTTGACTTTTTATTCTACTCCATAATTTTTAATTGAATACCATCTTGTGGTTGTCAAGAACTGTTAATTTTATTGTATTGACTATGTTACCTAACAAGTTAGTTTGCCACAGTTTCATGGACGTTGGCTGATAACTCTTGGATTAAAGACAAAGGACTTTATTACTCATGGCACAGAAAGTAGCATATTGTCGTCGGTTCTTCTTGTTTTCAAGTCCTACAGAGGCAACACAAATGGACCCATATGGATGCCTGCACATGCAGTGATTTGCATTTCAGGAAAAGAACCTTGAACTTAGGGAACTTGAATCTTGTAAACTGAGTAGCATGCCTATCTTTTACTCTGGAGGGAAATACTATCTCAAAATGGTTTGCTATACTAATATCCTTGAAAAGACAATCCAGGGCAAAGGACACTCCATGTCTCTGCTCCCAAGATAGGCAGAAATGTGAGAAATACATGGAAAATTACCTCTGAGCAGTGCTAAGCCTTCCATAGCACTTATAAAGGCTAAAGAAACATGGCCTCAACCAAGACTCCAGTGAAAAAGACCAATTAGCAGGTGTGGGACTGTAAGCAGAGAAATCCACTCTCCAATGCTTCTCTTTCTGTGATTATAAAATAGGAATGAAATCTTCCCACTCACTGCTTATTTTGAGAAATAAAGGAAAAAAACAGTCTGACAAATGCTTGAGCTTCATGATGGACACTCTAAAATAGAAGACATCATATAAAAAACATACTGGGTTCTAATTACACTTTTATTCTCTGATGCCTTTGGAGGAAGTGTGATAAACAGGGTTATTTATTCTGATAGAGATACTGATTTCTTTAAATGGCAAATATAAATTTAAGCCCTTAGTTTCATCAAAATATAAAGCTGACTAGATATATTTAAATACTCTGTTCTTATTAAAATCACTATATAGATTTCTTAAGAAATCAAATAAGGTTGTTGTCTCTTGATCACATCACTTTCTAGCTGAAAAAGAGTATTGATGTGTGATTCCATAGCCCTCCTTAGAATGTCTTCCCCTGACCTCTCATCAATACACACACACACACATACTGATCTCCTTTTCATGCTCCCTGTCTTTACTCCCTCTCTGCTGCCTAGTGAGTTCTGACATAAAGCCAAAACTAGACTTTATACTTATAGATACAAAAATCATTAGACTCTGCAGGCTGTATTTAAAAGTTTACCTATGCCTGGCTGGTATGGCTCAGTGGTTGAGAGTCAACCTATGAACTAGGAGGTCAGGGTTCAATTCCCTGTCAGGGCATATGCCCAGGTTGCAAGTTTGATCCCCAGTGTGGAGTGTGCAGGAGGTAATAGATTAATAATTCTCTCTCATCATTGATATTTCTCTCTCTCTCTCTTTCCCTCTCCCTTTCTCTCTGATATCAATAAATATATTTGGGAGGATAAGAATAAAAGTTCACTTAAATTCAAATATAAAACCTCCAGCATTCTATGGTTAATTCTACAACAATTGTGTTAAAATATGCCCGAGACCCAGGCTGGGTGGCTCAGTAGGTTGGGCACATACCTGGGTTTCCAGCTCAATCCTCAGTTGGTGCATCTACAGGAGGAAACTGATCTGTGTCTCTGTCTCACATTCATGTTTTCTTCCTTTTTCTCTCTCTCATATGTGGAATTTAATGAACAAACGGAACTATCAGGCAGAAGCTTGGAGTGGAAGGTAGGATGTTACGGCAGGGGTTGGGGGGGGTGCGTTGGAGGGATTGAGCCAAAAAGAAAAAAAAATAGAGAGAACTCATGGATATGGGCAATAGTGTGGTGATTGTAGGGAGGAAAGAAGGTGAAGGGCTGAGTGGTAGAGGTGGAAGAGTGCTTAGAGGGGATAAATGGTATTGGAAAAAATTTAATTTAATTTAAACAGTAAAATCAATAAACAAACATATCCTGAGGTGAGGATTAAAAAAAAAAAAGATGTCCTAAATTTCCCTGAAGACAGTGTTTATCACATATTTGTTCTATAACCCTTACAAAAGAATGCCTAGGCCTATACTCCAGAACTAATCTGAGGACAGAGCCCAGAAATTCGCTTTCAACAAGTACCACGAGTGATCCTTATAGCCACTAAAGTTTGAGAACTACTTCTTTGCTATAATCACCAATAGGATTTCAATAATTACATTTATCTTCTAAATTTTACAATATATGACAAAAGAAGGGGCTATTACTTAAAAGGTAAAAAAAAAGGCAAGAAACAACAATAAAAATGGTTTTAATTAAGTAGAATGATTTCTAAAGACCAAATGCTTTTTAAAGTCTTAATTATATACATAAATAGCTACATTTCCTTTATTCAAAGGCAAAGAATCTGAATAGTTAACTATCCAACAATAAGAAAATAGTGAACTAAAATATAGCAACCTACTCAATGGAATATTCTGCAGTTGTTATAAATGGTTATTATGAAAACTATTAAGCAATATAGAAGTCTTCAAGAAAACAAACTCTAATGTAAAGCACTAAATTGCAACTAAATTGCATTTGGACAAAAACTAAGAGAGAAAAAGTCAGATTATGGGTGAGTCCACCCCCTTCATTTTTGATGGGGGTTTTTAAAAAATACATTTAATGTTGTATTTTCCTAATATTTTAAATAACATTTAGATTATGATAAAAGTAGGACTCCAAATGCAGCTCTGACAAGTCTACCAAGTAGATTAACACTAACTTGGCAAGTGTTATGAAACAAGGAAATAAGTGAACATTTTTCAGTGTCACATATTAAGATTTTATTTCCTATCATCTTCCTCCTCATAGCCAACTGTTTATCATCAAGACTCTTTAACTCATTTCTCAAACTAGAAATCAAGTAACTCTTCTCCTCCCTCCCATAATGGCTTCAGGAGCCTGAATCTGCTCACTGTCTGTAGGTGGGTAGCACAGAGATCCACCCTCCAGAAAGCACCTACATTTCCCCTTTAGAAATCCATGGGCCATCTGGCCAAACTTAGAATTCATAATAAATTTGCTCTGCAGTACAAAAGCCACTGTTTGACCTGTTAAAATTGGACATATTTGGTTTTTATTGCAGTTATTTTTCTTAGAGTTTCAATTTAGGAAGAGAGAATATTTTTCTCTCTGCTTACAAGTTGAAAATAATATGGAGAATCTCAAGATGAAATACTCTTTGAAGAGTATAAGCAATAAAATAATACAAATAAAATAAAATCTTAGGTCAGGGATCTCATGAAAGGTGTTTCAGGAGGGGTACTGCACAGGGCTCAGGCAAGAGGTTGAGTGGCAGCCAATATCCAGCTGGAACTTGGCTCACCACTCTGTTCTTTTGTTGATGCAACACCCAGAAGAGAGTGTCCATTTCTTTCGTGGTAGAAGAAATTAGCTATATATTTATTTTTAAAGCTGTTTTATTCCATGATTTTCACTCCATCAAATACACCTGCCCAGGAAAATATAACAGATAACCTGTGAACACAGAATTGTTCCCTTTATTAGTGCTTGTATATTTTTTGCTCTTTTAACTATACTGAGACACAAAGGATCTGGATCAGATGCTACCAAGTCTACTCCTAAAGCTCATTTTTTTTCTGGGCACACAGACTCTGAGCAGAGCTTGACTTGTACATAAGAGGGAAATCCTCAACTCTAGCATCTGTCCCATCCAAGTAAATTCCAGAGAAGCTCAATAATAATGATGTTGGTGTCCCTGAAAATGGCCTAGCTCCTTTAAGATGTGTAAAAGATGTAAACCAGCATTCTGTGCCTACCCTAAAGTCCTCTCTATTTATGAACTTTTAACTTCACAGCTAATGTACACAAGTGCCTAACACAATACAGTGGTACCTCGAGATACGAGTGCCCTAACATACAAGATTTTTGAGATTCGAGCTGTCGAGCGAGCGATTTTTGCTTTGAAATACAAGCAACATTTGAGATAGGAGTAATCGGTCGGCTGCACACGAACCACCAGTTTCCCGAGACGAGCGTCTCATAGTTTCCCACGCCTCAAGGTTACGGAACTAATTAAACTCGTATCTCTAGGTACCACTGTACTAGGATAGTTGTGTACTTAATGAATCACAATATTATTAACATGATTATTGTTTCTCTCATCTAAACTCTGAGTGAAGAGGAAATCAGTCAAACATTAAATTGGAGGTGGGGAGATCCCACAGTCATGCACTGGGCAAGTTTCAGTCCACTTAAACAAATGCATTTTCCGCTTAGCTAACTAACCGTTACCCAGCCCAGTGAATGCTCACATCACACTTCATACTGAAACTAATTGTGACAGTCATGTGCCCATACAGCTGCCCTAATCCATCACAAGTCTGTTTTTATCACGAAACCCATCTTACAACTGTTATTAATTTTTAGTCGCTGTTATCCATTTTTAGCCACTGGTGGTTTTTTGGATTTTTTTTTTTACATAATTACCCATTTGTAATACTTTCTAATCCACCAATTTCAAATCCTACAAAAAAAATACAGCTTTCTGAGGTGGGAGAGGGTATTGGGGTGATGAGGACACATATGTAATACCTTAATCAATAAAGAAATTTTAAAAAATAAAGCTTTCATTTTCATGATTCAACATTGTGTCCATTTTTTTTTTTTATCAAAAAGTTTCCCCATGAGCCCAGCCTTGGTGATTCAGACAGTCTTAAATGCATCAAATTGTAAAGAAGAGGCAGCCTCAAAATTAATCTTTGAAAACAGCCTGTTTTATTCAGTCCCATCAATAATTCAGAAATTCACAGGGGCTCAGAAACCCATAATGTTAACTACTGAATGTTAAGTCTGAACTACTCTCTAAATTAGAGTGTTTGAGGCCACAAATCTTCCCCAATTCTACCTGGCTCTACCTCAAATCAAGGCCCAAACACCATGCTTGCACCAATCTGATCCTCCACCTAAATTTACAGACTACCAGGCCACAAACAGCAGCTACAGAATTTAGAGAGAAGCTGGGAGTTCGGCTAACATTTGGTTCTTTAGCTCCTCAGGGAAAGAAGAAACATATCACAGGATAGGAATAGTCAAAGATTCACCAAAAAAGAGAATGAAGGGAGGTGATGAAAAGTGAGGGGAGCCAGGTCACAGCCCACTCACGTGATGTAAAACAGAGCTGTACACATCAATCTAGTATGTTTCACATACAAAGCAATTGCTGAATCTTAAAGAAATAATCGCCAGCCATCTTGCATGTGTAGAAATTTCTTTATGGATATAAAGAAACATGATCTAACAGGCCCTCTGGCCTCTGGGGAACACAGCACATATGCCATACAAAGACCCTGGACCCTGGACACAGACATTCCTAAGATCAAATCCTGATCTGCCATTTATTAACATACAAGTTACTTCATATCTCTGAGCTTGTTTTATCCCCTGAAAAATATCTGATTTACAAGGTAGTTGTTAAAATGAAATGAGAAAACTTAGCTCAGCACAGAATGAGCACCCAATGAGAGTTAGCTTCTTTCTCCTTTATCTTCATAAGAATTTGCGAATTAGGTGCTAAGGTAATAAAAAGAACCTACTTGTTTCCAAGATTAGCCTTTTGTGGAGCTGCTCCACTTCCAGACAGTCTAATTAACACCCAGTCTTCACCTTCAGCCACACGTTCATCAGTTTCAAGAACAGTTAATGGCTAGCAGAAGTCACAGAACAGATCCAGTCTTCCAATTCTTAATCCCAGTGGATACTTCTAAGAATCGGTGACAAAAATATTAAATAAAATTAAAACAGAATATTTTATTTGTAGTTTAAAATACAGATACAGATCTTCAAATTCATCCTCACTATCATCCTTCAAGGCTCTGACACAATAAAAAGATATTTCCAATTAAATGTTTAGTTTTTATATGAATTTGTATAGCAGATATTTATGCTGTAGTATAGCTGCTTTTCATTTCAGAGAGGAAGGAAGAGGGAGAGAGAAATAGAAACTTCAATGATTAGAGAGAATCATTGATTAACTGCCTCCTGTATGCCCCACCTTGGGGATGGAGCCTACAACCCCAGTATGTGTCCTGCCTGGGAATTGAACTGTTGATGTTCAACCACTTAGCCATGCTGGCTGGGCCACTGCTGAGTCTTTTGGAGTGTAAATACTTATTTTTTTCTCTGCAGATCTTTATCTTAAAGTTCTATAAAGAAATAAAATATTACAGACTTTGCAATGCTGTTTGCATATAAGAAGGGAAATTTTTTAAATACTGAAGCTTGGGACAAACCTCAGACCAATTAAATCAGAATCTCTAGGGTAGTTCCAGGTACTGGAGTGTGTCCAAGGCTCCCCAGATGATTTTAATGAGCAGCCTGAAGGAAGTGGGATGGAGTAGACATGACTATTTCTCTCCCCCTTTGTTTATTACACCTCAAAGCCCTCTCCCCACTGATTAATCTCTTGAGTGTCAACTCTAGCTAAGACACTGGTTGGGATTTTAGAAGAGCCACATCATTTCTCCCAGGAAGAAGCCCGGTGAGCTGGCAGTGACTTTCCAGGGCCAGCCTGGAAGCATTTCTTGTGATGCAGCTGTTACTTGGAACCATCCAGATGACTTGGCCTGGTCCTGTGTCACCCCTGCACTGGGCTTTTGCCCCCATCTCGTGGTTATAATAGACTTTGTTCTATCTGCTAGTCCTCCTGGTCTGGTTTCCTGGAGAGAACTAGAAACATCTGGGGATCTTACTAAAATGCAAATTCATCAGATTCAGGTTGAGAAATGCAAAGGCAGGGCCCTCGTATTCTGCATTTCATCTAATAGTGCTGATGCTGCTGATCTGCCAATCACATTTAGGTAGCAAAGTCATTGGTGGCCTTTTTCATCTCTAAGTTCTGAAGCAGGTACAATTCTTTTCTTTCAAGGCCTTCTTTCTTCTGTGAGACATTCTTTGTTTGCTATTTCTGGTATATTTGATGCTGGAAATACATCGCACAATGAAAATATTCCTCAGCTGGAAAAGCACAATCCATGTTATGAAAACCCAATTTTACATTCAGCTCACAGGAAGCTCCATGGTGAAGAGTGGAAATTTCCTGTATAAATAAATTGATAAGTAGTTATACATCTGGAGCAATATGTGCTGAGTATCAAGTGAAGGCACAGACCTGAAATGGCATATACACAACAATCACAAGTATGTCCCATTGTCTTCCCTCTGGAGTCTTTGACAGATATCAATGACCATTCATAACATTCTTTTCTTCCTTTGAAATCATAGGTAGTCTTAGAATACTTCCCAACACAGAGACCTACCCAATAGCCGATATTGGCAATATTGGCAATCCTGATGTAGATATGAGAGCTCAGAGAAAGAAACAATTGACTCCAAGTAGGAGCACTTCCCTAAGGGAATTGATTTTGATTTAGCCTGGCGAGACAATGTTCTTTCTGACACCAACCTGCCAGTGAAAATAAACTAGAATGTTTAAGTGTTCACACATTAAAATAACATTAAATATTCATCTTGTTTGTAACTATGTACTTATAATGTGTGCTTTATAATTACTTCTCACAAAATCCTTGATTTTCTCACGAAATACTTGAATTTCATCTTCCTGATACATTATTAATACTAACAAAACAACACAATTTCAAATGGTTCCCAGAAGTAGCACTGATAGAAAATCCATAGACAACACTTATGTTGGGCTCAGCTCCTGCTGCTGGCTTGGAGAATTGCATCTGGAATTTGCTGCCACTTTTGCTCCACAATCTGTTTGCCACTATGCAAAGAACATGCTTCCTTCCTGATTAGGTTATCTGTGTCTTTGTCAGTTGGCATATCACTGTATAATGAGTGACTTAAATCAGAACTTCAAAAATATTTGCTGAGGAAATGAACTGGCTCTTTTGAAACCAGGTTGAAAATCAGTATCTGCTAAATCATCCTAGTACATATCCTGTTTTTTGTGCTCCATGCAGTAGACACCCAGCTATCCCTGGAAGGCCAGTTTCTATTTCCATGTGTTCCAATTCAGCTTCCCTCTTCTACCTGCTGGTCCATATTGGCCTATCAAGGCCAACCAGTGTTAATCCTATCTCCTATTTATTGAGGAAATGCCAGGCTCTAGTCAAAAAGAACTTTTTCCTTTTTTCAGTTACTGTAGAATATGAATCACTGATTTCCCCCTAGTTGCCACACACTGCTTTACACTATACGAGCTGTATTAATGAACCCATTTATGAGCAGCCCACACAGTGTAATTACGTAGAAAAGGAACAAATTTCTGTCAGGATTTAATTCTGCCACCATTTTTAGGAAGTTGTGGTAGCTTTGAAAAGAAGGTAAAACTATGTTTCTCCCATGTTTCAAAAGTGATTTCAATAAAGATAAAGATTAAATCAAAGAAAACACTTTGTAGTTAAAGATGCATTAACTTTTGAAATCTTTATCAATCATAGAGCAGTGGAAGCAGTGGCAGAATTCTTCCTTCTGAGTCTTGACAATGGGACAAATCATAGCAAATTCAAGGCCACAGACACCAGAACCTAACAAGGGAGAAGCAGAAACCCAGACAAATTGCAAATTCAGAGCTGGAAATATGAGCATTGAAATCAAGAGTAAAGCTGTCAGGCTTCCTTCTACAGCAGGTATGGGTTACACTCTCACTGTCTCTCTGCCATCATCTAGGTTCTGCGTTCCTCACACAAAGAACTGGTGAAACCACAGAAATCATCCCTGCTACAGAGCAGGAGCTGCCATAGCCCCAGGCTGAAACAGAGTCTGGAACAGAATCAGACAGTGATGAATTAGTACCAGAATTCAAGGAATACCACACAGGCAACCACACAACCACACAGCTGCTGAAATTGATTACCAACAAGTCAGTAAAGCAAAGAGAGCCAAAGTGAAAAGAAGGCACCGTAAACTGGGTTCTAAAAGGTTTCAGAGGTTACTAGGGTCACTATCTAGAAATCTAAGAATATTCTCTTTATCATCACAAAAACCAGATGTCTACAAAAGCTCTGTATCAGATACCTACATAATTTTGGGGAGGGGAAGCCAAAATGTAAGATACATCTCAGCAAACACAGCTAGCAGCTGCTGAGAAATTCAAAGTTCAAGGTGAAGCTGTCACAACATTCAAGAAAATACAAAGACTCCAACTATACAGGAGGAAAGTGAACAGGAAGGGGCTGATTAAACAGGAGTGGAAGTTAAAGATATAGAGTTGGTCATGTCACAAGCAAAGGCAGTCCAAGCCCTGAGGGACAACAATGACATTGTAAATATAACCATATAAAAAACGAGGGGCAGGAGCCTTTAAATGAGTAACTACAGCCAGTCTACAGTGGTTCAATGACTGAGCATTGACCTATGAATTAGAAGATCATGGTTCAATTCTTGGTCAGGGCATATGCCCTGGTTGCAGGCTCAATCCTCAGTGGGGATGTGCAGGAGGCAGCTGATCCATGATTCTCTCTCATCATTGATGTTTCTACCTCTCTCTCCCTCTTTCTTCTTCTCTGAAATCAATAAAAATACTTTTTAAAAGAGTAACTGCAGCTTGGTTTGAAATTTGTACTCTTTCTATCATTAATAAACTTATGGCTTCTTGTAGGATGAAGAAAAAAAAAGAAATCAAGAACAAAGCAGAAATAGCACAGAAACACAGGCTGTTGGAGTTTGGTGATCATGCCAAAATTAGCAATACAGTAGATCAGAACTAATTCTTTATTTGAGGAGCATGAACACAAAAAAAAAACCAGAGATAAGTGAATGCTAAGTGAAGTGTCTTAATTCAGAGTTTCTGGGAAAGAAGGCTAAAGAGATCTTAAATCTATCTCTCAGAAATTTCTTCCTTTGTCATCTCCAGCCTACAAAACAACTCCCATTTGCTCTGTCTATCCATTTGCCTGTCTGAAGAAACCCCAGGAAAGAATAATGAAAGTCTCTGAGACTAATTCTACACACCAAACTGGTCCAACCATATTGACTGAAGCAATATCTTAAGAAAACAAGTCCATAAATTAAGTCATATAATTCTGCCTATAGATAAAGCCTGAATCTAAATGTGCTTAAATTGACTCAATAGTGAAATTACTGATATAGCACTCCAAGTAGACTTGTTCCTGTTGCCTCTGGTTTTCATCTGAAGCCCCAGAGTAAAGAACATTGATAAGAGCTTAAATTATCCATAAATTTGCTCAAGGGTTACCCAAAAAGGTAATCCAGAAACTCAATCTGGAGAGAGTAATAAAAGCAGATGTCATTTTTCTCTATCCATCTCATTGTAGAATTTTGGAGAATATTCACAAGCATATAATGCATCCAGCCAGGTGAGAGGGAGAGAGAGCCTGAATGTGTCCACTGATGTGGGTAGAAACTCAAGCAATAGGCTCACCTGGACCTACTTTTGAAGACAGATCAAGGAAAGAGGTTTGTTGCAGAAGTAGCCCACACTTCTACAATTGAGCATATAAATGTCACAGGTTTTCAGGTGGACACTAGGGGAGAGAATCAGGACTAAGTCAAGGTCCCAAAACAAAGAATCTGCGTAGGATATACTGTTGAAGCAGAGGCTGAAGGGAAATAGTAAGAAATCAGAGATTACATTATTCATGCCAGGGACAAGTCAAATGACTCACAAACAATTGGGATTAGGGCTACACAGTGGACTTCTAAATCAGATTAACACTCTAGCAATAGATCTTCTGTCCTATACCTCTCTTTCATTCTCACAACCTCGCACCCATGCCTGGAAGAAAGAAAGAAAAGAAGAAACATTACCTGGCTGGTGTACTCTCAGTGGTTGAGCATTGACCTATGAACCAGGAGATCAGGTTTTTATTCCAAAAGGTCACATGCCCAGGTTGTGGGCTCAATCCCCAGTGTGAGACATGCAGGAGGCAGCTGATCAATGATTCTCTCTCATCATTGATGTTTCTATCTCTCTCTCCCTTTCCCTTCCTCTCTAAAATCAATAACAATATTTTTTGAAAAAAAGAAGAAGAAATGTGGACACACTAAGAAATACCAGGGAGGCATGTCTGCACAGAGAGACCACCATAGGAAGAGGCAGCAGGAGAGCAGCCATCTGCAAGCAAAGGAGAAAGGTTTCCTCCCCAGGGATCCTCAGAGAAAATCATCTCTGCCAGAACCTTGATCTTGGTCTTTCGGGTTTTTGGCAGAACTATGAGAAAATAAATGTCTGTCATTTAAGCCACCTAGCCTGTAGAGCTTTGTTATGGCAATCATAGTAAACTAATACATCTAATAAACCAGTTAATAGAGGGAACATTTCTTCTACTTGTTAACTTCAATGCTATACATCTTATAGCTTCAGAAATCTTCTGAAGCATATCTCTATCACATTTAAAATCAACCTAAAAAATCAAGTTAGAATTCAATCAGTATCTTTTTAGTAAGCTTACCATCTTCTTTGTCTTCAAATCTTCTAATAGATAATGTCTGAAATATTGTAGCCTCGTACTGTATCTTATCACATATCAGAAAAATAAACTATTTTCCCCTACATGAAATAAGTAAACTTTTCTCATTAACATACTAGTACACATATATTTAAACAAGAGTACTACCTTCAAGGCTTTAGTCATGTTTCTATAGCTAGAAAAGAAGGGAATATTTGAGAGCAGCTTGATACCATTTGTTTAAAAGTTTCAAAAGGGACTGGTGATTAAGATTCAGAGCTTCAGTTAAAGTCTTCTCCTCAGACCCTTGGTAGGATTTACCATCCTAACAGTTTATGGATGAATTGAAATCTGATAGACCTCCTGCCCAACTACTTGCTCAATACGTGAATGCTTTACCAGCTCCTGAATAACAAGTTGTATAAAAATGAACATCTTTCCTCCACTAAATCCTTTCTTCCAGGTTCTAATGTGGTTGGAAAGATTCAATGAAGTGACATCTTTGTGTGCAGCAGCTAGAATGGTGCCTGGCACCACAGTGACTCTCACAATCACTGGATTGGGGCTTACCTTAATAAACCAATTTTCCAGTCACACAATTAGAAACCCTGGAGCTTCTTCAACAACTTCCTTTCCTTGGATTCCCTTATTTAATCAGTCTCATGTTTTGCCAATTTTATAGCAAAAAAAAAAAATTACACACACACACACACACACACACACATACACACACACACACACACACACATACATACATATATACATACTAGAGGCCCAGTGCACAAAATTTGTGGATGGGGGAGGTAGGGAGTTGTCCTTCAGCCCAGCCTGCTCCCTCTCCAATCTGGGACCCCTTGAGGGATGTCCAGGTAGGATTGGGCCTAAACAGGCAGTTGGACATCCCTCTCACAATCCAAGACTACTGGTTTCCAACTGCTCCCCTACAGGTCTGTTTGCCCCTAACTGCCCTCCCCTGTGGGCCTGATCACGCCTAACTGCCCTTCCCTGCAGTCCTGGGTCCTCCCCCAACTGCTCTTCCCTGAAGGCCCAGTCACCCCCAACTTCCCTCCTCTGCCAGCCTGGTCACCACCCCTAACTGCCCTCCCCTGCAGGCTTGATCACCCCTAACTCCACTCCCTTGCAGGCCTGATCCCTCCCAACTGCCCTCTCCTGCTGGCCTGATCACCCACAACTGCCCTCCCTTGCAGGCCTGATCCCTGCCAACTGCCCTTTTCTGCTGGCCATCTTGTGGTGGCCATCTTGTGTCCACATGGGAGCAGGATTTTTGACCACATGGAGGCAGCCATCTTGTGTGTTGGAGTGATAGTAAATCTGCATATTACTCTTTTATTAGCTAATATAGAGGCCTGCTGCATGGGTGGGGGCCAGCTGGTTTGCCCTGAAGGGTGTCCTGGATCAGGGTGGATTTTCCCTTGGGGCATGGGATGGCCTGGGTGAGGGTCCTGTGGTGGTTTGCAGGCTGGCCATATCTCTTCCAGTGACCCAAGTGGAGGCTTTGATATCTGGGATTTACTTATCTTCTACAATTGAAACTTTGTAGGCTGGAGTGGAACCAAGCCTTCTGCTCACATAGCCATTGAAACTTTGTTGCCTTAAGCACTGGCCAGGGTTTGCAGAAAGTTTGGCTTCCTCCATCACCAAGGACAACACAAGCCTCCCTCCTGTTCTCTCTATGGCCATAGCCATCTTGGTTGGGTTAATTTGCATGCTTGCTCTGATTGGCTAGTGGGTGTGGCTGGTGGGCGTGGCTAGTATGTGTTGAGGAAGTTATGTCAATTTGCATATTACTCTTTTATTAGATAGGAAGATATTCCTAACTGATCTCTCTGTCTCTAATTTCTCTCCTCTTTATTCAATTATAATGTTTTCTTCTCTCTGTATCCCACATAGTAGTTCAAAGAAATTTATTATATAGACTAGAGTTTTCAGCTATTAAAGAACCATTTCCTCTGAAACCTCAGAAAGGTATGTCTATACAAAAGGTGTCTCCTCTAGTTCACAGAAGCCAAACATAAAAATGTAATGGGAAACTTCAAGAAATAAATATTTCATGTACTTCTATCTTCAAATATTTCCCAGGCTCCAAACCTCTCATGGTTGTGGTGCCACCTGTTTCCAGACCATGCCCTACCTTTGAAAAGGAGCACCCCAGTTTGGCTCAGTGGATAAGAGTATCGGCCTGTGGACTGACAGGTCTCAGGTTTGATTCTGATCAAGGACAAATGACTGGTTGCGGGCTTGATCCCCAGTAGGGACCATGCGAGACGCAGCCAATCAATGATTCTCTTTCATCATTGATGTTTTTATATCTCTCTCTCTCCCTTCCTCACTGAAATCAATAAAAATATATTTATTTTTAAAAAGAAAAGAAAAGGAAAACCCCACTGGAGAAAATTTTTACCAGCAATCCCCCTCCTTGCTTGGCCACCAGCTGGACTAAAACTGCCTTTCCTGTCTAGGCAGCTTTCTAACTAGCCACCACTACACTCTAGTTAATTTCATTCAAAGTTACAAACTCAAGCTCCATGAAAAATTTCCCCACTTTTAGAGGAAACTCAGATCATGGGCCTAAACTCAATAAGTGAATTTTTCACTCATTCTGATTATTATAAATTTTCTTCTTAAGAGAAACTATATCATGTGGTAGAAAAAGCATGGGCTTCAGAGTTAGATAGGCCTCAGTTCAAATCCTGGTTCCACATTAAAAGTGGTGTGATCCTTCTCCCCTGTTTCTCTACTATAGAATGAGTATTTCTCTACTTCCTAATGTGGTTGAGATGATTCAGTAAGATGATATATTTGTATGTAACAACTAGCATGGTACCTGGCAGAAAAAAGTTATTTGATAAATATGTCTCTTTATCTTCTTTATTAGTTTAATTTCTCTCTCTAGTTTTTCAGCAATCCTATCTAATAAAAGAGTAATATGCAAATTGACTATACCTCCACTACACTCACCAGCCATGCCCACCAGCCAATCAGAGCAAGTATGCAAATTAACCCAACTAAGATGGCTATGGCCACAGAGAGAGCAGGAGGGAGGCTTGGGTTGCCCCTGGTGATGGAGGAAGCCAAGCTTTCCGCACACCCTGGTCTCTGCTTAAGGCAACAAAGTTTCAAAGACTGTCACCATGGAGTGAGCAAAAGGCTTGGCTCTGCTCCAGACTATACAGTTTCAACTATAGAAGATAAATAAATCCCAGATACCAGGGTCTCTGCTTGAATCACCAGGGGATGTGGCCAGCCTGCAAACCACCACAGGCCCCTTGCCTAGGCCACCCCATGCCCCAAGGGAACCCTCACCCTGATCCAGGACACCCTTCAGGGCAAACCAGCTGGTCCCCACCCATGCAGCAGGCCTCTATCCTATCTAATAAAAGAAAAATATGCAGATTTACCATCACTCCAACATACAAGATGACTGCCCCCATGTGGTCAAAAGATCCTGCCCCGATGTGGACATAAGATGGCCACCACAAGATGGCCAGCAGGGGAGGGTAGTTGGCAGGGACCAGGCCTACAGGGAAGAGCTGTTAGGGGTGACCAGGTCCACAGGGGAGGGCAGTTAGGGGCAAACAGTCTGTCAGGAGAGCATTTAGGCATGAATCAGGCTGGCAGGGGAGTGGTTAGAGGGTGATCAGGCTGGCAGGCAGAAGCGGTTAGGGGCAATCAAGAAGGCAGGCAGGTGAGCAGTTGGGAGCCAGCAATCCTGGATTGTGCAAGGGATGTCCGACTGCCCTTTTAGGCCTGATCCATGTAGGACATCCCTCAAGGGGTCCCAGATTGAAGAGGGAGCAGGCTGGGCTGAAGGACACCCCCTCCCCCTGTGCACGAATTTCATGTACCAGGCCTCTAGTACTTGTATAAATTCACATTATGATTTCACAGAGACAATGAATAAAAATATACCAGGGAGTAAAGAACAATAACAGAAAACTTACATAGCTTCACTATGTGCTCAGCATTTTATATTTTACACAGTAATTCATTCATTCTATGCTCAAACTACCATAAGAGTTAGGCAAAAAACTATTCAAGACTGAAGTCAGGATTTGGAACATAGGCAATTTGGCTCTACCATATGTGTGCCGAAGTTTCTGATAGACTGCCTCTTAACACAGAGGCGATGTTAATTCCTCTGATGTGCTACAAAGTGCTTGGTTCTATGGCAACCTCTGCGCAGAGGTGATCAACCTAGAGCAACTGATAAATAAATTGATGACATGGGGAATACTAGTAGGTGTTCCTATAGAGGTTTTTTTTTCATTCAAACAATATTTTAAAATATGAAACCCAATGAAAAGAGATGAGATGGCATTTCCCCAGTAATCAGAAAAAGTCCTCCAATCACATCCCACTCAGCTTCCAAACCTTAGCAGCATCCTCAAATTATAAAGTCAGAGCTGATTGAGTATTTTGGAGGCAGGATCTCTAATGCCAATGGAAATTTCTCAACACCATTAACAGCTATTTGATATTAAGAAAATCTCTTTGATTCCTGCACTTCTAGCATTGCTTCAATTTTCCCCCTTAAAAAAATCACCTGTGATTTTACTTGAAACCCATGTTTATTGAATCTCTCAGCATTCCCCAAATATTATAAAATTAAAAGGAAACTTAACTCATAAGCCAAAGAATAAAAAACAGAAGGAATCTTGAAATATTTTTGCGAGCTTCAGCTACTCAGTCTTCCCAACCTCCACGTGGAGTCAAGCTAAACGGTTTTCAAAGGTCAGATCTTTTTGGAAGTCTGACTTATTAAAGTCACAGATAAACTCAGACTTTATGGATTATCTTTCCTGTCTCTCCCTCTTTTTTCTTCTCTCTAATTTCTCTCTCACTGTTATTGCTATGCATAAGCTCGCATGTTTTTTATCTCCTCATTTAGAGAGAATTACAAGTATGAACTATTAATCCTATTAATATTAGAAACTAAATCAGAACTAAAGTACTGTGTTGTGTGTGCTCACATAGAAAATTGTTGATGACCTTAAGCATCTCGCAGCCCATTGCAATTTCATGAGTTTGTAAATCCAAAAGAAATATGTTTTAAATAATGCAAATTTGTTTTCCAATCATTTATAAACTCTGGATCTCTATGAGGGAGTCAAGTAATTTCTATTTTCTTTATGCTAATATCTGAACCACTTTTCTGGGTTTCTCAATATAGAAAGAAAATGTCTGTGAGACTCATTCTTTTGGGTGGTGGTTCTCATTAACCTTGGATAGGAGGAATCTCAGTACATAAATCAAAATAAAAGAGCCATTTGGTAATAAACTAAATGTATTGCTACCTTGACCACTAAAACAGAAAGAAGAATGTGTAATACCTGAAGCAGACCTTTCTATGGAGAGGGGCCTTCACTCCCTGATGAAATTCTGTCAACTCATAGAAATTTTTTATGGAGCCTTAGATAGTTCACCTGGTACCCTGAAGAAAGTATCATGGATTTTTTATGAGACTTACTAAGCTATACATAACAGATTGGAAAGGAAAAATTGAAGGATAAGTAAATCTGCAGAAACAAATTGTGCACTGTCATCATCCTTAACTAATGGCATTGACTCTGTTCCAAGGCTGCCCAATTTTCCTAAATTGGCATTTGAGAAGTAGCAGCAAGTCTAGTTCCCTTTTCCATTTCTCAACAAAGGTCCCACTTCTGCATCACTCTTCTCTTCCCACCTCCTTGCTGTCTCTAATTATATTATCTTTACATGCTCATCCTAATACCAAACTGGTAGATATTGAACAAGCATTAAGGGTGGCACACTTTCAGTTTATTAACTTCTTGTCAGGTTGGAGGCTTTCAAAATTGGGCATAAGATGGAATAAAAAGTGGTCAGGTAAACATTTTATTTTATTTTCACCTTCTCTAAAATTCCATGCTACCAGCAAATAAGGAACTCTGTATTTGATAAAGCATGCTATAATGAACATCCCAGCTGCACTATAGTAAAGTTGTCAAGAGTATAGACTCTGGAGACAGATACCGGGGCTCCCACTTACTAGCTACATAAACTTGGTTAAGTTAATTAACTTCTTTATGCATCAGTTATATTTCTATAAAAGAGTACCTTCCTTATAGGGTACTTGTTAGGATTAAATGAAGAGGTATATGTGAAGTACTTAGAATCATGCCAGGACCAGAGTAAGTGCTGTATTAGTCATTATGATCTCACATGAGATGTTAATACCCTTTCAACATTCCCAAGAAGTGGTCCTTTATCTTATGCTTGATTTTCCTCAAGAACAGAGAACTCATTATCATGCAGGGTGATTTACTATTATTTTCACTATTGGAATGTTGATCTTTCGGTAGTAAGAGATCAACATTTTCCTTTTAACTCCTACTTACTAGTCTGAGGAGTGATATAAAAAAAGATAATTGATATTTTTTCTCATTTTCTCTAAGTTAAACATCCTTCATTCCTACAATCACACACATATATTATGGATGAGTATTTAATAACTAGTTTGTCCATGGTTTTCTTAAAGAGTGGTACCCAGAAAGAGGGTCTGAAGGCACAGTTTCCCTCAATTCTAGAAGAACTTCAAAGAATGGAGCATCTGAGTTCATTTTGGAATTTTTTTTAACATCCTCATAACATTACCTCATGTAAAACTCTTAAGTCATTTTTGTATGACTACTACTAAATTGCATTTCATCATCACCTTTCTGGGCTAGTGCAATTTTTTTCCTATATTTTTATAGGATGGTGGATGATGTGGCATGGTTGTAAGATGGTGTAGGGCAAGCATGTCAAACTCAAAGGCTTACACGAGCCAAATAAACAAGGCATGCGGCCCCTGGGCTGCAAGCTTGACATTCTTGGTGTAGTGTATAAGATGGGAGTAGTAACTAGACAACCTTATAATTACTCTTGTTAAATTTCATGCTGGCACCCACCTATAACTTGAATTTGTTAAGATATTTTTAGATTTTAGTTCGATTACCCTTCTTTTCGTCATACACCACTAAGTGTCCTCTTTCTTTTGATAACCAAAAACATGCAGTCATCTATAATAATCTATAATAATAAAAGCATAATATGCCAAAACTGGTTTGGCTCAGTGGATGAAGTGTCGGCCTGCAGACTGAAGGGTCCTGGGTTCGATTCCAGTCAAGGGAATGTACCTTGATTACGGGCACATCCCCGGTGCAGGAGGCGGCTGATCCATGTCTCTTTCTCTCATCAATGTTTCTAACTCCCTATCCTTCTCCCTTCCTGTCTATGGAAAAATCAATAAAATATATATATTTTTTTAAAAGCATAATAGCTTTTGGGAAAATCCAAGATGGCGGCATAGGTAAACACCTACACTGCTGCCTCGCACAACAATTTCAAAACTACAACTAAAAGACACAACGGACATCATCAAGAACCACAGGAAAGCTGGCTGAGTGTAAGTTCTACAGCTAGAAGGAAAGAGAGGGGCTCACAGAAACCCAGAGGAGCTGCAAAAAGCTGAGGTACGGAGACGCTCGTGCTAAGAGAGCAGGTGCCGGAGTACCTGATTGGCTTTCTCTGGCGGGAGGGAAACGGAGACTCCCAACGGCATTGAACCCCTTATCTTACAACACTAAACCCCAGATCCAGCGGAAACTCATATGGGGAAAGTTTGGACTGTGAAAAGGGAGAGGTGCACGGAAATTTAGGGAAGTCGCAAAAGATCTGGTTGCGCACAGCACTGCGCGGAGGACTGCCGTTGGCTTTCGCGAGTGGGCGGGAGACAGACCCTCCGAACTGTGCCACTTCTGAGTCCACTAAGCCCCTGTTTCGGGCGAAACCCAGGAGACCTAAACTCGTGTGGTCCTGGTGCGCAGGGGAGCTGGCAAGGCAGCGGTCTAGAGGGACTGCGGGCGCACGCACAAGGACCGCTCCAGCGATTACCCAGTCACATGAGACTCAGGGGCTGTGGAGGGCGGGGCCGACTGGAAGGCAAGGCGGTCCCTTAAGCCCTGAGACTCCACCCATCCCAAGCTCAACAGAGGCTTCTTCGGTTTTGCAAGTCTGGTATCATAAGGCTAAATTCAACACAGAAGTTTATCCGGCATAGTGAAAATGCCAAGACAAGGGAAGGGATCATAAACAAAAGAAATGGAGGAAAAAAAACGACTGGATATAGAGTTCAAAACCACACTAATAAGGTTTTTCAAGAATATTCTAGAAAAGTTGGATAAACTTAGCGAGAGCCAAGAGGAGATGAAAAAGGACCAACTAGAGATGCAAAAGAGCCAACTAGAGATGGAAAAGGTCCAACTAAAGATGAAAAAGGACCAACTAGAAATTAAACATACATTGACTGAAATAAAAAATATTATACAGAGTCCTAACAGCAGACTAGAGAAAGGCAAGAATCAAGTCAAAAATTTGAAATATAAGGAAGCAGAAAACACTCAACTGGAAAAGCAAGAAGAGAAAAGAATCCAAAAATGTGAAAATAATGTAAGGAGACTCTGGGACAGCTTCAAGAGTACCAACATCAGAATTGTGGGGGTGCCAGAAGAGAAAGAGCAAGGTACTGAAAACCTATTTAAAGAAATAATGACTGAAAACTTCTGGTGAAAGAAATAGACTTACAAGTCCAGGAAGCACACAGAACCCCATATAAAAGGAATCCAAAGAGGACCACACCAAGACACATCATCATTAAAATACCAAGAGCAAAAGACAAAGAGAGAATATTAAAAGCAGCAAGAGAAAAACAGTTCATTACCTACAAGGGAGCACCCATACGATTGTCAGCTGATTTCTCAACAGAAACGATGCAGGCCAGATGGGAGTGGCAAGAAATATTCAACGTGATGAAATGCAAGAACCTACAACCAAAAATGCTCTACCCAGCAAAGCTATCATTCAGAATTGAAGGGCAGATAAAGAGCTTCACAGATAGGAAAAAGTTAAAGGAGTTCATCAACACCAAACCAGTATTATATGAAATGCTGAAAGGTACTCTTTAAGAAGAGGAAGAAGAAAAAGGTAAAGATAAAAATTATGAACAACAAATACATATCTATCAACAAGTGAATCTAAAAATTAAGTGAATTAAAAATTTGATCAACAGAATAAACTGGTGAATATACTAGAATCAGGAGCACAGAAAGGGAGTGGACTGATAATTCTCAGAGGGAAAGGGGTGATAGGTGTACAGGGAGAGACTGGACAAAAATCATACACCTATGGATGAGATCAATATGAGGGAGGGAAGGGTGGAAGCTGGGTGGAGGGGTGCAATGGAGGGGAAAAAAGAGAAACAAATGTAATAATCTGAATAATAAAGATTTAATTTTAAAAAATTAAAAATAAATAAATAAATAAAAATAAAAAAATAAAAGCATAATAGCTTTTGAGTCAATGAAAGACATCCTTCTGGACAAAACCAGGGCTGCGAGGGAAGCCTGGGTCCAGGGTGCCAGAGGGAAGCTGGTGCTGGCAGGAGTTGCGAGCAGGGAGGGCAGAGGGGAAAGTCCTATTCTTCCATGAATTTCGTGCATCAGGCCTCTAGTCATACAATAAGGATGAGAGAGTGCTGAGAAAACCAGGGTCTTACTTTTATTCCTAGTCTCAAAAATAATAGGACTAAGGTACCTCAAAGATTTGTTTTTGTTGTTGTTGTTTTAAAATTAAATCTTTATTGCTGAAAGTATTACATATGTCCCCTCCCGCCCCCATTGACCCCTTCTAGCCTGCCCCCTTCCCTACCCCATGGCCTTCACCATTCTATTGTCTTTGTCAATGGGTTATAAATATATGCATATAAGTTCTATGGTTGATCTCTTCCCATCTACCTTCCCTCTGAGAAGTTTCTATGTCTATTCCATATTCTATGTCTCTGTAACTATTTTGTTCATCAGTTTATTTTGTTCATTAGATTCCACATATGAGTACTCACAGACTTGTTTACCTCTAAAGGTTAAAAAGCGAACTAAGGTTTTTAGAAAAACTTTACTTAAAAGTTATAGAAATGAGCAAAACGTCACAAGGTTAGCCTTAAAAAATCGTAGTGAACTTACTGAGACTATGGGGGAAAGTATCAAACTTTAACCCTAGATCCTTTTTGCTTGTTCAGTTCCTGGATGTCCATGTTTCTCTTCATTAGTCACTCTAGCTGAGAACTGCCTCTTGCCACAAACAGCACCTTGCACATATCTCTGCTCTGAATCCCAGCCAGCAATTGAGAGCTTTGGCTTTCTTGCCCTTCACTGTCCCTAGGTAAGACTGATTTCCAGGAATTCTTAGGGAGGTCTTTCTCCCGGACCTGCCCTGAGAATCCTGTTGCTCATGGTAGTGATCTCTTCATCCTTTGATTAACAAACCCTTGGCCATTCACCTCAGCTTAAATGGGAACCTGACTTTTGCCTTCCATCCTCTCATTTTGGCTTGAAGCACCCTAAGTCCCCTCTTACTCTAGTCATTTGTACCCTAACCCTTGCCAATTGTGACTTAGTGCCAGTTTGCTCCTTTCTCCCCTACAGGAATCTGCATTTCTACCTGCCCAGGTTACATAGTTTATGACTCTGGGAGGGGAAAAAGGAGGGGAAGGGAATAGAAAAAGGAACTGCTAGAAACAACAAAGATTAAAAAGTTCCATCTGCCTCACATGTTTTGCCAAGATCCAGAACTGCTCGGTGGCATAGGTTTTAAATTCCATTCACTCAGACAGAATTTCCTCAAAAAGATCTCTAACTATAGCTTCTCTGTCTTGGCCTCAGGACCCCCTTACAAGCAGTGCCTCTCCAGGTTGAGGCCAAATAGCTAGGACTGGCACTTCCACTGGAGCTTGGGCATCAGCCAAGCACACAGGCCAAAGCGAATAGAAGCGGAAAGGGGCACAGATGGAGAAATCAAAGGGGGCATTTCCCAGTTAAGACGTCAGCACTTTTTTTTGTTGTTTTTTTTGTTTTTTTTTAAGATCTTATTTTTAAGATTCTGTTAATTCAAAATGTAAATTCTTGAGAAGCATGCTTTCCTTCCACCAGTGGCTCACTTTTCTTTTTCTACATGTGCAGCAATAATTAGGTTTTATTTTTCCATTGTTCACAAGAAAGCTTAATATTTGAAGGTAGTTAGTTAGTTATAAAACACAAGGCACTGAAGGAAATTAATTCTTCGTTCGATATCAGATGAGTAAATGGAACATGTTAAATCATAAGCCTATTCATCATTTTAGATACTTTCAAAATTATTTCCTTTTTATAGAATAATTTCATCATGAGTAGAAGTATCTCAGGCTTATTTAGCATCTAATTTAACAGAGGGCAATGTTTTCAAGTGGACAGGCCACTAGACTGAGAATCAGAAGTTCTAAATTCTAACCCTTATACTGATGGAGGAGCTTTGGATAAGGCTTTGGACCCCATATCTGAAAAATGTAGGAACTGAACCAGGAGACTTTCAGTCTTTTTGTGGTTACAATCTTTTTCCTAGTTAATAACTTGAGACGCTGACAGTATAGGACTGTAAAAAAGAAAAAAAAGAAAGAAAAAGAAGAAACGCACTTGGATTCAAGAGATTCAGATTTTCATCTGAGTTTTGCCTCTGATTTTCTTTGTGACTTTGAGCATTTATCCTTTCCTCTTTCCTCATCTGAATAAAAAGGAAATAGAACAGATGGTGTCTAAGGACATTCCCAGCTCTAAAAATTTTACAACAAAGAAAAATGTCAGTGGTGCTTATGCTGCCTTCCATGTGCATGTTTTACTCCAAATAGCCCGAGAAGCTGGAACATACACCCCTCCACATGCACCTTAGTTCCCAAGGAAAAAAGCTGTCTTAAGAGCCTCTTCACTTGCCCTCTCTTCTAAGTACCTGAGGTCAGGCTCTGGAAACCAGCATAAACGTTATTATTACTAGGCTTCATCCAACTGACCCCTGTTGACCATAAAGCAAAGACTATTAATTAGTCTTTGCCTTCTGCTTATAAATATACTACTTATAGAGGAGAGTGACTTCTTAGAAGCTAAAAAAACAAAAAAGAAAAAACCACTATTTGTCAAATAAACTTATTTTTAAAAATTTTCTTACATGAAAATCTGCTTAAACCTAAAATATTTGTGTTTATAATTCCTGAATTTTTCTTAAAATACCCTTACTATTCAAGTAAAGTGTCTTTGCTTCAAAAGGAAGTCAGAGCTACAGTCTCGGGCGGTTTACAGAACAATTTCTGGTAGTCTTTGCTTCATTTCAATATGTTGCCATGATTGGCTGTTGATAGTTACAAATAAGGAAATTTTCAAGTCAGGGGATTTCTCAGTGGAAGTTCCCAGTTCAACACAAGGGAGAGCTCAGGAAGGTTTAGACAGCATTCTAGAGCCTGTGAATAAAGCTTTCAGAGTCTGTGACTGCCCACATCTTTAAAGAGGAATAGTCTGTGAAGGAAGACTTGTAATCTGAAGAAGAGGTGACCAAAAACTTCAGTAGTTCCTATTGATTCACAGCTTAAGCAAGGTGGCCAGGATGTCTTAAACTGAAGTGTGGCTGACTTGTTCTCCTCTTGCTTCTGCTAAGTGAGTAATTTATGACATGATTCAATAATACCTTTGTATTTATTGTCATAGTTAGAAATTTGATGTTTACATAATAGGGTCTTTAGCTAAAACTAAAGGAAAATTTAAAATACTGTGATTTTTTTACATTTTTCCCAACATTTAAAATAGAATTTATGTCCATTTGAAATGATTATTTTTTTCATTTATAACTGGAACATACACCTTCTCTGAGTGGTCTTTATAATAATATAAGACTTAAAAAATATGTAGTTAGCATAAGTTGCATATATCTTACTAAGTCGAAAAGTACACTAATACTGTATATAGTCATGCTTCTTTTGGGTTAAAATTTTAAAGATCAATTCCTGTCTCATCCAGTATATTGATTCAAACATTAACTAAAGTTTATATTTTTCCATTTTCTAATAAACACATGTTAATGAATATATCTTTACAATAAAATATTAGCCTCATAGAAAACTTCCCATTTCCTATCTTAAAACATTTAAACTTACATAATTAGAGTAATTTAGTCTTCTTCTATTACCAATTGACTTTCCTGTTCATAAACAAAGATGAATACTAAAGATTGTATTTTCTTAAATATTTTCTTAATGATAATCCTAGGAAATGTTGATAGTTCAAAAAGAGTAAACAAGCAATGATCACAGACACTGGGGGGTTGGGGTATGCCTGGGAGGGAGGGGGGGGCAATGGGGAGATATGTATAAAAAATTAATAAAAATTAATTTAAAAAATGATTTAAAAAAGAGTAAACATCAAGAATCATTATCACTATTGTTATATTAATAGCTGACATTTATTGAGTGTCTCCTGGAGGAAAACAAACACAAGATCTTCCAGCTCAGAGCAGAACCAGGGCTTAAACTTCATCTCATATCACTTTTTCCATGGCTCTCTGTTTCCACGGCCCTGCTTTTTACAACACTAAAGCAATATTTTGAGATTTCTTATCTGAACTGCAAAATGATGGGGGAGAAAGGAAGATGATCTAGCCAAGGTCCAGAGCAGTCAAGTCACTCATTGAAGCTTAGGAGTTATTTCCAGGTCTTCCTTCTCTTCACTCATCCACCCATTTCCTCCCTCCCTCCAGGGTGGACGTTTTTACCTGTTCATAGGCGCACACAGATATCTATCTCCATGCAGGAGGGATGTGAGCTGTATATCAAGTCCAACCTGACTGAGGTTCCTGCTAGCAAATGACCAGGGCCCTAAGGGAATGTCCGGTTACTTCTTTTAAACACTTGTGACAATAAAAGAGATGGCCACCTGGAAGATTTAAAACAAATCTGTTAAATTCATCCCAAAAAGTTCTGATTGAAATTTCATAAAACATACACTTATTTGCTGAAAAGAATCATCCTTATAGTGGAAAACTTGCCTGTCTGCAAACATTCTTTCTCTCCGTGTACTTAAGGCCTCTGGAAACATATAGGTTTTTGTTTATAGTAAACTGTATTTCAGCATGTTTTATTTTTTTTGTGTGGGGTGGTGATTTTTAAAAAGTTCTTGATTTCATAATTTTATCTTGCATTTAGCCATTACATTAATCCTTTATTCTAAATTATTTTGGGTAATTTACATGTGATGTCTAGATAAGAAAAATATAATTTTGTATCATTTTTTTCTTCTTCTCACCACATTGTCCAGAATGTCTAGAGTAGTGTTTAAAACAGAAGAGACAGCAGCCACCCTTGTCTTGTTCTGATCTCAGTGGGAATTTCCCTAGTGGTTAACATTAAGAATGACGTTGGCTATTGGTTTGAAGTAAATAAGCTTGTTATAAAAACCAAATAACTACCAAATACACTTCTAACCTGAGATTGCTAAAGGTGTATCAAGACTTGTGTAAAACCATATTCAACATTGTTTTTATATCATTAGAGACAACTTAAAGTTTTTTACATAGTTTTAAACTATATAGTACTGTGTGCTGTTACATAATACAATAATTTCATTTTTTTAAAAATTCTGTGATATCAAAAATTATGGCCCCAGTATAAAGGTAGATTTATAGTTATAAAGTATATATATATATATTTTTTTTTTGCTCTGGTTAAAATAATAAATTGATCAAAACCAATCAAACCTACACATTTTCTCATTTTCTCTTCAATTCACATTCCTTAGATGCCTCTCCCCTATTATTTTGGCTTCATAATTTACTTCACAACTCAAATTAACAGAAAAGAATGAAAACAATGTGGCACAGCCAAAGAGCCCTCTCCCAGCAGAGCAACCAGATACTCAAACAAAGCAGCTGTTCCTGCGTTTTGTGCAAAAACTTTCCCCCTATTATGACAGCGCTAGTTGCAGACCACAATTCAGTTATAACTGACAGTGGTATGCAAAAGGTGTCCAAATTCACTGATCATACACCAATGTATGCTGAATAAGAAATGTCTATAATTTACTGAGAAATTTTGCTTTCATATTCTTAAATAAAATTAATCTGTATTTTTTATTTTCTGATTAAAAAAAATACCTATTTCCCATGCTCTCAAAAAGCTTAATGGGCTTTATTTGCTCTTTGAAATGTTTAAAGAGCAAACCTTAACACTGTTTATCCTTGGCACCCACTTTTGGTTGTTTTATTCATGTGATTTTTTAATCAAATTTTTCTAATGTATTGCATACATGGTATTCTTTTGTACTTTTTAAAAATCATCTCTATAACTATGTGGATAACCCTTTTTCATTACTTATTTTGACCATTTACGTTTTCTCTCTCTTTTTATTTTCCTGATTGGACATGTCAAAGAGTCAACTTCCTGGATGTATCATTTTTATGGTTTTTATTTTTCAATAATTAGTTTTTTATATTTATTAATATTCTTAATGCTCTATTTTAGAATATTTTACTTTTATTTTCTGTTCTTGAGTTGAATGATTAGATTTTTTTTTCTTTCTTGTTTTGTAATGAAAATATTTAAGGCTAGGAATTTTCTTTAAGTACCATTTTAACAACATCTCACTTTTATGTTACTTTCACATGGCCATTATTTCATGTTTTTTCTTTGCAGTTTTATTCCCTCCTTGATCCAAAAATTACTGGAGATAATAAAGGGTATTTTTTAGTTAACAAGCTTGTTAGAATAACTTTAGATTCAGAGAAAAATTGAGCAAACATTACAGAGTTTCCATATACCCCATCACACACAGTTTCCTCTGTTATTAGCATCTTACATTAGTATGGTACATTTGTTACACTTAAGGAACCAATATTGATACATTTTTACTAACTCAGTCCATAGTTCATTTAGACTTACTTAATTTTTCCTTTCCCCTCTTTAAAAAAATTGATATAAAATTCACTTTATTTAAAATTATTTTGAATACTATTGTAAATAGAATTATTTCCTTAATTTCAATTTTGGATTGCTCATTGGTGATGCATAAAAACACAACTGATTTTTGAGTGTTGATCTTATATTCAGCAATTATGGTAAAATTATTTGTCCATTCTTATGTACTCTTTGGGATTTTTTTTATATATAGGACTAGATGCCCAGTGCACAAAATTCATGCATGGGTAGGATCCCTAGGCTTGGCAGGTGATCAGAGCCAATCAGAGCCTTTCAGCTGCCAATTGAGGCCTTCCTTTGATCAGCGCCACTTCCTAGTAGTCAGCACCTCACAGCAAGCGATCGAACTTCCGGTCTCCTGGTTGAACTCCTGAGGGGACACTTTGCATATTAGCCTTTTATATGTATGGATAATATCTGCAAACAGATATTTTAATTTATTCCTTTCTAATTTTCATGCTTTTTATTTCTGCACATTCCACACTGGAGATGTGCCCGCAAGCAAGGTACATGCCCCCGACCAGAATCGAACGCAGGACCTCTATCCACTGAGCCAAACCGGTCTCGGTCACTTCCATTCTTTATAGTTCAGCCTTGCTGGGCTCTCGGCGATACCTGAGAAATGATGAACTAGTGGCTCCGGAAGAACAGTCCACTCTAGCTTCAGCCTCACAACTTCTGATAGCGGCTGTCAATTTTACCTCCAGATTGTCAGGGGTCCTTCTATATCTTACAGCTTGTGACACTGAGGAATTGAGAGGGGAGAGGAATATTGGTTTTTAGTTTTCTTTTATTTCAGTGTTTTGTCTGGCTTTAGTATCACGGTAATCCTGGTTTCATTGAATGAGTTAGGAAGTATTTCCTCCTCATATATATATATATATATATATATATATATATATATATATATATATATATATTTTTTTATGTGCCTCAGGCATGAAACAGCTCTGGCCACAGACACAGGCATCAAGCTAGGATGAACTAAGGACTGTACATCTGCTTTGCCCCTGATTGATATAAGAGCAACACCACCAATCAGGTGTCTCCTTGCCCATTGCCAGGGGGTCTCCTCTATATTTTTTAAGAATTTGAGAAGGACTGGTGTTAATTCTTCTTTACACATTTAATAGAATTCACCAGTGAAACCAGTTGGTCCTGGACCATCCTTTCTTAGGAGGTTTTTGATTACTGATTAGATCTCTTTGTTATAAGTATGTTTATATTTTCTATTTCTAGATTCAGTTTTGATAATTTTTGTGTTTCTGGGAATTTGTACAATAGTATTAGGTAGTCTAATTTGTTGGCATATAATTATTCATAGTATTCTCTTATTATCCTTGTTATTTCTGTTTAGCTGGTGGTAATGCGTACACTTTCATTTCTGATTTTATTTGTTGTTCTCTCCCATTTTCTTATAAGACTAGTTAAAGATTTTTTGTCAAGCTCTTTAAAAATTGATTTTGACTTCATTGACTCTGTTGTTTTTCCATTCTCTATTTCATTTATCTCTGCTCTGATCTCTATTGTTTTTCTTCTGCTAGCCTTGTTTCTTTTTCTAGTTCTTTGGCATGTCAAATTAGGTTATTAATTTCAGACTTTTCTCTTTTTAAAAAATTTAGATGTTCACAGATATTAATTTCTCTCAGAGCATTGCTTTCATTACATCCCATGAGTTTTGGCATGGTGTGATATATTTCTAAGTAAATCTAATTTCCCTTGTGATTTTCTATTAATCCATTGGTTAAGAATGTGTTGTTTAATTTGCACATATTTATGAATTTTTCAGTTTTCCTTGTTTTACTGATTTCTAGCTTCGTTTCATTTTGGTTGGAGAAGATATTTTGTATGATTTCAATATTTTTAAATATATTGAGAGTTTTTGTGGCCTAACATTTAATCTACCATGGAGAAGTTTTGATATCCACTTGAGAAGAATGTCTATTCTACTGTTGTTGGGTAGATTGTTATATATATATATTTGTTAGGTCTAGTTGTTTATACTATTCTCCAAGTCCTCTATTTCCTTTTGAACTTTGTTTTTTCTATCATTTATTAAAAGTTGTATCTCCTTGCCCTAGCCAGTTTGACTCAGTTGATAGAATGTCGACTTGTGGATTGAAGGGTCCCAGGTTCGATTCCAACCAAGAGTACATGTTCGGGTTAAGGGTTTGATCCCCAGTGCAGGAGGCAGCCAATCAATGATTCTCTCTCATCACTGATGTTTCTATCTCTCTCTCCCTCTCTCTTCCTCTCTGAAATTGATAGAAATATATTTTTAAAAATAATAATAAAAGTTGTATCTCCAATTATTACTCTCTTCTGTCTATTTCTCCCTTCAGTTCTATCAATATTTGCTTCATAAATGTGCAGGGACAAGGGATGTTTATGTAATGTGTATATCTGTATAATTGTTATATCTTCTTAATACATGACTTTTATCACTATATAATGCCTTTCATTCTTACAACAGTTTTTTACATAAAAACTATTTTATCTGATATTAGTATAGCTGCTCCATCTCTCTTTTTGTAACTATTTGCATGGAAAATTTTTTCATGCTTTTACTTTTAACTTATTTATGTCTTTTTATCTAAAGTAAGTCTATATTAAACATTTAGCTTGATCGTGTTGCATTATCCATGCTGCCAAGCTCTGCCTTTTGGTTTGGGAAGTTAATATATTTATATTTAAAATAATTATTGATAAGAAAGATTTACTTCTGCAATTTTGCTATTTGATTTCTGTATGCCTTACACCATTTTTCTGTTTCTCACTTACTTTCCCCATTCTGCCTTCTTTTGTATTTCATTAACTCTTTACTATATACCATTCCATTTTATTCCATTCTCATTTGTTTTTATATGTTTTTTAATATACTATCTTAGTGGTTACTATGAGGATTAAAATTAGCAACTTAAATTTATAACAATCTAATTTAAATTAATATTAACTGAACTTCAATAATATACATTTTACTCATATACAGCTTGATTCCTTTCCTTATGTTGTTGTAATCACAAATTTTATCTTTGTAAATTGTGTACTCATCAACAGAGATCTATAATTATTTTTAAGCATTTGCCTTTTAAATTATGTTGGAAATAAAAATAAGAATTTAAACAAAAATATAATCATGCTGGATTTTTTATATTTACCTGTGTAGTTATCTTCACTACGGTTAATTTTTTGGAATGGATTTAAATTATTGTCTAGTAGACTTTTATTTGAGCCTGAAAAACTCTATTTATCATTTCTCATAGGGTAATTTTATTAAGAACAACTCCTTTACTTTTATTTTTTTCTCAGACTATTTCAATTTCTTCTTACTTTTGAAGAATAATTTTGCCAGACATAGAAGTAATGGTTGAGACTTCTTTTTTCCAGCACTTTAAATATGTCATTCCATTGCTTTCTTTCCCTCATAATTTCAAAGTGAAATTATTTGTATTCTTACTGAGGATCCTTTGTTCATAATGAGTCATTTCTTTCTTACTACTTTCAAGATTCTTTCATCTCTCAACAGTTCGATTATAATGTATCTAACTATGAATCTCTTTGTGCTTATCCTACTGTCATTTATTGAGCTTCTTGAATGTGCAGATTCAGTCTTTCATCAAATTGGGAAATTTGGGGCCATTATATCCTCAAAATATTTTTTCCTGTTCCTTTTCTCTAGCTTCTCCTTCAGAACTTCCATAATTCATGTGTTGGTCCACTAGATGTTGTCTCACATGTATTTAGGCTCTTTTTTCTTTATTCTTTTTTATGATGCATCTCTAACTAGATAATTTCCATTGTATTATCATTATATTCGCTGGCTCTTCTGCCTCCTCAAATTGGATACCAAACCCCTCTAATAAATATTTTGTTTCATTTATAGTATTGTTCAGCTCCAAATTTCTATTTTGTTCCTTTTAATAGTTTCTATCTTTATTAATATTCTCATTTTTTCCATTTATCATTTTCCTGATTTTCTTTTGTTCTTTGTCCATAGTTTTCTTTAGCTCTTTGGGCATAATTAAGACTAGAGGCCCAATGCACAAAATTTGTGCAAGGGTGAGTGTCCTTTAGCCCAGCCTGCTCCCTTTCCAATCTGGGACCCTTTGAGGGATGTCCTACTGCCCATTTAGGCCTGATCCAAATAGAATCAGGCCTAAACCGGCAGCCAGACATTTCTCTCAAAATCCAGGACTGCCAACTCCCAACTGCTCACCTGTCTGCCTTCCTGATTGCCCCTAACTGCTTCTGCCTGACAGCCTGATCACCCCCAACCACTCCCCTGCCAGCCTGATTTATGCCTAACTGCTCCCCTCTAGCCTATTTGCCCCTAACTGCCCTCCCCTGTGGGCCTGGTCACCCCTAACTGCCCTCCCCTGCAGGCCTGGGTCCCCCCCCAACTGCCCTTCCCTAAAAACCCAGTCACCCCCAACTTCCCTACTCTGGCAGCCTGGTCGCTCTCAACTGCCCTCCCCTGCTGGCCATCTTGTGGTGGCCATCATGTGCCCACATGGAGACAGGATCTTTTGACCACATGAGGGCAGTCATCTTGTGTGTTGGAGAAATGGTCAATCTGCGTGTTACTTTTATTAGATAGGATAGAGGCCTGCTGCAGGGACAATTGAAACTTTGTTGCCTTAAGAGGAGGACTCTGCTGGCCAAGGTTTGCAGAAAGCTTGGCTTCCTCCATCACCAGGGGCAACCCAAGCCTTCCTCCTGCTCTCTCTGTGGCCGTAGCCATCTTGGTTGGGTTAATTTGCATACTCTCTCTGATTGGCTGATGGGCGTGGCTTGTGGGTGTAGCAGAGGTATGGTCAATTTGCTTATTACTCTTTTATTAGATAGCATAGTAGATTCAAAGATTTTTTTCTTGTAAGTCCAGTGTCTAGGTTTTTTCAGAAAGAACTTTTAAAGACATTTTAAATGACAATTACAATCACTTATTTCAACTAAAAATAACTACATGTAGAACCACATACTTAAATTACAGAAATTATCTTTTACTTAATATTATTGAGTGTCTTTTGTATACCAGGCCCTGTTTAGATATTATCTCATTGTACATACACACAAACTTTGAGGCAAGTACTACTATAATCTGCATTTGACAGATGAAGAAATTGAGGCATAGGGCTAATAAAGTCATATTGTAAATAAATGGCAATGCCAACATATGAATGAAAGAATTTTAACTTAGAATTCTTAATTATTACCAATATGAATTACCTATGTTAGCTTGAGTTTGGTTTTTGGGGGGAGAGAGGACAATGACCAGTTAGGCTTCAGATTGGTGTTTGCACATATCCTTAATATCATTATAATAACTATCCTAACTTCAAAAACATCTATATGTGCATATTGGAATTTTAAGTGTGGAACATGTGATAGAGTGTTAAGGACAGTAAAATAGGGATCTATAGCTGAGCCCATAGTTCTAACCTGGAAGGGGAGTCAAGTGAGGTCCTGCTTAGAATCAGTCCAGTTAGCTGAGACCTAACAGACCAAGTAAAACATGAGGGAAACGTATTCTGGAATGAGAAAAACACATTAGAAAACACCTGAAAAAGACAGAACGGGGAGCACTTGAAGTATTGAAAAAAGCCCCATATCAGCAAGAGGAAGAAAGAAGATATGAATCTACAGAAGAAGAAGCTTCAAGCTTAGAGCTTGGATTTTATCCTAAGGGTGATATGAAACCAGTGAGTGATTTTAGGTGATACAGGAATATAACATTTAGAAATTGACAAGACTAAAAGTGAGGAAAGCAGTGAGAAGGCTGATATGGTAAATATGAATTGATAGTGGCTTGAACAAGGGTGACAATAGACATAGTGACAATGATGCCGGAGTGTGACAATAGGGACACAGAGTGTACACAGCAAGAAATGTTGCAGAGGAATCCTTACATGAATTACCTTATTGGGTGATTGATTAAATGCTGGGAAGTGAGAGTTTTATGTTATATGAGCAATGTTTTATTTTCTTTCTTGTACTTACATGATAAAAATGAACATATAATTTTTAATTTACTTGTACTTATTTATCTTTACATTTAAAAAAGCTAAAATAATATATGTTCAATTATAGTTAGAGTGAGACCCTATCTATCATTTTCTTATTTCCACATTTTACCTAATCCTATCTAATAAAGAGGGAATATGCTAACTGACCATCACTCTATCACAAAGATGGCTGCACCCACAGCTGGAGCCACGTTCCTATAAGGAGCCTTAACAAGCAATCAGCAGGGACCTGAGGCTATACCCTCCCCCCACGCCTGTGTGGCTTGACAGGGGACCTCAGGCTGCATCCCTCACCTGGCAGGGGACCTCAAGGTGCACTTCCCATCCTAGTGCTGAGGTAGGGAACCTTAGGCTGCTCCCTCCACCCCAGCACCAGGCCAGGGGACCTCAGGCCGTGCCCCCCACCAGGTGGGGCTTGAAGGGGGACTTCAGGCCATGCCCCTCACCCTGGCACCAGGCCAGGTGACCTGAGGCTGTGCCCTCCAGCCTGTTGGGGCTTGACAAGAGACCTCAGGCTGTGCTCCCCACCCAGCAGGACTTGACAGAAGACCTCAAGGTGCACCCCCAGTACTAGGTCAGGGGAACTAAGGCCACACCTTTCGCCCAGTGAGGCTTGATAGGGGACCTGAGGCTGAAACCCCCTGCTAGTGGGGCTTGATGGGAGACCTCAGGCCATGCCTCCCATCCAGCAGGGCTTGAGAGGGGATCTCAGGCCATTTTCTCCACCTGGCAGGGCTTGTCGGGGGATCTCAAGGCATGCCCCTGCCCCAGACTGGGTTGGGGAACCTCAGGCCATGCCCTCTGTCCTAGCATCAGGCCAGGGGACCTGAGGTTATGTCCCCTGCCCAGCAGGGCTTGATAAGGGTAGGACTGGCCAGGTCTGGATCTAGCCCAATTAGGGCAGAGGCTGGCCTGGTCTTGGTCTCACACAATTTTGAAGTGCATGTAGGTGTGCGGGGACTTAATTCTGGGACTCGTGATGTGTCCCAGACTCTGACAGGAGGAAGTTTTTCATATACATTTTACTAATTTTCTTTCATCTCTGACACTTTTATTATAGAGAAAGGGCAAATAGCAATATTAAATTATTTCCTCTAATTAATCCCCTTCTAATATGCATGAATTTCGTGCACCAAGCCACTAGTTATCTAATAAAAGAGAAACATGCCAATTGATCATACCTCTGCTATGCCCACAAGCCACGCCCACCAGCCAATCAGGAGCAAATTCACCAACAAAGATGGCGGTTAATTTGCATATGCAGATGCTGAGCTGCCTGGGTCTCAGGAACATACTTGGGACCCAGGCTGCTCCTAGCCTGTAAGCCCATACTTAGGCCCTGTGTGGCAGGGATCCCAGAACACCCCGACCACTCCAGGACTATGGGTGCAGCAGCTAAGCGGCTGGGGGGGCGGGGCACTTGCTCATGCTCCGTCACCAGGTGGTGGTTTGAGTACATGCCCCCAGCCCAGCGTCCACGAGGGAGCTGGCTGCTGGCCTCCAGGGCATTCAGAGGCAGGGATATTCCCACCCTGCTCCCAGCTGCTTGCATGTGCTTTGGTGCTAAGCGACAGTTCGGGTCCACACCCCTAGCCCAGTGCCCATGATAGGGTGAGGGGGGGAGGGCTGGCTGCTGGCCTCTGGGGTATGCAGAGACCCTGGTGTCCACCACCAGGTGGCAGGGACACCCCCCTAGCCCAGTGGATATAACACAGGGACCACATGAGCTTCAGAGGAAATACCATTTTTAAAAATATATATTTTTTATTGATTTTTTTACAGAGAAGAGGGGAGAGGGATAGACAGTTGGAAACATCAATGAGAGAGAAACATTGATTAGGTGCCTCCTGCCCACTCCCCACTGGGGATGTGCCTCTAACCAAGGTACATGCGCTTAACAGGAATCAAACCTGGGACCCTTCAGTCTGCAGGCCCAAGGTCATTCCACTGAGCCAAACCAGTTCCAATATAAACACCTTTTTTGACCACTCATTAGCTAAGCTCCTGTATGCCACCACTTGCAGTGTTCTTGGTAACTTGGGTTAAAAGAATCCAAGAAGGTGATCTAGAGTTTTTCCACCACACTTCTGGAAGAAAAAACAAAGGTTCGCTGCTGAAGGGACTAGCTGGTTTTGCTCAGTGGATAGAGCCTGGGCCTGCTCTGCAGGGTAGGGGTTCGATTCTAATCAAGGGCATGTCCCTAGGTTTCAGGCTCCTCCCTGGCTGGGGCCCAGGTCAGGGCTCATGCAGGAGACAACCAATCAAAGTGTCCCTATCACACTGATGTTTCTCTTTGTCTCTCCTTCTTTCTTCCATACTTCCTAAAAATCAATGGAAACATATCCTCAGATGAGGATAAAAAAAAAAAAGAAAGAAATGTCATATCCTCTGAACGATACATCTTGAAAATGCCTCAAGAGAGTTGTCATTTTTTCACAGTGAAGGGACAGGAGTACGTGTTGATGAAAACACCTTGGTGGCTGCAGTGACCGGCAGTGGCTGCAGCAGCAGGGTAATGGAGCTGGCACCTTTCCTTGATCAGCCTGTCACCTCCCACAGAGGGTGGCCAGACTGCAGCCACCTCAGCTGTCAGTAGGACATCTCCTGAGAGCTCCCAGTCTGTCAGAGGGGGCAGACTGGGCTGAGGGAACCCCCCGCCCCAACTGTGTACGAATTTCATGCACTGGGTCACTAGTATAAAACATAAAGAGTGATTCAATTAGAAATTTTTACTTCCTGACAACTTTTTTTCACCACTTGAGTTTTTGTTGCTATAATTAGGAAGTTTAGAATATGTTATTAAGTTATTATTTATACTTATGTCTTGAAATTATTTTTAATATCCTCATTATATTTGCAACAAGTTTTTACTTAATCCAGTATTTAAATTATTTCAAATATTTATAAACATTTATTTTATATCAGAATTTCATCTTTGTGTTTTTTTTATTTTGATTCCATTCTTGACCAACTGAGGTATATCTTCAGTTATTTTAGGAAATGAGTGGTATATTTCTGATCCTTGAGGTATCTAAGAATGTCTGTTTTCCTTCCCTATATGAATGATAACTTGGGTAGCTATAGAGCCTTTGTATAGACAGTTCCCAAGCAACTGTAAATGTTATTCTATTAAGCTTCTGAAGTTTAATAATGAAGATAAGATGACTTCCCTATATTTATCTTCCTTTGCAAGTAATTTCTTTTCTGCTTAAATTCTTGTTGATTATTTTTCCATACTTTAGATACAAGTAGTCTTTTCTCCCCTTCTCAAGCCTGGGCTAAAGCCTTTCTTTTTTTTTTTCTTTTTTTTTATTAATTTTTTATACATATTTCCCCATTGCCCCCCCTCCCTCCCAGGCATACCCCAACCCCCCAGTGTCTATGTTCATTGGTTATAATTATATGCATAGATACAAATCCTTTGATTGATCTCTTATCTACCTCACCTAACTTTAATCTTCCTGCTGTAATTTCACAGTCTGTTTGAAGCTTTACTGTCTCTGTATCTATCCTTTTGTTCATCAGTATATAATGTTCTTTATTATCCCCCAATGAGTGCGATCATGTGATGCTTCTCCTTCATTGACTGGGTTATTTCACTAAGCGTAAGGCTCTCCAGTTCCAACCAGGTTGCTGCAAATGGTAAGAATTCCTTCTTTTTAATGGCAGCATAGAATTCCATTGTGTAGATGTACCACAGTTTTCTGATCCACTCATCTGCTGATGGGCACCTAGGCTGTTTCCAAATTGTGGCTATTGTAAATTGTGCTGCTATGAACATAGGGGTGCATAAATCCTTTCTGATTGGTGTTTGTAATTTCTTAGGATAAATTTCTAAGAGTGGTATTACAGGGTCAAATGGGAGATCCATTTTTAGTTTTTTGAGGAAACTCCATACTGTTCTCCACAGTGGCTGCACCAGTCTGCATTCCCACCAACAGTGCACAAGGGTTCCTTTTTCTCCGCATCCTCGCCAACACTTGTTGTTTGTTGATTTGTTGATGATTGCCATTCTGACAGGTGTAAGATGGTATCGCATTGTCGTTTTGATTTGCATCTCTCGGATGATTAATGACTTTGAACATGTTTTCATGTGTCTCTTGGCCTTCCTTCTGTCGTCTTTTGAAAAGGTTCTATTTAGGTCCGTTGCCCATTTTTTTTATTGGATCCTTCATCTTCCTTTTATTAAGTTGTATAAGTTGGTTGTAGATTTTGGAGATTAAACCTTTATCAGTGATAGCATTTGCAAATATGTTCTCCCATGCATTGATCTTTCTTGTTGTTTTGTTGATGGTTTCTTTTGCTGTGCAAAAGCTTTTTATTTTGATGTAGTCCCATTTGTTTATTTTTTCTTTAGCTTCCATTGCCTTTGGAGCAGTATCAGTGAAGAAGTTCTTTCGGCATATATCTGAGATTGTGCTGCCTGTGGATTCCTCTAGTATTTTTATGGTTTCCCTTCTAATGTTTAAGTCCTGTATCCATTTTGAGTTTATTTTTGTATTTGGTGTAAGTTGGATAAAGCCTTTCTAATGTGGTTTTTTTTTTTAGTATCCCGCACTTACTCCTATTGTAATATTGTAACACCACCTTGTGCAGCAATTGCCTGTTTCTTATACATAGCTCAACTATAAGACATTCAAGTTATTTAGGTAGAAATGTGTCTTGGTCTTCTTTGTATCCCTAAGAGTTAGCATATGTCAAGTACTCACAAAAAAATTGCTGAGTAAATTGATAAATCATTAATATCACATTTTTACCAGGATAGATCAAATATTGGTCTCCTTTAATATTTTTCAAAACTCGTTGCGTTCTTTTCCTCTCTGCTTTCAGCTAAATTATTACTTCAGATACTTTGCGATATATCTTTGGTTGGTATTTTGTTCCATTTATTCTGATCTCTTCTGAAGAAATTGGAGTACTATCTTTCCACTATTTCATGCAGTGGTTTTCATCTATTTGTCCTTTACATTCACATTTTTATAGAGTTTTTTAAGTGTTTACTCTAAATGTTAATTTAATATTCTGCAGTACTGATTTCTTCCTGGGTTACGACTAAATAATATTTGAATTTTGCCATTGCATATTCTATGTCTTTATAGCATTAACATTAAATTTTTTATTTCTCCCTGACACTTAACTAGATATCTCCTAATCTTAATCTAATATTTTGTGTTTCATCTCCTGTTTCATAGAAAATGCAAAGCAGAGTCTTTCCATTTACTTTTTTTTTTCTAACAGTGCTCAGCACCTAACTACCTAACAGTCCATTTACTTATGCTTCTGGAACCATTTTTCAAAGTGTTCACTTTCTCAGCATTTTGAGGATTCTCTCCTACTTTATTCATGCAACATAATCTTTTAAAAAGGAATACTTTGTCTTGAATTTACTCATTCTCAGCCTCACATATCCTTTACTAACTCAATGTATGGATTTTCCTTGATTCTCTTTATTATCTGCCTAAATTCTATTAGTTTCTTTGCACAAATCTGGAACTTAGAGACAGTATACATGTACTGTTCACAGCTAAATTTTTGGCCTGAAACTGACATATATCAATTTTGTCACCACAGGTATTAGCTTGCAGTGAGACTCCTCATTCTAATTACCTATTTTACTATGAAGAGACTAATTCCTAGTTAATCAGAAACAGTCATTGGTCTTTTCCATGGTTGGAACCATATATGGAAAATTTAAACTCTGAGTGAGAGTCAAACACACTGTTCTGTCTGCCCAGCCACTTTGATATTTTGCTTTACATATCCTTAAATACAGAGCATCATATCTCTCTACTCCCATTGGAAACATGATGGTATAATCCAAACCATAGCTCCAAAATGGAATAGAGAGAAGTGCTAATGGGGGATATTGGGGCAAAGAGCTGTAAAATACTACTTGTAGGTTACATATAGTAATGGGGTTACTGTCAATTCATTTGTATGTGCCATGAGGCAGATAGGTTTGTTGTTGTTTTAAAATATGTTTTGTTTTTGTTTGTTGTTTTTTTATTGATCTTAGAGAGAAAAGGAAGGAGAGGGAAAGAGAGATAGAAACATTTATTTTCCTTCAGGCCAGCAGATTTGGTCAACTTCAAATAATAAAGTTCATATCTATTGAAGCCCCCACAGTTCTTGCAAATGGTGGAAAATCCTGTCAATTTTTGGGTTACAGCTACTCTTTTGATGCTTTTTGTGGCTTAGAAAAAAGCACCCCTCTAGAGATGATTCAAGCCCAAGGAGCAAGTGAGCACCTCTGTCAGCTGGGTACACTGAATAGGGCAAAGATTGCTCAGCCATACACCTGGCTGTCCATCCTGTCTTTCAATACTATTATGAGTTTCCTGATTTTTCATTTAGTTTAGAGAATCTGAGACACAAACAACTAGTCCAGATGTCATCTTAAATCAGAAGTCAACCAGATTCTATTAATAGTGATATTTCACATCTAAGATTTGAGTGAGATCATTGATGCTTACCTGACATCCCAAGTTGTAGTATTTATACTGGCAGCTTTTCTTGTCCCTGGATTTATATTTAGAATTCACAATAAAATATTAAGTAGTTTTGAAAATAGCTTCTAAAATATTTTTTAAAAGCCTGCAATTATCATTTTCATCCCAACCTACCACACAGTACTGCTTGCTAACCTAAGTATCTATAATAATAAAAGTGTAATAGGCCAATTAGACTGGATAGCCAAATTACCTTCAGGATGTCATTCTAGATGAAGTCGCAGTGGTGGGGGCCAAGGCAGAGGCAGTTAGAGGTGATCAGACAGGCATGCAGAGTGGTTAGGGGCCACGAGGCAGGAGCCAGCAGTCCCAGATTGTGAGAGGGATGTCTGAGGGGTTCAGGATTGTGAGAGGGTGCATGCTGGGCTGAGGGACCCCTTTCCCTATGCACGAATTTCATGCAACGGGCCTCTAATTTATAATAAAAGTGTTATATGCTAATTAGACCAGACAGCCAAATGACCTTCCAGACATCCTTCAGGACAAAGCCAGGGCTGCGAAGGCCGAGGCAAGCCACCACAGCTGCAAGGGCCAAACACCTTGCATCGGGCCTCTAGTGAAATAATATGAGTAAAGAAAAATTGGAGTAAAACTACGTCATTTATTTAAGAGATTATTTCTCAAATAAATGTCTCAACTAAATTAACCTTAATAAAATATACTGTAGGTCAATTCTAAAAAATTCATCATAATTATAGAAAAAGGAAAATGTTTTACACTGCTGTAGGACAGAACTCATGGATCTATCCCAGCATTCATGTTTCATATTGGGGAAGTATGCAGCCACTCTTCATAACTACATCATAGGAGTAGAAAGAAAGAAAAATACATATTTTAAAATTTTTTCTTTCTTATTCAAAGTTTTAAGCATTTCTGTCTTTCAAAATGCTTATGCATTCAGTTTTAGATTTTAAGTATTATTAAAGTTGTGGGGAGAAGGCATGCAGGAGGCAGAAAATTGATGTTTCCGTCTCGCATTGATATTTCTCTCTCTTCCTCTCCCTTCTGAAAAAAAATTAATAAACTATCATTTAAAATAAAATTTCAGTTTCTGCTCTGCATAAGACACTGTTAAGAGAATGAAAAGACAAACCACAGAATGGGAGAAAATATTTTCAAATACTCATCTGATTATCAAAGATACACAAAGAACTCTTAAAATTCAACAATAAGAAAATCAGCAACCCAATTAGAAAATGAGCCAAAAACCTTGATAGATACGTCACTAAAGAAGATATACAGATGGAAAATAACCACATGAAAAGATGTTCTATATCATATGTCATCAGAGAAATGAAAATAAAAACCACAATGAGATACTACTATATAACTACTAGAAAAGCCAAAATCTAGAAAACTGACAACACCAAATAATGAAAAAGATGTGGACCAACAGAAACTCTCATTCATTACTGGTGGGAATGCTTAATTGTACAACCACTTTGGAAGACAGTGTGGCAGTTTCTTAAAAAACTAAACATATTCTTATTATACAATATAACAATCATGCTCCTTGAAATTTACCTGAAACAGTTGGAAACTTATGTTCACACAATAACCTGCACAATAACATTTATACAAGTTCTAATCATAATTGCCAAATCGAAGAAGCAACCAAAATGTCCTTGAGTAAGAGAGTGGATAAATAAACTGTGGTACATCCTGACAATGAAACGTTATTTGGTGTTGATAAGAAACGAGCTATCTAGCCATGAATAAAACATGGAAGAACTCAAGTGCATACTATTCAGTGAAAAAATACACTTTGTATGATTCTAACTATGTGACATTCTGGATAAAGCAAAACTATGGAGACAGTAAAAAGATCAGTGTTGCCAAGAACTGAGAGGAGGGAGGGATAAATAGGTGGAGCACAGAGGATTTTTAGGGCAGTGAAACTATTCTAGCTCAAATGATACCATAGTGATGGGTATGTGCCATTATACAGCTGTCCAAACCTATAAAATGAATGTTTGTACCTAAAACACTGAGCCTGAACCTTAATGTGAGCTATGGGCTTTGAATGATAATGATAGGTCAAATGTAGGTTCATCTATTATGATGAATGTACTACTCTGCTGGGAGATGTTTGATAATGGAAGAGGCTTGTGCATGTGTCAATGCAGGGAGTGTACGGAAAGTCTGTATCCTCTTCTCAATTTTGCTGTGAATCTAAGACTTCTCTAAAAAAAATTAATTCTTTTAATAAAGTTTTGTATTGTCATGTTTAACTCAATAATTTATTACAAGAAAACTGTTCAACTAATTACAATTTATATACAAGAAGTTGGTGTTTGTTTAAAAAAGTTTTTAAAACTATATTTTAGTTTTGACTTTTAAAAGGAAACTCAGTATTTTAAAATGCACTGTCGTGTTTTTAAATCCTTGGACTTAATAGCTTAAGGAAAGAAGTGCAAATATCCATGGTTTAGGAGTGTAAGGAGAAGTTGGGGTAGCTAACTCCTATTCCTCCTGCTCTAACAGAGAAAAAAATTCTATCACAGGAGGAGCAAGAAGCTGGACTTTCCCAGGGAGATAGCAGCTTCTAAGTTATATGGACCATATGACAAAAAAAAAAAAATAAGAAGAAGTTTAAGAACTACAGAGCTAGGATTACTATCTTCAGGATGAATAAAAAAAATATGAACTGAAGACCCATTCAGGCATGGCTTGGCCAAGTTCACTAGGACTGGAGAGTTTGTGACTTAGAAAATTTTGTCATGTCTATGGATATAAAGTTATGTTCTAGAGCAGGCTCTGCCTGACCAAAATACACAGTATTCATGGTCATTTTTTCATGGCTATAAGATAGCTACTTCAACATGCTTAGTATGCTTGTGTTTGGTGGTGAGGTCTTTTTCAAACACCATTAACCCATGTCAAATATATGAAAAAGCAGTGAGAGTTTTAAAAAATATTTTTAATTAAATAAATAAAAAGGTCATTATCATGGAAGCTTCTGAGAATGCTACCTGCTTTCTACCAGATGCAATCACACTGCAGTCAACGTGGAAAGTCCCAGCCTTAGGTGATCTCAGGAAGCTGCCACAATGTACTGTGGATTTGACTACTTTCATTTCCTGAAAGAAATCCTAGAGAAAACCTTGGTGGTGGTAAGAAGCCAGCACGATTCAAGCGACTTAAGACACCACCTTTCGTTTATTTGTAGAGCATTCTACACTTTACCACGAGCTTTTGCTTACATTATCGGATTGATCCTCTCAACCATCCATCCAGTAAAGTAGGTTATTATTGTCCTCATTTGTCAGATTAAAAAAATAACTAAATAAGGTTCATTAGGTTAAGCAACTTGCCTTAGCCTGTAGGTGTCAGAGCTAAAACTGGGAGTACAAACACTTTTCTTGACTTATCTAAAATTTTTATCTTGGGCAATATTTAACATGGTTAGGAAGTGGCAACATCGTGGGAAATTTGCATTTACCGACCACTCAAACTTGAGCAAGTACAGTTAATGAAAGGCGTTACTTGTTGGGGGAAAACCCAGTGTGTGTGTGTATATATGTGTGTGTGTAGTGTTTCTCAGAGTGTGGACCTTAATCATATCCACATGAGGATCTGTCAAAAATATAGGTTCCTTGGCTTCACCCAGTTCCTCTGAATTCTAGGAATCTCTATGGGTGAGTTGTTAGAACCTTAATAAGCCTCTCGGGTGATTCTGTGTTCGCTAACTCACCTATAGGGTGATTTTAGACCTGGTTGATTATTTGTTATTCGGCAAAAATCTAACCAATATCTTCAGGTGACCTTTATACTTGACTTGGGTCCTCTTTCAGTGTCAGTTTTCCGTGAGGGGCAGGGAGGGGCGGGGCTGCGATGGGCGGGGCTTGTGTGGGCGGGGGCGGGG
>JAAGEH010000393.1:24843553-24868770 GCA_011751065.1 Lasiurus cinereus | reverse complement strand
CAGTGTAGGTGTTTACCTATGCTGCCATCTTGGATTCTCGCCTCCTGGTTGTTTTTATTTCTCTCCTTCCCTGCCCCCTCTTTTTATGGTCCAGGAAAATGTTGTAGGTAGACTAAGGCTGATAATAAAATTCTCTGTCTCACCTCTATTCTAGTTATAGTATAAAAGAAAAGGTGTTGCTTCTACATGGATAAGGTATTATATGCCCTGAAAGAAACCAACAGTGAAACTCAATTGAAAGAGCATCAGTTTCAGTTTGTTGTCATTAGCTTCCTATTTTTGCTGGGAAATTTCTTCCTTTACAGGTAATTACCAAGCTGACATTCTACTGTAGGCAAATCCCATAGGGTAGTTTCAAAATGAGTGAGTGAGAAAATACACAAGCTAAGCATTCTTGTACTTACTTAAATATAAAGTAGAAATCAGTCCAGGTATGTGTGTGGTGTGTGCACACATAGAACAGGGCTGGCTTGTAAGGAATACAAGCCATCTAACCAAAGACTACCTTTTCACTTGACTAATAGTTAACACTTAATATGTGGATAATAGTATATTTTGTAATCTTTTGTAGAGTTATTAACTTTTACAAATGATTATTTTAAACACTTTTTGATTACTTTCAAAGATATGACCTTAGGTAAGTAATATAATTTAGCAGTGTGCAAAATGTATACTGTGAAGTATACTTCAGAAGACTCATATGTTTACAGAGATATGCAGGCATTATGTGAATGGTTGATATTTGAGCATTTTAATTGATTAACCTAGAAAAAATAACTATTGACATGATTTGAGGGCATGCTTTATAACAAAAATTGCATGCTTTTTAAACCATACCCATTATACAAAAGTAAATGGTAGATGAAAATAGCCAATTGATATAAAACTTTTCCTCCTCTGCTATGGCCTATGCTTGCTGCAGTGGTTTTCAATCATGGGGGGAAAGGAAGATAGTATCTGGAATGAGGTATAGAGAATTGTTCTCATGAGAGGCAAAACAAACAACAAGGAATTTTGCCATGAAGAGAAACCTGCTAAAAAGGACAGAAATCAGGAACTCAGATTATTTCAAGATAATATGTTATTTAAAATTACTTGGAGAAAATCAACTGTTACTGTGGGATATTTAAATAGTTTTACTATTCATAGCCATGTATTATGTGGCATTCATAACATCATATATATGCTACCCCTAAACTGGAAATATCTTTTCTTTGATATTGATGTTCCTCAACCTTTTTGAGTCCATATTTATTTTTTCATAAACATTGAAATCTCACATATATTAGGAGATTATAATATGTGCCCCTGCTTCGTACACAGACCTCTTATGCCTCCTCATAAAATATAAGCTTTCTCTTATAGTTTTGCCATTCAAGAATATTCTAAGGAGCTCTCCTTTATGTGATTTATAAAAACAGATTTTTAATATTCAGTAGCCACTTTTAAACTGCATACCCTACTCCATCTCCAGATTCTAACATGGCACCTACTCAGAGGAAAGGATACCCGTTATAAAACGGAGCAAGCTAACTGAGCAGTACCAATGTTTATGTTCACCTCAAAGGGGTACAACACATGCCAGTTTCCCTTTTGGTGTGATATTGTTTAGTTGTATACTTCAACTCATCATGTTTGATAAATTGTCTGAAAGGAATTTTGTGCAACTGGATTAAAAAAAGGGAGTGAAGCCAAGCTGAGACTGATGGGTATGGTCTCTGACTTTGAAGTCTTCTTTTAATTCTCAGAAGATAGCACAAAAAATTTCATCAAGTTCTAACATCCAGCAAAATGGAGAACCTGGTCTGGGGAGCTTTCAGTTTGATCAGTAAGGTTGTCTTATCTTGTTTATCCTTATATATTTAGCCAACCAGCTTATGGAAAAAATACAAAATTCAGATTCTGACAATGCTGGCTCTGTAAGTTGCCATTATTTCAGCTGTCTGATTGGGACACAGGAACAGTACTAGTAGTATAGTACATTGTGCTATGGGTATATCTATAACCAAAATTTACAACCTGGAAAGTGAGGCTAGAAATGCAAGCTGTCATTTGGGGAATTGGCTGCTTTTGCCATGGAGCTCTCTTAAAAGTGGGAAATGATTTTATGTAAATATTACAAGTGACAGTTTTCATTTATTTCCTTTCTTCAAATAAGGAAAACACATACTTCTTTAAAGAGTTACCTTAACTGTCTAAGAGAGAGGGTATCCATTTATTTATGCTTGAGTACTACATTATTGACTTATTTTCTGCTATTTGCTTCTGATGTCTTTTGTGGGTGAGGAGGCCAACAGAACTCAGATACAGAAAAGATAGGATGTATCTCTCACTTACTCACCTCTTTGTTTACTAAGGTGACAACTTTTCTTAAATAGAATTTGAACTCTTATTCTTCATACCTCAAGGGATTTGGAAAAGCAGGTGACTTTCTTTTCTAGGGCAGAGTGGAAGAGGTAGGAGGTATTTCAGGTAATTTCTTTCCTCTGTCCTGAAACTGTTTTAGATTTAAACTGGCCTCTCATAAGTGTGAACACTAGTAGAATACAGTGGTACCTCGAGATACGAGTTTAATTTATTCCGTAACCTTGAGGCGTGGGAAACTATGAGATGCTCGAGTCGTGGTAAACTGGTGGGTCGTGTGCAGCCGGCCGATCCGAGAGATTACTCCTATCTCAAATGTTGCTTGTATTTCAAAGCAAAAATCACTCACTCGAAAGCTCGTATCTCAAAAATCTCGTATGTTAGGGCACTCATATCTCGAGGTACTACTGTACTTAGAATAGTGTTAGCAGTGAGGGAAACCCAGCAAAGTGGTCTTTCCTACCTCCCAAATCACTCATGCTATCACCCCACAAAAAAGTAGGACTTATTAAAGAATTATAAATTATTCTGGGGTGAAGGTGATAGGAATCTACCTTTAAGCCTGTGTTTCTTTTTAATTTTGAAATGCTTGTGTATGTGTGTGTATAAATAGTCAGAATTGAGCTGCTCTGGTTAAACTGGGCAACGGTGGTGGAACATTGTTTGGCTCACACAGTCCTAGTCTCGGTGGAGCTCCATAAGCACCATTACTTACCTTGATTATTACTTTACTAGAGGCCCGGTGTATGAAAATTCATGCACTGCAGATGGGGGTCCCTCAGCCCAGCCTGCCCCCTCTCACAATCTGAGAGTCCTCAGGGGCGAGAGGCAACCTGGCGATCAGGGGAAGATGATACCCTATCACACCTCTGCTGGTGCCATTTGCTGGCAGCACAAGCCTTGGCCAGCCCTGGTTACCTGAGCTTCAGGCAGCCCTGGGCTGCTGGGCAGCCAACATCTGAGGCTTGCCCGTTCCTTGGACATTGACTGGGCATCGCCATCCAAGACTTGCCTGCGCTTTAGGCCAGCCCTGGGGGCAGGTGCGCAGAGTGGCTGGGGGGGGGGGGCTGGGCGCCGCCATCTTGTGGCTATGGGCGCCAACATCTTTCATGGTGGAGCAGTAAATTAGCATATTCCCTTCTTATTGGCTGTGAGTACTGCCATCTTTGAGGGTGTGGCAGTCAATTAGCATATTCTGTCCTTATGGCTATGGGCTCTGCCATCTTTGCGATGGTGTGAGAGTCAATTAGCATATTCCCTCTTTATTATATAGGATTTATTCAGGATTGCTTATTTATCACTTGGCAGCATAGTACTGACTGTCATAGACAACAGCCTTGAGATATTATATCTATAAAATAGGAAAAGAAGAAAAGGACTTCATTTAAAATTGAAAAGAAGGCTGGGAGGAATTAGAATACCACTTGAAGTTTCAACATTTGTATAGTTGGAGTCCCAGAAAGGGACACAGAAGAAATGAAATTGCCCAAAAAACAATTACAGAAAATTTCACAAACTAAAGGATGAACTTCCAGATAGGTTAAGTACAAAAATAGGAATCAAAATGTCTCTGGATTTCAACAAAAACAAATGTAAGTTAGAAGAGAGCATAGCAAAGGCTTTCTAAATTCTAAGGTATAATTACTTCTAACTTAGAACTCTTAACCTGGAAACTATCAGTTAAATCTGAGGCTGGAATAAAGCTATTTTCAGTTACACAAGATCTCAAAAAATGTACTTCTCAAACACTTTCTCAAAAGTAGCTATTGCAGGGTTAACTTCACCAAATGGACAAGTAAACAAGAAGGATAAAGATTTTGGATACTGAAAATAAGGGATTCAACTATAGAAAGATAGTTGAGATAGGACATAGATCCCAAAGGGAATTCCCAAATTCAAGGTGAAAGAAGGTCTTCTTTAGGTATAGAGGGCAACAAGTCTAGACTGGAGCAAGTCAGAAAGCTCAAGGAGAGCTTCTTCTAAAAAGATGAAATTGATAAAATAACAAATGTTTGAGTGGATTGAGGAGTTGTGTTAGTGATAATAATAAACTTCCCTAACTGGTTTGGTTCAGTGGATAGAGTATCAGTCCTCAAGCTGAAGGGTCAAGAGTTTGATTCTGGTCAAGGGCATATACATCAGTTATTGGCTTGATCCCTGCCCGGTCAGGGGGCAACCAATCATGTCTCATGTTGATGTTTCTCTCTCTCTCCTTTCCTTTCACTCTCTCTAAAAATCAGTGGGAAAAATACATCCTTGTATAAGGATTAACACATACACACACACACACAAAAAAAGAAATAAAGTAAACAAGTTTTTTTCAGGGAAGATTTTTTAGAAAAGGAAAAAGCCATAGTATATAGGATGTATATAGTATATACAGTTGTAATATAAGTAAATAATATAATAGTAAGTAAATAATAATACAAGAATAAACTCTGTGATTTGAGTATTCACAACTGTAAATCTACTTTTGCCCACCACTTTTTTTTTTTAAATATAGATATTCAGAAACATCGATGAGAGAGAGACATCAATCAGCTGCCTTCTGCACGACCCCCACTGAAGATGTGCCCGCAACCAAGGTACATGCCCTTGACCGGAATCAAACCCAGGACCTTTCAGTCCACAGGCCGATGCTCTATCCACTGAGCCAAACTGGTTTCGGCCGCCCACCACTTTTTTATATCATTCAGCAGTGAATAGCATTACATAGTCTGAAGAAAGTAAAAACTGAATGCTATGCTAACCAAAAAAATAGGAGAACAGAAGGACATTAAAGAGAGGGGTTGTTAAAGAGAGCTTAATCCTTATTTTGCATAGTGGGAAGATGGGTAAAACTGAAAAATTAATGGTGTCAATGTAGTGTTAGAATACAGAAAGAAATACTAGAAAGAAGAAACCAAAAGAGCTGAAAACTGTTGCCAAAGTGAAGCAGGAATAGGGAGAGGAGCGCAAAGGACTGTAGTTTTTCTTAAACCCAGTGAAACTATTTGATTGATTAAAATATAGCTTTAATTAAAAAAATAAAAACTTAATTAGAGTGAAAAGAACTAATTAGATTTTAAGGTCACAGAGACCTGGATTTTTTTTAGGTCTTCCATTTTCTAATTCTGTGACCTTAGTCAATGTATTTTAACTTTTGACGACTTGTTTCCTTATCTAGAAAAACAAGAAAATATATGCCCCTGGAGACGGAAGATTAAAATAAGGTAGTTTATGTAAAACATCTAGCAAGTAATATTACTTCAATAGGTGTCGATCCCTACCTCTTCCCCTAATTGAGAAAATAGAGAACCACGAACTTCATTGTAGGGATGCTTGACATTCAAACAAGACTAAGATTGTCCTTCTCTTCCATGGCGATGGGCTTCTTCAGGACTGAAGACATGCCATTGGGAGCTATGTCCTATCTCAACTATCTGTAGATAGTTTGAGAATTTAAATAAAATTGAGATGAATAGAGTATTGGTAAGGTGAGCATCATGTTAAAAGGATCACTGCTGCTTGGTAGAAGAGCTGTAGTCACACTCAAATACATGAACTTCAGTACAAATGCCACCATTAATGGTAAGTCTCTTCCATTCATAGATAAAACACAGATAGACTAGAGGCCTGGTGCACAAATTTGTGCATCAGTGGAATCCCTCAGCCTGGCCTGTATCCTCTCATGATCCAGGACTCCTCGGGGGATGTAATAATGCATGAAGCAACAGGCAGCCAGGGAGGAGCCTAAGCCTGGGCCAGGCACTGTGCTGCTTCCGCTCATCCCAGCCCTGCTGCGCCTGCCACCACCACTTAGTAGTGCTGCCATAGAGGCAGGAGAGGCTCATGCCACTGCAGCTGTGCTTGCCAGTTGTGAGCCTGGTGTCTGGTGCCCGTTCGTCAGCTGAGTGGTGCTCCCACTATGGGAGCACACTGACCACCACTGAGCAGCTTCTGGTTTGAGTGTCTGCTCTCTGGTGGTCAGTGTACATCATAGCTACCAGTTGACTGGTCGTTGGTCATTCAGTCTTTTGGTTGTTTGGTTGCTAAGGCTTTTAAATATATAGAGTTGTGAAAATTTTATGGAACCAATATTATTGGAGTGCTATTGCTCTGGGCCATCTGCCAATGTATCAAAATACCTTAAAAATAAAAATCATCTACCTTAGCAACTGCTATTTTTGTTTTCACATTCTATATACTTCTTCTAGAACAATTAAAAACGCAGATTAGCGTGAAACAAAAGGACATTATGAAAGCCTGTTTCCCTACATTGGTGTATATTTGTGTAGTGTTTTATGGAGTACAGTGTTTTCCCAGTTATATCTAGACACTCCTATGGCAGTGATTCTAAATCTGTGTCACATCTGCTTCCCCCTCCTCCCCACCACTAAATATGATCCAAGAAGTCTTGGACACTGCTTACTGATTGTTGTTTTTTTTTGTGTTTGTTTTTTTAACTTGATGATTCTAATGTATTGACATGTTGGAAACCTATATCCTGCAGCATGCTCTATCCCTACATACCAAACTGGGGCATATGAGGGAACCGAGGTCCACAGAAAGGTTAAATGACTTGCTCACTCTCACCCATCAACAAGCATGCCCAGACTTGACATGTATTCTCTATGCCAACTCTGACTTTATCTTTGGTTGATTAGGCTTTTTAAATTTTATTGTAATCTCTAAATTATCTTAATAGAGAAATTATTACACAAGATGTGGTCTCATATAAAAATTGTTTGGAATCTTTATTTTATAGTATTCTTTGTATTTTTTCCAGATACAAAAGGAAATAAACAACAAATCAAAAATCTTATTAAATTTCCCTATACCAGTGTTAGGATTTACTAGGTCTGAATATTCATATTTGAGAAAAAAATTGGTGTGGCCCTGAAAAGAGTGGAAACTTGGGTGATTTGGGCACAAATACAGGTTTGAAAGGTTGGTTTGTCAGGCCACGCAGAGATTTTTGGATTCTATCTCAGGAGTATTCAGCAGTTGGAGTGTATTGCATGGTGTAAAAAATAGTATGTCTGGTTTTAAAACTTTTATCATATTAATACATTTAAAGTCATACCCTAAACATCTTGGGAATGACTGAAAATGTAGATCTGGAGAGCTCAATGATCTTATTTATTTTCTTACTGGAGTTCTCACATTTACTTCTAATAAAACAAGTTGTGACTTGCAAGCATTTGCCCAACAGTCTATAGGTGTCCTCAGGGAAATTAAAAGCAGGAATATGAAGAGCTGTAGAGTCCTGTGCCAGTGGATAAGAGCACAGAGTACAGCTTTATGATTCTGTGGACTTTTGCCTGCTCCCATTTATCATCAGTAATATTCTCAAGGCTAAATGACTGCTCAGCAATTTAAACTGTGATTTAAGAGAAAACAGGCCTTTTTGTGAAAAGGTCCGCTGTCTGTCTCCTGAAATTTAACTCTTTTTAAAGAAGAGTTCTCTCCTTTTAAAATAGTTTTGTTCTTTTACAGTAAATATCTCAAGAGATGGTAGAGAGCTCTAATCTGTTGATTCATGAGATTAACTGTTACTTTTTCTTTATGAATCTGGTGCATCCTGTGACATCTCTTACATTATTGTCTTCTATTTGAGGGACCATTTTCAGATAACTTGAAGGTTTGTTTTTCCCCCAAAACTTTTTTTGTTAAGACCAGAGCATAGGTACATTGTTGTCCTACTCTTGTTAACATCATTAATACTATTTTGAATACTATTATCATGAATTTGGTAGAGTGGAAAACAAAGACTTAAGAAAAATCACACACTCAAATTTGCTACAAGAGGTTTTTTGTGTGTTATTTAATAGTATGTAAAGGTTAATAGAACAAAGCATTAGCTAACACTCCTACCTATTTGGTTAATAGTCTCTTTATATAAAACAACAGACCTCTACTAAAATGCCTTTCTATTTTATCCGTTACCTAGTTTTCCTTCTGACATTATATAGCTAATAAGTGGGCCTATTCTCTTTTGGCTTATACTTGGGAGGAAAAAAGTGTACATCTTATGACATAAAGTGGTACAATAATACATATTGTTTCTTTCTCTATCCACTATTTTTAAAAATGTAGGGGTTTTTTTTTTTTGCCCGGCCAGTGTGCAGGAGGAAGCTGATTGATATTTCTCATCTGTGTTTCTTTCTTTCCCTCTTCCTCCTTCTCTCTAAAATCAATAAAAACAAATATTTTTAATTAGTTTTTTTCCTGCAATGTAAAAAAGATTTTGGTCTGTTAAACTTTATCAAAGAACACTGGACATTCAAATTAGTACTTTAAGAATGTAAGCAAGAGGGAAGGCATAGTTTTTATTTCTTCCTCTAAATTTTTATATTACTTAGTAGCTACATTTTCCCCTGCCTATTGTTAATTATGTCTCTTCAACCACTTTTGTCCAAAATTGAATACCTTTCCCCCGAAAACTTTTCTTTCTGTTTCTCTGTATCTGGCTATCAGCGCTGTCTGCCAAGAATTTTGAAAATTATGGCTGGTGAACCATCTTCAACAGAATTGCCTGGGTTACTGTGCTTATCAAAATGTAGACTTCAGGGCCCCATCCCAGGTAACTGATTCTGAATGCAGGGACCTGAATGCTACCTTCTTGTCTAGATCCGATTGGCCACCTGATCCTGTTGATTTTACCTTTGAAATAAATATCTCTTGAATCCCACCACCTTTCATTCCCCCTACTCTCTTCAAGCCCTCATCTTCCACCCAGAATAGATCAAGTTTCGCATGAATATTCTCGTTTTATCTCCTTCAGTTTATATTCCATACTGGTGTCCAGTTTACCTTTCTAAAACATGTCTATCTTCTACTTATAAATCCTCATTTCTCCTTAATGTCAGTAGGTTAAAGTCTAAATTTCAAGGTCTACTACAGTCTGGCCATAACTGAGTCTGTTGCATATAGTTTATGCAGTTAGTACACTCTGCATCTCTAGGGGATACTATTCCAGTATGAATGCTGCCCCTAGAGTTTTTCCAGTGCGGCACAATCTTAGATGGTGGCCCTGATTATTCTGTCTGAACTTCCTCTCATCCCACACATCTCTAAACTTCCATAAGTAGAATAGTTCCAGTCCCTAAATGCACTATACTACTATGCAGATACTACTCAGTACCTCTGCCCTTTCAGGGTGCATGTTCTTCCCTCTCATTCTCTACTTGTTGAAATCCTTCTCACATTCAGTCTTGTTACAGAAAACCAAGCAATACTTAGAGAGATGGAGTTATTACACACAGGTCTAGTGGGAAATGTCTCTCAAATTCTGTGCCCCAACATGGAGGAACTTGCTTATTTATATGTTTTTACCTTCTTTGTCTCCCAAATATGGGGTGATTCCAGCCCCCTTTGCAAGTCTTAAAGAGCCTCTGTGTGCTGGGGCCTTCAGACCTCAACCAAAGGCCTGGCCTGGTGCCAGCACTGATAATTTCGTCCAGGGAAGGTATCATGGCCTCTCTGAAGTGGGAATAGTCTTATTTTCCTTATTATTTAAACAAGCAAGCATTTACAGAAGCCAAATAACAGGGTTAAAATTTCAGACAGCAGTTTTTATATAAGATAGATGCTCAGTCTAATTGTTAGATCCTCTGTGAAGTCCAACAGTTCTCTTTTTGTACTTTTGAGGTGAAATTTACACAATTAAATGCACAAATCTTGAGTGACCTATTGAGTGAATTCCTACATACAGTTCTACTTGTGCCTCCCAGATCCCTATTAAGCTGTGCTCATACCTTTTTACACTTTTATAATTGACTACTGATATGGTTAATCATTTTCATATGTGTCTGCCTTATGAAATTATGAGCTCCAATTAGAAGGGGAAAAAGACAAGGATTACCTACTGTGTGTTCCGCACTGAACCAGTCTTGAATATTGTACCAATTAGGGTGCAGCTCAGCTCTTCTCTTAAGAGACCCTTAAACACAGCGGCTTAAGATAGAAATTTTATTTCATTCATATATTCCAATTCAAAGTAGAAGACACTCAGAGTTGATCTGGCAGTCCCACAGTGTCAAGAACCTAAGCATCTTCATTCTTGTTGTTCCACCATCTGTTTTGTTTAACCATCCCTGAAGTGTTGCTCTCACCACAGAGTCTGGTTGACTCACCACAGCATTTCATCCAGCTAAAAAAGTGAGAAAGGTAAAGAAGAAAGTTCATCTTGGAAATTACATTTACTTTCTGATGATCAGATCATGGTCACATGACCATACAAGCTAAAAATTAGGAATACTAGAAGAGAATAGATATGAGGAACAAATAACATGTTTCATATATGGTCTCTTTTAATCTTCATAATAACCATACAAGCTATATGTGGTAAGAAAACATAAGTGGAAAATAGGGCAAGATTAAAGAAAGAGACTCGCCACTCCAGTTTATTAATACAGTTTATTATGCAAAATTTACAAATGAGGCATGTCTTCGAAAGCTGCAAGATGAAATGGATTCTGATGCTACTTGGCAGGCATCAAAGAATTACGAGGGTTGGGAAGTAAGGATGGGGATGGAAGAGGAATAGTCAGGAGTGTTAGTATATTAATGCTACCAGGTCAGGACAACAACCTACTCCAGGAACCAGCACATAGCAGGAGACCAGAGAGTGCTACTAATTTATCTCAGAATGAGCATCACTTATGATTAAACAATATCTAAGGGAGGTTTACAGAAAGCAACTTCCATTCTGGCAGGAGTCCAGCCTGTGGGGCAAACAGCAATAACATCATGGAATAGTCTCTTCTTCACAGGCTAGAAAATTGCAGATCTGAGATCTGAATCCAAACCTACACTTTTTTTCATTCTACCTAGTAAAATGTTAGGAGGGAATTTATAAATATTATTAAACTAGAGGCCTAGTGCACAAAATCCATGCACGGAGGGTGGGGGGTGTCCTTCAGCCCAGCCTCTCAAATCTGGGATCCCTTGAGTGATGTCTGACTGCCCGTTTAGGGTAGGATCAGGCCTAAACGGGCAGCCGGACATCCCTCTCACAATCCAGGACTGCTGGCTCCCAACTGCTCACCTGCCTGCCTTCCTGATTGCCCCTAATCGCTTCTGCCTGCCAGCCTGATCACCCCCTAACCACTCTCCTGTCAGTCTAATTGATGCCTAACTGCTCCCCTGCCAGCCTGTTTGCCCCTAACTGTCCTCCCCTGTCGGCCTGGGCACACCTAATTGCTCTCCCCTGCAGGCCTGGTCACCCTAACTACCCTCTACTGCAGGCCTGAATCCCCCCCAACTGCCCCTCCCTGTAGACCCAGTCACCCCCAACTTCCCTCTACTGGCTTGGTCACCCCTAACTGCCCTCCCCTGCAGGCTTCATCACCCCCAACTGCCCTCCCTTGAAGGCCTGGTCCCTGCCAACTGTCCTCCCCTGATGGCCATCTTGTGGTGGCCATCTTGTGTCCACATGGTGGCAGTATCTTTTGACCACATTTGGCAGTCATCTTGTTTGTTGGAGTGATGGTAAATCTGCATATTACTCTTTCATTAGATAAGGATAGAGTCCTGGTGCATGGGTGGGGGCCAGTTGGTTTGCCCTGAAGGGTGTCCTGGATCAAGGTGGGTAATCCCTTGGGGTGTGGGGTGGCCTGGGTGAGGAGCCTGTGGTGGTTTGCAGGCTGGCCACGCCCCCTGGCCACCCAAGCAGAGACCCTAGTATCTGAGATTTATTTATCTTCTACAATTGAAACTTTGTTGCCTTAAGTGGAGGCCTCAGCAGGCCAGGGTGTGTGGAAAGCTTGGCTTCCTCCATTGCCAGGGGCAACCCAAGCCTTGCTCCATGTTGGCAGCCATTGAAACTTTGTTACCTTAAGTGGAGGCTTGTTCGGCCAGGGTGTGCAGAAAGCGTGACTGCCTCCATCACCAGGAGTAACCCAAGCCTCCCTTCTGCTTCTCTGTGGCCGTAGCTATCTTGGTTGGGTTAATTTGCATACTTGCTCTGATTGGCTAGTGGGCGTGGCTTGGAGTTGCGGTCAATTTGCATATTGCTCTTTTGTTAGGATAGTCATTAATTTTCACAATTTTATATCACATATTTTCATAATATTATATTATCTCTCTACTTCAAGGATATCCTATGTACTTGCTTCTCACCATCTTGAAATGAAAGATATATCAACCAGTTTGTAACCAAGGCCTAGTTTATAATACAATTTGAAACAAAATGGCTACTCATTTTTAATCTCTGGTGTCATTTATGAGGAAAAATAAATCATCATATTTGCCAAGGAAAAGTTCTTATTCTGTATTTCTTTGGAAATGCTATTAAATAATAAAGTTATAGGAGAGTATATTACTTAACCCCTTAATTTTGAAATCAAGGAAAATTGAGGTCCAAATAAGATAAAAGATTTGTTCTTTATTTCATTTCCACTCTTGTGTTTCAAGGATCCTGGGAAAAGCACTAGCCTAATCAGTCATTTCTATGGGTAACCATTATTGTTATACTTAAGAATTGTCTTAGGTTTGGAGAGTTAGCCAGACCAGGAAAATCAAGCTAAACAATGCATATAATCCTGGTTTGCTTTACTGAAGAATGGATATTATCTAATACTAAAAACATCTTTATGGATAGCTGGAACCTGTTTTACAAAGGATGACTGCTGTTTGGTAGTCAAAAGGAATTGGTGAGCCTGGCCAGTGTGGCTCAGTGGTTGAGTGTTGACCCATGAATTGGGAGGTCACCAGCTTATTCTTAGTCAAGATACATGTCTGGGTTGTGGGCTCAATCATCAGTGGGGGTATGTAGGAGGCAGCCAGTTAATGATTCTCTCTCATTATTGGTGTTTCTCTCTCTCTCTTGTCTTCCCTCTCTCTGAAATCAATTTAAAAAAAAAAAAACAATATATCTTTAAAAGGAATAGATGAGGTTATTTTTACCCATAATTAAAAACCCAATCCAAATGCCACTACCTCCAAAACTTTTCCTAAACCTTATAAATAGACTAGTGTCCTGGTGCATGGATTCTTGCGCATTGAAAAGAAATTAATTTTTTTAATATATTTTATTGATTTTTTTACAGAAAGGAAGGGAGAGGGATAGAGAGTTAGAAATTTCGATGAGAAAGAAACATCAATCAGCTGCCTCCTGCACACTTCCCACTAGGGATGTGCCCACAGCCAAGGTACATGCCCCTGACAAGAATCAAACCGGGGACCCTTCAGTTCTCAGGCCGACACTCTATCCACTGAGCCAAACCAGTTAGGGCAAGAAATTAATATTTTAATATCACTATTTGCCCTTTCTCTATAATAGAATTGTCAACCCAATTCACAATTGACAGTGACAGATCAAAACACATGCCTGTGATTGACACCAGTGAAAGCTTTATATCTATTGCACATGTGTGAGTCAACTTAGCCTTTTATATTTATAGATGAACTTGCTTAATTAGACCTGCTTTCTGATGTAGCTAAACTTTTTCCAGCCCAGTGAAGCACCTCTACTTCTCTTTCAGGTAATTGTCAGCAACACAGCAGTAAATATCAACACAAAGCAGATTATTATTGTAGATCACTCAGGAAGAACAAAGGATAAAATATTTAACTGTAGCAGTGTTTGACTATATTCTGTGCAGTGAGAAAACCTGAAGTCATTTTCAAGGTCCACCGTTTCTTCTTTTGAGTCGGGTCAAGTTTCTAAACTTTCTAAATATCCATTTTCCATCTAATGAAAAGAAAATAGGATTCTACTGAGTCTCTTACTTACCTACTCCAGGACTTCTGTGAGGATCAAATAAGATGAGGTACAGGAAAATGCTTTACAAACATTTGATTGAACTGTAAAATGTTTGCACCTCATTATAAAGCAAGTCAGGTTCCTGGGATGAAGAAACTCTAAGGATGCTAGTTGCTAGGAAGAGGAAGCCAGGTGTTGCTATGTGGCGTTATTGCCTGATGCCCACAGCCCCCATTTCCAGGCTGGGCTAGGCTGTGGGCCATTTTGCCCCATGTTGGATGGGATTTGTTCAAGTGTCATTTGGGTGGTGGCAAGACCTGTGTCCCACTTGGGGGAAGCTGAGCATTGCTTTGTGGACACCAGGTTCATAGTGCTTTTTATTTTTAAACTAGAGGTTGGTGCACAAAATTTGTGCATGGAGATAAGGGTGTCCCTCAGTCCAGCCTGCACCCTTTCTAATCTAGGATCCCTTGAGGGATATCTAACCACCATTTAGACAATGGACATCCCTCTCACAATCCAGGACTTCTGGCTCCCAACCACTTACCTCTGCCTGATTGCCCCTAACCATTTCTACCTGCCAGCCTGATCACCCCCTGACCACTCCCCTGCCAGCCTGATCATTGCCTAACTGTTCCGGGCCAGTCCAACTGCCCATAATTACCCTCCCCTGCCAGCCTGGTCACCCCTAATTGCCCTCCCCTGCCATTCAGGTTGCCCCCAACTGTCCTCTGCTAGACCAGGCACCCCTCACTGCCCTCCCTGCTTGCCTGATTGCCCACAACTGCCCTCCCCTGCAGGCCTGGATTGCTCCCAACTGCTCTCCCTTGTTGGCCTGGCCTCCCCCAACTACCCTGTTTTGCCAGCTTGGTCACCTCCAACTGCCATCTTCTGCTAGCCTGGTCACCCCTAACTGGGCCCAAGTCCTCTCCTGCAGGCCATCTTGTGAAAGCCATCTTGTGTCCACATGGGGGCAGCCATCTTTGACCACATGGGGGTGGCCATCTTGTGTCTTGAAGTGATGGTCAATTTGCATATTATTCTTTCATTATATAGGATGGCAAGTGCATATCATGGCAGCTCCTGCATTGAGCTTCTGTCCCCTGGTGGTCAGCATGAATCATAGCTACTGGTTGGACAGATGGACACTTAGCTTTTATATATATAGTGACCACTTTCCTCTCCAAATTATATAGCCTTTGGCTATCTCAAGGTAGTCATATATATGTTTTAAATTGCATCTAGTGGTGCCTTTATGACAGTAGGTTTTATGTCTGTTTTGTTCTCACTGCATCAGTGGTGCCCAACAAAGCTCTGATTGTAGTTGATACTCAGTAAATGTTGTATTAAATGAACATCCACCATGGCACTCTGGGAGAATGCTTTGCAGCAGATTTGAATGAAAATCTTTTAACTAAGGATTTGTAACTATAGACAAGTATTTAAATTGCACTGAGCCTTATCAGTGGAAATATGAATAATAGGAAATGATGACTTGTGAAAAAACTATGAAAGGAACCCAACTCTTAAGGTAGTGCCGCTTCTGAAGCCCCTTGCTGCACCTGACCCAGTGCTTTACATATCGTAAGCAAGCAAATACTTTAATTTTTTTGTAATTGAATTCAATAGTAATGGAATGTATTTTATTAAAATAAAAACTTGTCCTAGCAGTTGGCAAACTTGTTGGAGTTGGGCAACTTTACCAAGGGAAGATAAAATTATCTCCCTTGTACAGGCTGCCTCTCCTAACCTAGGACAGTTTTGTTGTTGAACCAAGGATCAGTGAAGGAGGAAGCAACTTGCTGCCCAGGGGATTATGTTGGTACTTCCTCCTGGGTGGCATGTGCTGTATCTGGGAAGCCAAATAGGAACTTACTGTCCCCCATTTTCCTTCTGGCAGGAACCACCCAGGGGAAAAAGGAACTCCTGATGGAGGTGAGTGGCTGGAAATTACCCTGGCCTCTGTAGAATTTGGGGAGAGGGAGCACTTTTCTTAGTGTGTGATGAAAAGAAACCAGCCCACCAGGCCCAGAAATAAATTACTATGGAAGGCTTTCCTAAAAAATATATTTAAAAGAGTGAAAACTTAAGTAGCAGAGTGTTTCCAAGACAGAGATTGCTCTAGCTTGGACTTTCTGGGCTTGGGGAGTGAGAATAGCCATAAGATTTGGGTTTGAGCATGTTTACTTTAAGTGAAGCCATTTCCTAGAGTCTGTGCAGGAGACAAGCCAAAATGTAATTGAAATGTGACTGCTTCTTAGATTGTGAAATAAAATTTACATTTAACAAATGCTTTAAAAAATAGAGGAGCAAGTGGCTTTAAAGTTCAAGATGTTAATATTTGAAATCTGTTCAATTTAATTAGCTGGGTCCCAGAGACTATTTCTTTTTCTCTGGTCAGTGTCACTGATCTAACACCCAATTCTCTTCTTGGTTGTGAGATAGGAATTAAATGTATCATTTATTTAGTTGTATTGACCTGAATCATATCTATCCAGCATACATTCTTATTTCAAGAAATAGAATGCATCATGTGGAATTTGCTCAGTAACTCAGTGACATTTGTATGATCTAATTCAAGGACCTGAATTGAAGGCTCCACATGATTTACTTACATATGATGCAACTATTTTTAATTCTGCATTTACATTTTTAAAAACAAGAATGCACCTTCTTGATGGAACAGACATGCATTTTTAGACTTGCAGATTCAAGAATTGTAGAACAAAGTATTTTCTTAGAAATTGATTTCAGACATCTTTTTTATATTAGAGAGAAAAAAAGTTGGGTACAAAAAGATTTAGTGGCCCTACAGTAAGGTCAGAGGTCAGATAGTGATAGAACAAAACAAGAAACTAGATGAGTTCCCAATTTAGGGCTTTTGTTTGTCCCAGATTTTAAAATATGGGAGAAGCCTTGGCCAATGTGGCTCAGTTGGTTGAACGTCATCCCATGTACCAAAAAGGTCTCAGGTTCGATTCCCAGTCAGGGTACATAATCGGGTTGTGGGTTCAATTCCCGGTCCAGATACATCTTGCATACAGGAGGCAAGCAATGAGGTTCCTCTCTTTCTCTTCCTCTCTCTCCAAAGTCAATCTAAAAAACATTTAAATATCTATATGGATGAGATTTACATTGACAATTTGTACTGATATGTGCGGCTTCTTATGACAGTGATAAAATAACTTAAAACCTCTAATTTCTACAATAGCGTATTGCAGTATATTATACTCCCTGTAGCTGCCTAATCCTTATATTTCTTTTCCTGATTGTATGATTATTTGTAATATCCTGTGTAAGCTACCTTAAATCCTCTGATTGATTTAGTATATAAATAAAGTATTCAATGTGATATATTTTATTAATACTAATTATTTAGTATCATGTCTATGGCATGTCAGAAATTCTGGCAATGTTAGTTATTCTTACAGTATTTCATCTTTTCCATCATCAGAAGTAGCAATAGAAGCAAACTTTCTGAGTGAAATGTTTAAAGAGATTACCATTCTTTTATTTCTTCAGAAAGTAATAACACTGTGGTCCTCATAATAAAAACTGTGAAACTTGACCTCAAAATATATTTATTACCTTAAAATGAAAGACTGTCCAATAAGATTGAAATGTTACCTAGGTATTTAAAAGAGCATTGTGATCAATGTTCATCCATTTTTTTACAAAGGTGCCAAGACCTTTTTAACAAATAGTACTAGGAAAGTTGAATGGCCACATGCAAAAGAAGGAATCTGGACATCTACCTCACACCATATACAAATCAATTCAATATGGATCAAAGATCTAAAGCTAAAATTATGAAATTATTAAAAGGAAACATAGGTGGTAGTCTGTATAACCTTGGATTAGGCAGTGGTTTCTTAGATATGGCACAAAAAGCACAAGCAACAAAAGAAAAAAATACATAAAGTGAACTTCATCAAAATTTGAAACTTTGCATATCAAAGGATACTATCAAGGAAATGAAAAAACAATCTAAACAATGCAAGAAAATATTTACAAATTATATATAGTGGTACCTCGAGATACAAGTTTAATTCGTTCCGTAACCTTGCTCATATATCAAGTTGCTCGTATCTCAAAGCAAATTTCCCCATTGAAATCCATTGAAATGCCATTAATCTGTTCCAGCCCCCAAAATGCCACCACAGTTGTTCTTGTTATGTGTTTTTGAATAAGAAAAATGTATTTATAAATGACAAATATTGCATAAAAACATAATAAAAGAGAATGCAAAGGAATAAACTGGTTTTATAAAGTGTATTTACCTACTCGTTACACTCTTAATGCTACACTTTATCCCTAAACTGAATGTAACTTAACTAATCTTCACTGAACTTAATTGCTACTGGTCTTTGCATTTTTGGCCGATTTAAAAAAAAAAAAACGTGTCCAACGAGGTTTGCCTCTTCCACCCTTTCAGAATGTTTCTGAAATGGATGAGGAAAATTTCATTGAACAGCTCCGATGCATGACCAGTAGCAACTTTTTCGGGGTGTTTCTTTTCCACGAAGTATGACACCCTTTCCCACATTCCTAAGATCTCCTTTATCTCACTTGTAGAGATCTCCTCCATCTCTGGCTCCTCCTCAAAACCAATTTCTTGGAGAACCTCCGCATGTTGCTGAGACTGCAACTCTTGTAACTCCTCCGTGGTGAGTTCCAGAGAGTGCTCCTCGACGAGCTCATTCACGTCTCTCTCATCCACCTCCAGGCCCATGGATTTTCCCAGAGACACTATCTCCTCCACTGTCACCTCGATTTCGAATCCTTCAAAGGTCCTTTCGGCTACGGCCTCAGGCCACAGCTTCTTCCATGCAGAGGTCAAAGTCCTCGTTGTAACACCCAGCCAGGCCTGATCAATAATTCTGAGGCATATCACAATGTTAAAGTGGTTCTTCCAGAACTCTCCAAGGGTGAGGTTTGTGTTCTCCATCACCTCAAAGCAGCGCCAGAACTGGTGCTTGATGTACAGCTTTTTAAAATTAGAAATCACCTCCTGATCCATGGGCTGCAGGATAGGAGTGGTGTTGGGAGGTAGGTAGACAACCTTTATAAACTTGAATTCTTCGAGGAGTTCATCTTCGAGGTTCGGTGGGTGAGCAGGAGCATTGTCGAGGATGAGGAGGGCTTGCATGGTTAGGTTGTTTTCCTGTAGATATTTCTTAACAGAAGGGCCGAAAACCAGGTTTACCCACTCCACAAAGAACTGCCTGGTGACCCATGCCTTCGGGTTTACCCTCCACAAAACTTGCAGTTTATCTTTTAAAATCTTATGTGACTTAAAGACCTTGGGTTTTCCGAATGGTATACGAGCAGAGGCTTGATCTTGCAGTCGCCACTCGCATTGGCGCACAGTGCGAGAGTTAACCTATCCTTCATGGGTTTGTGGCCTAGCATCGCCTTCTCCTCTGCTGTTATATAAGTCCTATTCGGTATCTTCTTCCAGAAAAACCCTGTCTCATCACAGTTGAAGACTTGCTGGGGGATATATCCTTTGGCTTCTATCAGTTCAGAAAAAGTTTTGAGGTAATCCTCAGCTGCCTTCACATCCGAACTTGCTGCCTCACCATGCCTGATGATGGAGTGAATGCCGGACCTTTTCCTGAAGTTATCAAACCAGCCTCTACTAGCTTTAAATGAGTCTTTCGATGCTTCGTCCGTGGAAGTGCTCGGGGTCTGCTCCAGCAAATCACCGTAAATCGCGCCTTCTCGCATATGATGACCTATGTTAATGTATCTCTTTTAAGCTGCTTCTCCGTCAACCACACCATCAGTAGATTCTCCATCTTTTCATTGAGAGAGCTACGGGGCTTAGAAATTATTGTAACGCCCTTAGCTGGCGTTATACCCTTTATCGACTCCTTCTGTTTAAGCACAGTGCATATCGTTGAAGTACTACACCCGTACTGCCTCGCCAAGTCAGCCACTCGCACACCTTGCTCATATTTTTCTATGACTTCACGCTTTAATTCAATAGACATCACCCTCTTCTGAGCACTGACCTTTCCACTCACTTTCTTCAGACCCATGGTTATAAAAAGAAATGTGATAAAGTATGTAAATGCGCAAAAGATGCTTTGACAACGAGGTAAACAAGCACACTGACTGAGGCGTGGGAAACTATGAGACGCTCGAGTCGCGGTAAACTGGTGGGTCGTGTGCAGCCGGCTGATCCACGCGATTACTCCTATCTCAAATGTTGCTCGTATTTCAAAGCAAAAAATTGCTTGGTTGACGGCTCATATCTCAAAAATCTCATATGTTAGGGCACTCGTATCTCGAGGTACCACTGTATGTGTGTAATATATATGTGTGCATATATATTACATATGTACTATATAGATAATGCATAAGACATAATGCATATAAATGTATATATATCTGATAAGTCTGTAGTTTTCAGAATATATAAAGAACTCCTACTAGGTATACCGGTTAATAATGCGGATTTCTTCAATAGATGGAGTTATATATACGTGATTTGATATTTATGCTATTTTGTTGTTTTGACAACAAGCTTCAAAACTTCATATGTCGAATTTTCTGAAGGTGTTAACATCATAGATATTTTTACGCTTAAAAATGTCGAATTTCGTGCCAAAAAAGGAACATTTGTGGGAAGTTTTAATTCATTACTTTATTTTGAAGAAAAGCACGGCTGAGTACTTCGGAAAGCTTATGGTGAACATGCTCCATCTCAAGATACCTGTGAATGCTGGTTTAAACTCTTTAAAAGTGATGATTTTGATGTGAAAGACAATGAAAAAGTTTGAAGACCAACAATTACAAGCATTATTGGATGAAGATGCATGTCAAACTCAAAAACAACTTGCAGAAAGATTAAATGTTCAGCAAACAATTTCCAATCATTTACAAGCAATGGCAAAGATTTTAAAGGAAGGAAAATAGGTGCCACATCAACTGAATGAAAGACAAATGGAAAACGAAAAGTCATCAGTAAAATGTTGCTTCAACGGCACTGGATTGTGACTGGCAATGAAAAGTGGATTTATTTTAAGAATCCAAATGCACAAAATCATGGGTTGATCCAGGTCAACCATTAACATCGACTGCAAGGCCAAATCGCTTTGGAAAGAAGACAATGCTCTGTGTTTGGTGGGATCAGGAAGGTGTATATTTTGAACTTCTAAAAACAGGTAAAACCATTAATACTGATTGCTTCCGACAACAAATAATTTGAACCAAGCTTTGATCGTAAAATGACCAGAATGGGCCAGAAGACACAGCAAAGTAATTTTGCTTCATGATAACATACCATTACACATTTCAAAACCAGTTAAAGACACGTTAAAAGATCTTGCCTGGGAAGTATTAACCAGCCGCTGTATTCACCAGAACTTGCTCCTTCAGATTACCTCTTGTTCCGATCCATGGCACACGCATTTTCTGAGCAGCACTTCAAAACGTAAGAAGTGGAAAATTGTGTCTCTGAATGGTTTGCCTCAAAACAAGAAAAATTCTATTGGGACAGTATCTACAAATTACCTGAAAGATGGGGAAATGTGTAGGTAGTAATGGACATTACTTTGAATAAAGCACTTTTGATTTTTCTCTTGAAATTATCGTGTTTTCTTTTATTACAAAATCTGCATTATTAACTGGTACACCTAGTTCAAGTCAGCATTAGAAAGACAACCCAGTTAAAAAGTGGGCAAAGGACTTCACTAGACATTTTTCCAAAGAAGATATGCAAATGACCAATAGACCTTGGAAAAATGCCAAACATCTTTAAGGAAATGCAAATCATAGCTTTGGTGAGGTACCACTTAATACCCACTAGGATGCATATAATTTTTAAATGGACAATAAAGGTTGGTGAAGATGTAAAGAAACTGAAACTGCTGTACTTTGCTAGCGTAAATATAAAATGATACAGCTACTTTGGAAACAGTTTTGGCAGTTCCTTGAAAAGTTAAACAGAATTTCTATCTGACCCAGCAGTTCTTCACCGTGGTATATATCCAAGAGAATTGAAAACATGTTCACACAAATATGTGTACACAAATAGTAGCTTTATTCAAAATAACCAAAAAGTGAAAACAGCCTAAATGCCCATTAATTGAAGAATGATTAAGCAAAATGTATATATCTGCAGTGGAATATTATTCAGGCATAAAAAGCAATGAAGAACTATTACATGCTAAAACATGGGAAAAACTTGGAAATTTTATGCCATGTGAAACTTCCAGACACAAAGACCATACATTGTATGATTCCATTTATATGAAATGTCCAAAACAGTCAAATGTATAGCATTAGAAAGCTGATCCATGGTTGCCAGGGAAGGAGGGAGAGAGGAATTGGGACTTCTAATAGGTACATTGTTTCTTTATGTGGTGACAAAAATGTTCTGGAATCATAATGGTGATGATTGCACAATATAGGTAATACACTAAAAAACAAAAAAGCATACTTTACAATGGTGCATTTTATATTATATGAATTATAACTTAATGTAAAATAGTAAATTAAAAGCATTATACCTAAAGATAAAATGAAAGATTAGAAACTGATATTGTGAAGAATCTCCAATTTTAAAAAAGCTAAAAATGGGCAAAGGACCTAAATAGACACTTTTCAAAAGTGGACATACAGAAGGCCAAGAGACATATGAAAACATGCTCAAAGTCACTAATCATCCAAGATATGCAAATCAAAACAACAATAGGTACCACTCATAACCTGTCAGAATAGCTATCATCAACAAATCAACAAATGACAAGTGCTGTCAAGGATGTGGAGAAAAAGTAACCCCCGTGCACTGCTAGTGGGAATGCAGACTGGTACAGTCACTGTGAAAAACAGTATGGAGTTTCCTCAAAAAATTAAAAATGGAACTCCCATTTGACCCAGTGATCCCACTTCTAGTAATATATCCCAAGAAATATATGCACCCCTATGTTGTGCATTTTTATAAAGTATTAACAAAATTTACAATAGCTAAGATTTGGAAACAGCCTAAGTCCCCATCAGCAGATGAGTGGATTAAAAAACAGTGGTACATCTACATAATGGAATACTACACTGCTGTAAAAAAAAGAACTCTTACAACAGCATGGATGGACTAGGAGAGTATTATGCTAAGCAAAATAAGCCAGTTGGAGAAAAATAAACATCACATGCTCTCACTCAACATAAACTGAACAAAAATAGATCCAAAGACATAGAAGCATCTAACAGACCATCAAACCTCAGAGGAAAGGCCTGACAGGGTGGAAGTAAGAGATCAACCGAAAGACTTGTATGTAACCAATGGACACAGACAGTAGTGGGGTGAGGGCATGTGCTGGGTGGTGGGAGCGGCTGGGAAGAGGTCAGTGGAGAGGGGAGGGAGCAGACATGTAATACTTTAAACAATAGATAGAGTTTAAATTAAAAAAAGAAGAAGCTAAAGAATTTGGTACTCCCAATACCTTCTACAGTATAATGGATAGAGAACTTTGTCTACTCTGTGTCCTTCAGCAGGTTAAAAGAAAGGTTCTGTGGTACAGTTTTTACAGCTGGACAGGAGGAATCAGTTATTGGATGGCTCTCTGCTCAGAGCTAAGGAATGTGGTTAGAGATGTTATGTAAATTGAGATGATAAAACCAAATTACTGTACTTCCACTGAGTAAATCACCTGTAGTTCAGGAACAGCAGGGAGGTTGGAAAACTAATATGGAATGGGGGCAGTACTTAAAGGAACGTGACTTTTCTTTTTAAATACACAATCCAGCAACAGCTCTCCCTAGGTTTTTGTGCTAAAATAAAAGCATTTTCACACATCTAAATTGCTTTCTGATAACAACAGTGTGAACCTCATCCACAAACATTTATTGTGTATTTAATTTTGCTCTAATTTCAGTGTAGCAAGAAATCACCTTGTAAGTGGGAGTAATTACCCTTTTAATAAAAAGAAATCTCTTCCCATATTGTTAATTCTGTTGTGAATTTCTATAAAGTATTAATAACACAATGGCCTTCTATATTTCTCCATTTTTAGGTTGCACTTTACTATTTTCAAAGTAGCATCTTTATCAACTGGAACCACGTTTGCTTCTTAAACATTAGTAAAGAATATTTTTTTAAAATGTAGAAGTTAAGGTTTCACAGTACTTCTTATTAGGATTTAAGATGAGACTTTTATGCCTTTATAAACCTTTATAGTACTTGATGCTATAATGTTCATGAAAGACCACATAGAACTGTCTTTAAAGATGTATTTTTTAAATGAGATTTATCTAACTTAATAGCGATAAATTGTTCTGGTTATTTTCCAGACCTGTCATTTACTCCATCCTTTATAGTGATGCTACAGGACAGAGAGGAATGGATAAAAACATTGGTGAGCAACTCAATAAAGCTTATGAAGCCTTCCGACAGGCATGCATGGATAGAGATTCTGCAGTAAAAGAACTACAGCAAAAGGTATATGGTTTTGGTTTTCAAAGTTATTTATCCTGAAAAATGGAATTTGAGTCTTTTGCTACTGAAAAAATATATTGTTAGAAACTGTCTTGAAGGACTATAATTACTAAAACATGGGGCTATATTAATGGATATAAACTGAGATTTTTATGTGACCTGTAGGAAGAGTTTATTTAAAGGTGGTTGTATAAAGAAAATATTACAAATGATCTTTCATAATTTTTTTCAATTACAGTTGACATTCAGTATTTTATATTAGTTTCATAGTTTTTCCATAAAATGACACACTGAAAGAAGTATCACTGTCTTAGTTTTGTGTCTTGTTTTGTTTTTATATATTTTTATTGATTTCAGAGAGCAGAGGAGAAGTAAAAAGAGAAACATCAGTGATGACAGAGAATCACTGATTGGCTGCCTCCTGCATCCCCCACATGGGGGATTGAGCCCGCAACCCACACATGTGCCCTCACTGGGAATGGAACCATGACCTCATTGTTCATAGGTCAGTGCTCAACCACTGAGCCATGCTGGCTGAACATGTTTTGTTTTGTTTTTACATTGTTATTTGGCAAGCAGGAAGACAGTACAAATTTAAAATATCCTAGAATTAATTTGTTATTAATTTATAATAGTCTTCCATCTTTAATTCTTAACAGAAAAATAGACTATCTCAGTGAAATATTTAAGGACTTACCAGAAGTTTCAGCTTTGTAAAATTAC
>JAAGEH010000393.1:24712642-24828553 GCA_011751065.1 Lasiurus cinereus | reverse complement strand
GTGCTGAGGCTGAGGCTGAGGCTGGGACCCTCGTGCTGAGGCTGAGGCTGAGACCCTCGCGCTGAGGCTGAAGATTTAATTTTTTAAAAAAAAATCTTACACCTATGGATGAAGACAGTGGCGGTGGGTAAGGGCATGGGGTGGGGGTGGGAAATCAAGTGGAGGGGAGCTATGGAGTGGGGAAGAGAAACATTTGTAATAAACTGAATAAAGATTTATTTTTTAAAAAGATAAGTGAAGCAAAAGATGATTCTACTTTTATGAGATACTTAGAGTAATCTAATTCATAGAGACAAAAAATAGGGTGGTTTCTAGAGGGTAGGGAAGGAGAAAGGAGAGTTAGTATTTAACAGGTACAGAATTTCATTTGGGAAAGATGAAAAAGTTATGGAGATGGATAGTGGTGATGGTTGCACAGCAATGTGGGTATACTTAATGCCACAGAACTGTACACTTAGAACTGGTTACAATGGCAAATTTTATGTTGTATATATATTTTTTTAATATATTTTATTGATTTTTTACAGAAGGAAAGGAGAGGGACAGAGAGTTAGAAACATCGATCAGCTGCCTCCTGCACACCTACTGGGGATGTGGCTGCAACCAGGATACATGCCCTTGACCGGAATCGAACCTGGGACCTTTCAGTCCGCAGGCCGACACTCTATCCACTTAGCCAAACCGGTTTTGGCATGTTGTATATATTTTACCACAACCTTTAAAATTATTACAAAAAACTAGAATTGATGTAATCTAGATTTTTCTGACTAGCTGTTTTATTGCTATCCATCTGTCATTCATCCATTGAACAGACTCACCAGGCTTTTAGCATTTGCCTGTTCACATCCCAAGCCAGTTCTTGTCACAGTGTTTCTTCTAGTTCACTGCAATCTAAGACTGTGAGACCCTCTTTGAGAAGTCAGTGTGCTACATCCATTCAATAGCATTGTGTCAAGCAGATGCATTTGAGTATTTCACATTAATAAGGGAGACAAAGACAAGGAAGGTAAGTGATTTTTAAGGTATTATTGGCCACAATTACAAAAGCAGCACATGCTTATTGATAAAAATGCAAATAATTCAAGATATACAGAATATAAAGTGATGGTCCTCTTTCTCCCCAAAAGTAACCATTGTTAGAAATTTGATGTATATCCTCCTAGAATACGTGAATCATGTTTTATCAAAAACAGAATCATGCTAATCTGAAAAAGGTTTTAAGTTTTTTTAAAATACTTTTATCTTCATTGTCATCATTACTAAGATTTAGTGAGGCCTATGCTTGTCAGAGTGCTTTACAATCATCACACAAATCTTATAAGGAGCCCTCTCTGGTTTGGCTCAATGGATAGAGGGTTGATCTCCAGACTGGGGTGTCCTGGGTTCGATTTCAGTCAAGGGCATGTGCCTTGGTTGCAGGCACATCCCCAGTGAGAGGTGTTTGGGAGACAGCTGATAGATGTTTCTCTCCCATCGATTTTTCTGATTCTCTATCCCTCTCCCTGTCTGCAAAAGATCAATAAAATAAATTTTTTTAAAAAAATCTTATAAGAAAATATTTTCATTTTTCAGATGAGGAAAATGAAGTACAGAGAGGTGAAATTACTTGACCACAAGCACATAACTACATGACTAACAAGTAGTAAAGCTAGTAGAACTTGGATTTGAAAAAATTTGCTTGACCACAGATTTCATTTTTATAATTGACTAGGGGCACGGTGCACAAAATTTGTGCACTGGGAAGGGGATATCCCTCAGCCCAGCCTGCACCCTCCCCTCTCCAAACTGGGATCCCACAGGGGATGTCCGACTGGTGGACTGTGGGATTGGGCCTAAACCGGTAGTCAGACATTCCTCTCACAATCGGGACTGCTGGCTTCCAGCCAGTCACTTGCCTGCCTGATTGCCTCTAACCACGTCTGCCTACCAGCCTGATCACCCCTAACCACTCCCCTGCCAGCCTGACCCATGCCTAACTGCTCCCCTCCGGCCCAATTGCTCCCAATGCCCTCCCCTTCTGGCCCAATTACCCATAAATGCTCCCCCCTGCCAGCCCGGTTGCCCCCAACTGCCCTTTCCTACAGGTTTGGTCACCCCCAACTATCCTCCACTGCCAGCCTGGTTGCCCCTAATAGCCTTCCCCTACAGGTCTGGTCCCTCCCAACTGCCCTTCCTCCCCTGCAGGCCTGGTCACCCCCAACTGCCCTCCCCTAAAAGCCTGGTCCCCCCAACTGCCCTCCCCTAAAGGCCTGTTCACCTCCACCTGCCCTCTCCTGCAGGCCTGATCTCCCCCAACTGCCCTCTACTGCTGACCTGGCTGCCACCAACTGCCATCCCCTGCCGGCCTGGTCACCCAACTGCCCTCCTCTGCTGGCCTAATCGTCCACAACTGCCCTCCCCTGCCATCTTGTGACCACATGGGGGCGGCCATCTTGTGCAAGGGTGTGATGGTCAATTTGCATATTACCTCTTTATTATATAGGATTTGCCTAAAATTGATAGTCTTCCACGTTCATACATATTGAGCTACCTCACTAACCATAACTAACTATATCTCTTATACTACCTCTTACCTTAAACATTATTTTTTTTTTAACATTCCAGCACCATATTTGATTTTTTTCATAGCCTCTTGAGCTCCACTTCCTCATTCTCTTTCATTAGGTTTCTCTATGGCCACGCCACTAAATACAGTGGTACCTCGAGATACGAGTGCCCTAACATACGAGGTTTTTGAGATACGAGCAGTTGAGCGAACTATTTTTGCTTTGAAATACAAGCAACAGTTGAGATATGAGTAATTGCCCGGATCGGCCGGCTGCACATGACCCACCAGTTTACCACGACTCGAGCATTTCATAGTTTTCCATGCCTCAAGGTTACGAAACGAATTAAACTCATATCTCGAGGTACCACTGTATTAGAGTTTTTCAAGGCCTTATGTGCCTTTTACTTTGTAGTCTTATAAAAGCTTTTGCATCTTTTCTTGTGGCTTCAGATACCTATAAGAATGACTCCTAAATTTTATCTCCTTTCTCCAGACCTGCCCTCTGAGCTCTAGACTCATATATCTTATTTCTATTTGGAAGACACATTAAATTGATGTCAGGCCTGAACTTATGTATCCATCCTTTTTTCTCATTTATACCATTTCATACGGGTGAAGAGTTCTATAAGTTGCCTTTTTATGTATCCTAAATTACCTCACTTAAGTTTTAAAGGATGTTCCCTCATACTATATTATTGATCATCAAGTATATTTACATTCCCTGACTTCTAAATACTGTTTTTCTCTTTCCTATACCAGATTTCTCATTGTTATGCCTAAGCAGTCCTGCCACTATGCCTTTAAATTGTTTGTCTTAGAACCTCCTAAGTGTCTAGTAAGGTGTTGCATACTTTAAAATTATATGTAAATCCTCTTAGCCCTGTAAAGTCAGCATTGTGAGCCCCATTTTCAGATGAAACTGATACTCAATAAATTTAGTTTTCAACCTAAATAGCAGAATCTATACTGAAACCAGGTTTATCTGGCTCTAAACTTCATATTCAGTATAATAACCTGGCTAAATCATAGCCCATTTCAGATTTTCAAATTGTTTTCTTCCTCTCCCTATGACTCTAATATAGTCTACTCTCTTCTTGGATGAATTCTTATTTTTTGATCTATACATCTGTTACCAAGAAAGGGTAGAATATAAAGCTGTTAACATTTCTTTCATTCGTCCTACAAACAATTTAGAATGTGCCAGGCACATAATAAATGCCTGGGATTCAAAAGTAAATAAAACATAGAGCATGCACTTAAAGGGTTCACTGTCTAATATTGCTTCTTCTTCTTTTTTCTTTGTGTAAGCATTCATATTTATCTGCACTAAGAGATCTTCTGACTTACAAAATAGAGGAATGTTTAAGTCACAATAGCCCCTGACATAGACAACTCTAATACACTTACAGAATAAGAGAAGAGACTATTACATAGGGCAGTGATAGAATTGGCTTGGCCTCTGAATTAGTTATTGTAGAGGATAAGCTGTTGTTATGGAGAGACCAAGAAGTATTGTGGCTAAGTAAGATAGAAGTTTGGTACATCTACACAATGGAATACTATGCTGCTGTTAAAGGAAAGGATTCCTACCATTTGCAATAGCATGGATGGACCTGGAGAGCATTATGCTAAATGAAATAAGTCAGTCAGAGAAAGATAAATACCACATGTTCTCACTCATTTGTGGAATATAATGAACAACATAAACTGGTGAAAAAACAGCGACAGAGAAGCATCGATCATACAGACCGTCAAACCAAGGAAAGGTAGAGGAGGGTGGATTAAGGGGAGAGATCAACCAAAGGACTTGTATGCATGCATATAAGCCTAACCAATGGACACAGACAACAGGGGGGGTGGTGAGTACATGAGTGGGTTGGAGGGGGGGGTTTTGAGTCCTTTTAATATGGTTTTTTTTTTTTTTTTCACAGTGGCTGCTCTATTTGTTACTATTTTCCTGCCAAAGTGGTTGGGGATTAAGGGGTGAGAAAGAAAGAGATGGTTCAGAATTTCTATGGGTTACTTTTGTTCACATGCTGTTAGTCAGCACTTAGTTATGTGGTCACAGCTAGTAGTGGGGAAGACTGATGAATACATTCCCTAGCTGAATGACCATATGTCGAGATAATAATTTATATTACTAAAAAAGAGAATGAGAATGTATATGGGGAAATAATTAGCAATTTTGCCACATCTTATGGCTGACTAAGCTAAATTTGCCGGGAGAGTTTCAGATATCACAGGATTCCATAATGTACAATTAAATGTGTAGTAAGTTTTATTAAGTGACCCACTTGTTTGTCCATTTCTGCCACTCTTCTATGGAAGACAACAAATATAATTAATAAAGATTTAAGTGCCTTCTATTCTTTAACCATCTTTTTAAGAGAAGAATCAGTACTAACGTAATAAAAACATCTGAAAATTTTAAAACTGCCATTTGAAAGTCAAATTACCATATTCACATATGATTACGTTTCACAGAAAACTTTCTGTAACTGATCTGCTTGTCCCAGGATCCTTTGTACTATGCAACCAGAAAATATAACTCTCCTTGTTAAGAAGAAAAATATAGAATAAAGTGACTTTGTCTCTTCCTGCCCAATTCTTGATTAAAAGAGAAAAAAATCAACATCTTACAGAAAGAAAGAAATCTTAATTCTAAGATAGTTCACATGCTGTGCTATAAATTGCTTTTTCTTTGTACTGATAAGAACGATGAAGGATACTAACCAGTGAGTCTAATGTAAAGACCTCAAATAAGACTAAATTTGACTGTGCTCTTTTTATCATAAATTACAGATCCAAACAGTTTTTCTGACAATAAATATAAAGTCAAAAGGACTGTCTTATCAGATTATTTTTCTCTAGAGCTGGTCTGGGCCCATCTGAAACATTAACTTGGATGGAAGGCTTATGTTACCTCTAAAAGTTTGTTAAACATGTTTTAAAAGGATTGCACGAAAGCATAAAATGCCTTTTTATAGGTACTATTTTATTTTTTTAATGCCTTTACTTAAGATGTAAATTATCTCATTGTTTACCATCCTTTTTTCCTTTCTTTGTTCCCAAAAAAACATATTTCTCTGTGTAAAGTATTGGTGGGAACAGAGCAGTTCATTCTTTTTTTTCTACTGAAGTTATTGATATTAGAATAAGGATGCTTCTGGCTATTTCTAATCAAAGTCTTGTTTCTTCTATTGCACTGTTAGTAATTTGCCATAGACTCATTTGCACCTATCAGAATTTAAAATGTATCTTTTGTTCCAGGTTTTTATTTCCAGAAATATGCCCTGTCAAAACTTTTAGACAGTTATGCTAGGTTCAAGAAAATCCATTAATAATTAGAAAAATTAAAATTCTGATATTTATTCAAAACTATTTTGAGCACCTTACTCAATATAACAGGAACTACTCTAAGTATTGGGTCTGCAATGATAAGCAGACACGCTCCCTGCATTGTGGAATGGTGGCACAGTCTAGCAAAGCAGAGACTAGTCAAACAATCTCAGAAATGTTAAGTTTCAGAGTCTGATAAGTATCAGGAAGAAAGGTAAACTGCTATTAGAATGTCTGCTTCACCTAATATAAGAGGCCCATGAAGACAATCTTTATAAAGTGATTTTGAAAGGGCTGGGTTCGGGAGGGTGGTGCTTTCTAGGACCTGTGTTATAATGACCCTTTAGCCTGAAAGAACTGAAAATACAAAGGGAAATAGTGCAGTGAGAAGAGCCAGAAGCAAGACTGTGTAGAGTCTTAGAGGCCATATTGAGAACTTTTGGTTCTTTATTCTAAGAGCAATAGGAAACCACTTAAGATTTGGGTATGGGAGGTGGAGGTTGGGTATAACGGTTAGATTTGCATTTTGCAAAGAACACAGGAACTAGTGTGAAGAGAATGTGTTGACTGATAGATCTAAGTAGTTTATTTGCAGTAGTTTATTAAAGTTGTAATGGCTTCATTGAAGGTGAAAAAGGGGATAGATTGGAGAAATATTTAAGATTAAAATTGAAAGTAATGGATTGGCTATAGAACAAGTATAGATGTCAGGTATAGTTATACTTTCTGGATAGGCAGTCATTCCAGATACTGAAAGAAGGAATACTAGCAAAGGACCTAATTTTGCAGGCAGCAAGGCAGGGTGAGAAGCAGTAAGGTAGTTGGAGGGAGGGTAATCATTAATTTTGAATAAGTAAAATTTGAAATGCTTGTTCAGTAGCACTTGGCCACATAGCTCTGGAGGTCAGGGGAGAAGTCTGGACTAGAAGGAGAAATTTGAGTCTTGCATATAACCGGCCACTGGGGATGAGATTGTCGGGAAAGTATATAGTAAACAGAGGACCTCAGTAGAGCTAGATACTGGTATACTCACATGATATGCCATAATGATTATTTAGGGGTTGGAATTTGTGGTCAGACAAACCTAGATTCAAATCCCATCTCTACTACCTACTTAGAAACTTTGGGCATGTTATTTTATACCTCTTTTTGTGCCTCAGTTTTCTCATCTGTAACCTCCTCAGAAGATTAGAATAAGGAATAAATGAGATATAAAGAATATATAACTCTCTGATTTTGGTGCATAGTAAGTATTCAGCAAAATGATCATGTGAGGATAATGTGTTATTGAAAAATTTGATTACAGAACAAAAAAAAGTTATATATATATATATATATATATATATATATATATATATATACACACACACACACACACACACACATACACACACACAGACGTTCTGAAAGGGTGCATACCAAAGTGTCAGTAGTAATTATCTCTGAGAAGGAATGGAAACAAATAAAAGGAAGAGGCTGCCACTTTTTACTTGGTACATACATATCTGGTTTTTTGTGGTGGTGGTGATGATGGACATTTTGTTGTTTGCATTTTTTCAATAAACATGCTATTTTTGTATTATTAACAGCCATTAATTATTCCTTAATCATCATAGCCTGTTTTTATAAGCTTTATGAACCTTCTTTGGAAGCTTTGAACAACCGGAGTTTTTGTTGTTTTTGCTTGACAGAATGTTTTTTATTCAACGGAGATACCACTCTGATTTCTCAAAAAAGCAACTTCTGAGTATAGGTTACAATGATCTTCGAGAAAGACTGAAAAAAAAACTGGCTTAGAGCATGGGGTGGTTGTGTGGTAAGTCTGGTGACAAATTGCCAGTGTTCACTGGTAATCAGAGCTTTAGTTAATAGATGTGTGCACTACAGGCTATGGTAATAGATGTTATGTAGATACCTTACTCATTATTAAAGGAAAGGAATTAATGTTTACAAGGAGCTTATTATCTGCGGGATATCTTATACATACACTCTCCTTCAGTGCTTCAGGTAAATATTATTTCCATTTCCAAAGAGAAAGAAACCAAGGATCAAAGAGATAAGTAAAATAACCAGGACCAAAACACAGAGTTATAAAATAAAAATAGTTTGTCTTACTTTATCATTTGACATGCTGTGAAATTGATGGCAACACCATCACCTAATAATCTGATTTGTTAAATTGTAGCTCCAGCCTAGATAAATCTTCGAATTGGTGAGGGCAGGATTTCTGCCTAGTTATAAAAGAATATAGTAGAGAGTGGGTGAAGAATGAGCTGTGTAAACCAGGATCCTGAGTTGTTAATCTTATACAATCTCTTTTTCTTTTCTTTTTACTTAAAATTGAAGTTGATATTTAGTTTACCAAAGTGTCAAGATATGACAATTAGTTTGTATCTAAAGTGCTATGTATTGGGATAATTAATATTTAATTATCTTCCTTCATGAACCCTGGAGCTCCCTATTGAAAGCATTTGTGGTAGCCAGGCAAATCCTTCAATAAAGCTTTTGTTCTCTTTGTTAATTTTGGTAGTTTGAAAGGTTTTTAAATTGAGACTATTTTTTAAATTCATTCAATATTTGTTAAATTCCTTTTTTTTTAATACTTGGAGGAAAACTGGTATTTTTCAGAGTGTTGAGATTCTTGAGGATGAGAAGAGATTATGTTCAAGGAGAGATAACTTATGTTTAATCTATTTACAGTATTATAAATAACGTAGGGAAACTAGATTTTTTTTCTTCATCTAGGAATAAGTGCTTTGGAAAATATGAAAAATGAGAATTTTCAGTGTCAGCAATAGAAAAAATGTAATTTATAAAACTATTTTAATATATATGAAACTCATAAAAACTTATGTAGCTATATGTCCAAATTTATGGAAAATATGCTGCCATAGTTTTGAAGATAGATTCAAATTTTGCCTAAAGGGACATTTCTTAAGGTAAGCTTTTGATTGGATAGTTGAGAGTATATATGGCCAGCCATTTTTAATAAATTTAAGATACATACTGTATGTGATCACCATTGTTTTAACTTTTGTTTTTGAACACTAAGAAAGAATACAAAGTGCATTATAATACAAGTACCTAAGAACCTGTTTTGCCTCTTTAGATGCTGGTAGACCACTTGTTTTGCTAGTCTTTAGAATTGGAATGAGTGTCAAATACACAGAAGCCAGAGTCATCTTGGCCAGATGGTGTTTGATACAGATGGATGGTTAGTTGTCATGCAGATCTCTTAGTTGGTAACTTGTTGCTGCCATCTGACTCAAAGAATCATTCACACACACTGGCTGTCAAAAGCATCTTCTCTTCTGTCTGTTTTAGCTGTCATGTCTGTGCTCTGTACAGAAGTGTTGACAAGACATTGCTGTTGTACATTTTCAATGCGGTTGTTAGTGATTTTTCTGTTTTATGAGGTCTTTGGTAGTGCTGGAATGCACTTGCTCTGTAATTGGTTTTCTTTTTAAATACTGTGACAGTGCAATTATTATCTAACCTTTAAAAAGGACTTTTCAGGTTATAATTTTATTCGGATTTGTTCATTGCACAAAAGCATTTAATTAAAAAAACACTTTTTGTTTCTTTTAGTTTCCAAACATAGCACATAAGCTGAATTCTATTGATTATTTTGCAATTTGACATAATATTCTCTGGACTTCCTTCTCACAGCCTTGTGGCTAGTGTGTGTGTGTGTATGTGTGTGTGTGTGTGTGTGTTACTATTTTCTGAATATTGTGTATTTTCTCTTCTCAAATTAGTAGGGATTTTTTCTAATGGTATAAGCTTCCCCTTTTTCTAAAAGAAAAATCTTCAGACATTGCCTATCATTTGTATCCATTTTCTCAAACTTAACTTCCTTTTGTCTTATTCACCTGCTGACCTTGTCTCCATTGTTCCTGTTTCCTTTACAGAAATATAAGCAATGCCTGTTGTCCTTTTCTTGAGGTCACTTGTGAAAGCATATCTATTTCTCTGATACTTCTTTAACTACTTATCATTTGATTGTTTATTTGTTCAAGTAATGTTTACTGAGCATCTCAATAAGTGCCAGACACTCTGCTATACTGTGGAGATATCAGGACTAAATAGTCTTTGCCCTTGAGGAGTCATAGTTTAAAGGGAAATTTGGTATATAAACAATTAGACTAGAATACTATAATTTCTATAACGTAAGTATATGGAAAGAGCATTGAGCCAATGCTATTCCGTTTCCTCTGCTATATTAAAAAGTTTTAGTTTTTAAATTATTACATGATTTGCTTGCATTTATAAAGTACTTTATTAAGTAGCTTAAGAAATAATTCAAAACTTCATTTTGAAGTAATTGTTGATCTGTTAATGAATTCATTTTCAACATTATTCATTTATTATAATATGTTATGTTTAGATGTACTAAAGTATGTTTTTAAACCAGAGACTAGAAGATGAAAATTACCTGGCAGAGGCTTTCTGAGTTGGTTCCAAAGAAAAATACAGGTCATTTGGTTTTTCATTAAGATGAGGAATATATATAATAGAGAATGGATTGGGCCTGTCTCTAACTTGCTAAGTTTTTGTACTGGTTATTTAATGTCTGGATAGAATGTACATACCTATCAAAATATAATAAAAGAATGGGTTATTATTGGTCAATGTTTATGGCGAGCTTTGAGTTCTTCAGAAAAAGTTCTAAATACACAGAAATACATAGAGAAGACTAACATCAACTTGTATTCCAATTCCTCAGCCTTGGTGGCTGTATGTAGTCCAGGTAAATTTAAGGTATTACAGAATTTGCTACAGGTGTTTGAATCCTTCTTTCACTTGACGTACTCACTCTTTCTAGAGCCTTGAACATAAATTTATCCTATATAATAAATGCCTAATATGCTAAGTGTCCAACTAGTCAACTAATCGACCAGTCTCTATGATGTTCACTGACCACCAGGGGGAGATGCTCTGACTGCTAGGTTAGCTTACTGCTGGGGTCCTGCTGATCAGGACTGGGTGAGATGGGATGGACATGTCCTGGAGTCCTCGAGTGGTTCCACTATGGCCAGCCAACCTTCTGAGATTCTTCCCTGGCTGGCCCCAACGGGACTGGACGAGATGGATCAGACAGTCCCTCCCCGGGTCCCGATCGTGCACCAGTGGGGTCCCTTGACCTGGTCTGTGCCCTCTTGCAATCCAGTACCCCTTAGGGGTTATCAGAGAGCCAGTTTCTGCCCGATCCCCGCAGGCTAGGCCACCAGGCTGAGGGACCTCACCGGTGCACGAATCAATACACCAGACCTCTAGTGTAGGAATAAGATATCATGTCCTAGGAAGTCTGGCCTTAGACTGAATTTTGGTATATGGTCCACATGGACTCACAAGACTGGTTCTTCTATTTATAATGAAATTTACTTGGATTTTTAAAACTTGGATTATTTATTTCCTTAATTTTTTTTTCAATAAGTATGTACTGAATACATCCTGTGTATAAGTTATCTTGCAGAGCTCTATGGAAGTATCAGTTTATATAAGATTACATTCAGGCAGCATGCATATCACTTGGTTTAGTTGTCATCTCTGTCAGTTATGTTTAAAGTGTATTATAGAATTTTACCTTTAAAAAATGTGTATTTTTGCTTTAATTTTTTAAGCTAACTTATTTTGCTAATCTAGGAATAACTGTAATTTATAAGGAACTTTAGGCTTATTAGTGTCTGAAAATAATAGAGCTTTACTGATTTTGAACTTTGGTTAAGAATCAGCTCAAAATCAAATATCTATTGAAGGGACATTAATGAGATTATTAAGACTCTATCTCACATTTGAAGGAATTTACAATTTAGTCATTTATTTGTTCTTCTGGTGATAGAAATTGGCAAAAAAAAATTATTAATTTTTGTACTAATTTGTTGCATAACCATTACCAAATTGCATAACCATTACCAAATTTACTAATATATTGAATAATCATTACCAAATTTACTAATTTGTTGAATAACCATTACCAAATTTACTAATACGTTGCATAATCATTATCATATTAGTACAAAGTCTGTTTGAAGGTTTAGAGTATCTGAATCTGCCAACTGTTTCTTCTTTCACTGCTTAATTCTCAGAGCCATTATAATATATATAATAGCAAAAGGGATAGGTTAAAAATACAAGGGAAATTGCGGTGTTTAAGATATCCACTAAAAATTAGCTGTGTTCTTGAGTTCTTAAAACTTTTACAAAGGAAGTTTGTGATCAATGGGATTTTGAAATTTTTATGTGCCCCTTTAGTTTTCATGTTTTAGTTTATACCCACTTTCTTTTTATTTTGTCTCGTAAGATTAAGTTCAAAAGGGTGATTACTTAAAAAACATAAAATCTTACCGTTTTTAAGTTAGTGGGGTATTTTTTATAAAAAACTTTAATATGACATCATTTTATTATTCATGCCTCTATTTGTTATTAGGATAAAATTCTATATTAAATTTTTATCCTAACTGAAGGGCTAGAAACCATCTGTTGAACTCTTAATTGAAATTTTCTTTAAGATTATTTTTTAAATTGTAAAGTATTTCAAATCACAGATGTTTGTAATGATTATAAGTACATTGCTGGAGCCAATTTTTAGCTCATAAATAAATGCTCAATACCTAAGAAATAGCAACATGGGCAACTCATATCTATATATAATTATTAATAGACAGTAAATATATGTACATATCTGTTAGTATATATCAGGCTAACTGGTTTTTATGTCCGCAGACTGAAAACTATGAGCAGAGAATACGTGAGCAACAGGAACAGCTGTCACTTCAACAAACTATTATTGACAAGCTAAAATCACAGTTACTTCTTGTGAATTCCAATCAAGGTATGTTCATACTAATTTTTTATGTGTTTCTTAAACCACTTGTAGAAAAAGGTGGAAGTCACACTTTTCTATTTTGTTTCTCCATTGTTTTTCTGATTTACATATGTTTATTTAAGAAATGAACACTTTCAGGCAATGGGGAAATAGACATTCTTGTGTTCTATATGGTGGAACTCTAAGTTGATAAAACTTCCTAGAAGACAATTTGCCAATTAGTAGCAAATGCTTTTTAAAGTCTAAGAATATAATATAAGAAAATATTTGTTCAAGTACTTAAAAGTCTGTATGTAAGGATGCTCATGATAGCATTTCTAATAATGAAAAACTAGAAATAAAAAAATGTTCAACAGTTAAATTATAGTCATACATATAAGGAACAGCTACATAGCCAAGAAAAGTGATGATAATAGATAAAAGCTTATTAACATGACATGTACTTAAGATATATATTCAAAATGAGAAAAACAGGATGCAAAAATAAATATTTTATTTATGCCACAAAAAATTCTCATGTGAATTTATATATATAGGAAAATCTGCTAAAATATAAACCAGGAATAACTCTCAGATAATAAAAGTTATTGGCCGGTTTTTATTTTTTATTTTTGGCATGTTAGCATTTTCTAATTTTCCTATAATAAGCCTGGAATAGTTATACAAATGAGTAACTTAAACAAGAAATGCATACCTGAAAATACAACTTATATAAATTCTACATATTTTTCACACCATTAATTAAGTAGAGTAAGGAGTTTGTATGTTTAGTAGAAATGAAAAAAAAAATTATATATATATATAAAGAAAACATGCCAAAATCGAAATCAGCAAATCTAAATTGTCAAAGCCTCTACTCTTTAAAATTAGGAGTTTGGATTTATATTCTATTTACCTTTTCAGGTACTATCAAAAACAAGAATTTCCTACTTATGTCCAAGAGGGTTTTGTTTTACAGATAACAGTTATGGCTGTAGGCCCCTGCTTGAAGACAGTGAAGCAAGGAAGAATAATTTGACCCTTGATCAGCCACTTGATAAAGTAAAATCTGGAATACCAAGAGAAAAAGAATCAAAGGTAGACTGCGCTGCTGGCTTATTCCCTAAAGAAATGAGAAATGAGAAATCAGATTGCATAGCCTTCCTAAATTAGTCAGTATTCTATCAAAACTTGGGTGGTCAGGAACAGGGAGAATATTGGCAAGATTTTTTCCAACCATAACATTGCTTCTGCAAAAACTAGCATTCAAATGCTGATATATAACATATCTTCTTTATTTTATTTTTCTGAGGTAGATTCATCACTGAATTCTAAACAAAAGTTCTATATATACAAATAAATGACTTACATGATCCTAAATAGAAGTACCGTTTCCAAGTAAAAACAAAGGCTTAGATTTCATATTTTCTGGTATTCTCTTTTCAGGCATTTAACAAAGAAATAAAAAATTATGCAAAGGTAAATAGTAAGATACTGATGGGTCTGGATTAAAGAATAGCATTCTGGGTGTTTTTTTTGTTTGTTTTTTTAATCAATTGCCTATGCTTCAGTTAAAAAGAAGAAAGAAAAAGCCACCTCATCAGCTTAAGCAAAAGTCTTCATTGAAACAGAGGATAGGAAAGAATATTTCATATCTTCAAGGAGACAGGTACAATTATGTGCATACTGTTTTGGTTGGAAACAACCTAATCATCCATCAATAGCAGAATGGTCCATCTTTACAATAAAACACTTTAGACAATATAAAATAAACTTAATTTATATATTAATATGCCTAGATTTCAAAAGAAATGTTGAATAAAAATGGAAACTACAAAATGACAAAGCAGGAATAATTTATGTAAATTTTAAACATATAAAATGATAATTGTTTCTAAAAACACAAATAGGTAGTAAACATACAAGAAGGGTACACATCTTCTTTTAAAAAATGACCATCTCTACAGTCCATGAGAAAAGGATGTGTGACTTTAGGAAGACAATAAGGAAGCTTCAGTTGTATGTATAACTTTTCTTTTTTTAAAGAAAAGATCTCACCCCACTGGCATGGCTCAGTGGTTAAGCATTGACCTATGAACCAGCCTGGTCACAGTTCGATTCCCAGTCATGGCGCATGCCTGGGTTGCGGTTTCAATCCCCAGTGGGGGGTGTGCAGAAGGCAGCGATCATGATTCTCTGTCATCATTGATGTTTCTATCTCTCTCTACTTCTCTCTTTCTGTCTGAAATAATAAAAAATATATTAACAAAAAAAGCAAAAAATCTGAAGCAAACATGGCAGAATGTTAACACTTGTTATTATAGTACATTATAACTCACTGAATTATAAATGCTGACATAAGTTTAAAGCTTAAGTGAATAATATTTACAATCCTTTTTCTATTTCAAAGACTTCTAAATTTCATTATTTACTATTATTTTTAATCAAAATTCTTACTTTTATTTCAGTTATTACATTTCTTTGAAGATAGTAAAATATCTCTAGTTCAAACTATGTAAAAGATATATTTTTTTAAAATAGCAGTCTTGGTTAAAACATAAAGGATGATGTAAAAGACTAAAATATGTTAATAATTCAGTTTATTTTAAATTGGTCATTATTTTTGTATGTTTTAGATTTAATTTTCAGTCAATAAATGTTCAAAGGGAACCTTCAGAATTTTTAAAATTACATTTGTTTTAACTTTGTAAGATGTTTATATCTATAATATATATACATATATGTTTATATATTTATACATACACACACACACACACACACACACACACCTATGCTGGAATTAACCATAAGTAACAAATCATGTCAGAGGTAGCTAATTTCCTAAGAATTACTGATATTGCATCAATTGTAACTTTATTTGTGGACAGACAATAAGAGTAAACAACGTAAAGTTTCAGGTAAGAAATCTAAATTTAGCGAGTTCTCCTAAAGGGGAAAGATTTATGTGATATCACATACTTAATACATTCAGTATCTCATCTATTCAATCTTATACTCTAACCATTTGTTAAAAATAAAAACCAACTGTCTAATATTTAACTTTCTCATCTTCATTTATATATCTAGAACCAAAGTGCTAATGCACACTAGATATATAAGGGATTAAAAGAGCAGAAGAAATATGTTCTAATATTTGAATAAGTTGGATTTATTAAATATTGAGAACTGGCTATATAGTCATTGAGCTAGTAACAGAAGGAAGCTCCTACTAACCATCCACAGTCCTTTCCTCCGCCTCTTTGGTGGGTGGCTTGAGGATTTGTTTTCTTCAGATTATTCTGTTTAGGATTTGATTAGAATATTTGAGAGTGGGAAAGATCCATGCACATTATGGCAAACGGCAACTATTGTCACCTTGGAAAATGAAAATAGAGGAAAGAGGGATATGTTGAGGGAGAAAGAGGCCTTTTAAAAGAAAATTTTATTTGAAAATTTACTTTCTGTTCATACAAATTCTATACAAACAGTACGTAATAATTCTTTAACTCCTAAGAAGGTATAAAATCAAGACAATAGCCTATATCATTGGGTGCTTGCAGTTTAAAAACATTAGAGAAGTATTCAGTTGGATGGAAAACCTTTCAACTCTTGTATACCATGGCAGTTTGCACAGTTTTTCTTGATAAGATCTGATTTTGGAAAGGGGACATTGTATCATATCTTATGTTATAGAAGGTACCCCAGATTTAACCCAAAACTTAAAAGTTTAAAACAACAAATACTTATTATCTCAGTTTCTATGGGTCAGAAATTGGGAGACTTAGCTGGGTCGTTCTGATTCCAAATCTCATATGATTGAAGTCAGGATGTGGGCAAAGGCTTCAGTTATCGAAGGCTTTACTATGGTTGGACGGTCTACCTCTAGGTGGCTCACTCACATGACTGTTGTTAGGAGACTTCGCATATGGATCTCTATTCACAACCTGGCAGCTAACTTCCTCTAAGTAATAAAGTAAGAGATCCAAAAGAAAGAGAACAAGGAAAAAGCCACAGTGTTTTCTATGATCTAGTCTCTAAAATCACATAACCTTTCCTTCCATTTTATTCTTTGCATTAGAAATAAGTCACTAAGTGCTCCAGAGGCAAGGAAGTAAGTTCCCCCCCTTGAAAGGAAGATACAGTAGATATATTTTTAAAGCATCATTGGGATTGTAGATTGTGGTATAGAAGAGAGTACCAAAGATCAAGGGTGTGTTAGGGTACTAGTATTTTTTTTAATCCTCACCCAAGAATATGTTTTTATTGATTTTTTTTTTTTTGAGAGAGAGAGAAACTAATGTGAGAGAAAACCATCAATTGGTTGCCTCCTGTATGTGCCCAGACCAGGGATTGAACCCACAACCTTTTGGTGTGTGATACAATGCTCCAACCAACTGAGCCATCAGGCCACAGTGGAGTGGTGGGAGACTAGTACTTAATTTACCATATGACAAATATAAATGAAAGGTAAAGGAAGTTGGCAGAATTTAATAATGAATTCAACTTCCTGAATCCTATCATTATTAATCTCAGGAAAGAAATACCATAGTTTATCATCTTAACAATTTCAAAAATTCTAATATGAAATAACCTTTCCAGAGGATACTAGCTAAACAGTGCTTTAGAGAAGAAACTGTTACATGTTTTTATTATATTTACAACTAGTTTTAAAAATTAAAAATATTTATATAGAGAAAATCAAATAATACTAAAATACATATACTTATTCTGGCAAAACTATTCTTTTTCTGCCAAAAACTATTAATCTCTTATTTATAGGACACCATTGTCAGAGATAGTAACATATGTCAAGATAGCAGTTATTATTTAAATAACATTTTGTATTTAATGTAAATATACATTGGCATTGTTTGCTTTGCTTTTTTAAAACTAGAATTGTACCATACTGGGTCATCTGTATGATCTTAAAAATAAGTTATTTTTACCCAGCCGGCATGGCTCAGTAGATTGAGCATCATCCCATGCACCAAACAGTTGGTTGCTGGTTCAATTCCTGGTCAGGGCATATGCCCAGGTTGTGGGCTCAATCTCTAGTAGGAGTTGTGCAGGAGGCATCCCATCAATGTTTCTGTCTTCTCTCCCTCTCCTTTACTCTCTCTCTAAAAAAAAAAAATCAATTAAAATATGTTTTTTAAAAAAGTGTTTTTATAATGCTGCTTCTGGGAACCACTTCATTTGTCAAACTAAATACTATACTGGTTGCCTAAGGCTTGACAAAACTGTTTGCCCTCATCTTTTGGCCCCATTTTTTATTTTTGTGGCAATTACACAAAAGTCTAATGTGTTTGAATACAATAAAATATGTAGAATATATAAAAGAATTTGGTGACGTGGTCAATTTTCTTTACTCATTTATTCAGTAACTAGAGGCCTGTTGCACAATATTCATGCAAGAATAGGCCTTCCTTCCCTTGGCTTCATTCCCATCTGCCTGGGAGCCCACAAGTCCTGGCTTCTGTCAGAGCACTGCTCCTGTAGCTCCCTCCTCTGCCCCCTTTCTCCTCCCCTGCATAGCAGAAGTCCTGCCCCTCATAGCAGACTTCTGCACCTTCATATGCAAATTAACCCACCATCTCCGTTGGGTTAATTTGCATACTCTGATTGGCTGTGGGTGTAGAGGAGGTATGGTCAATTTACTTGTTTGTCTATTATTAGGTAAGATTCTCAACTGCTGTGTACCTGACACTGTTGGTCACTAGAAGAAAAAAAGATATTGTCCTTGCCCTCTGACTTAAAATCTTATTTTAATAACTCAAGTAGAAATTATAAAACATTGTAAAGATTTTTTCAGCTTCTAGGACCCAAGACACAAAGTAAATATAAAATACATTTATTTGAACTTTTTACTGTTAAATAAAGATTATGTGTTCATGTGTCTAAAGAGCTAATATTGTGTTTCATTTCTGATTTTTCTATATGTATTTCTAATTTATTCTTTATATGTCTTTCTTTATCTGAGTTATATGCTTTAAGCAAAACTTTTAAAATATGAAGAATGTAATTGTTACTTTAAGTTACCAGTTAGAAAGTAGGCAAATTTCTAATGTGACTCTCATGATTAGGTCAGCAAGTATGTGGTAGCTTTGAGGGAAGATTTTGTAGGTTTAGAGTACTACAACAGTGAAGGTAGCTAATCATAAGGAAATGTGCTGTACCTGGCAATTGCAAATAATATAAATACTTTAACCTTTGAAGAAAACTAATGTGTAAAAACTCACCTGCCAAAAAAATAAAAGATCATAGTAATGCAAAAAAAAAAAAAATTCACCTGCTGGTCACTTATACAAGAAGTATTTATTGAACTCTTCCTATTTGCCTACTCTTGCTAGTCAGTGATAGGAATCCTATCTAATAACAGAGTAATATGCAACTTGACCATGCCTCTACTACATCCACAAGCCACGCCCACCAGCCAATCAGGAGCAAGTATGTAAATTAACCCCACCAAGATGGCTGCGGCCAAGGAGGGAGTAGGAGCCTTGGGTTTTCCCAGCAATGGAAGAAGCCAAACTTTCTGCACACCCTGACGGGCCCAGTCCTCCACTCAAGACTACAAAGTTTCAATTATAGAAAAAAAATAAATCCCCACAAAAATGGTGACAGCCGCAGAGCTGGAGAGAGCAGGAGGTTTGAGTTGCCCCAGAGATGGAGGAAGCCAAGTTTCCGCAGCCCTGGCTTGCCTTGGCCTCCACTTAAGGCTACAAAGTTTCAATTATAGAAGATAAATAAATCCCAGGGCCTCCATTTGGTCACCAGGGATGTGGCCAGCCTTCAAACCACCACAGGCCCCTCACCCAGGCCACTCCATGCCCCAAGGGAACCCCCACCCTGATCTGGGACACCCTTTAGGGCAAACCAGCTGGCCCCCACCCATGCACCAGACCTCTATCCTATCTAATAAAATAATATGCAAATTGACCATCACTCCAACACACAAGATAACTGCCCCCATGTGGTCAAAGATGACTGTCCCCATGTGGACACAAGATGGCCAACAGGGGAGAGCAGTTGAGAGGGACCAAGTGCAAGGAAGGGCAGTTGTGGGTGATCGGCCAGTAGAGGAGGGCAGTTGGGAGGGACCAGGGCTCCAGGGAAGGGCAGTTAAGGTTGACCAGGCCTGCAGGGGAGGGCAGTTAGGAGCAAACAGGCTGGCATGGGAGTGGTTAGGGGGTGATCAGGCTGGCAAGCAGAAGTGGTTAGGGGCAATCAGGAAGGCAGGCAGGCAAGCAATTGGGAGCCAGCAGTCCTGGATTGTGAGAGCGGTCCCAAATTAGAGAGGGTGTAGGCTAGGCTGAGGGACACACCCCTTTCTTGCACAAATTTCATGCACTGGGCCTCTAGTACAAAAATAAAAAGGAGTAAGAAACAATGCATCCCCTTAAGGAGGTACAAATTGATTGGAGAAACAAATTTGGAGACCTAAAGCAATTAAGCATTTTATACAATGTGAAGTCCTAATTGTATGACAAAATTAAATACTAATTATAACTATGGTACAGATAAAGGACATTATTTTTAAAATTTTCAGTGAGCTGAAGGTAGGCTTGAGCAGAGGTTCAACCTTTAGTTCATGTGTGCCTAGATACATAAACTTAAGTTGTCTACAAGATTTTAATGGGGAAAAAATAATTTTCAGACAAGAACCAAAATTATTCCAGGCTACTTTAGAAAGCATCATATTTCCTGAAAGCCAAAACAGAATTTTGAAAGAGCAATTTCATTTACTATAACCCTTTTAAGTGACATAATTAGGGCTTCAGAGGAGATGGTGCTCCCTACTTTTTTGTATTAGACACCCTTCAGTGAGAGGCATTTGTCTGTGATATGTTACTTAAGTTATGTATGACAGTTTCAGCAAACAGTGTATGAACTCGAACTCTCTTCTGCTTTATGACCTTTGTGGCTTATAAAATACTAGCCTCACAAGTCTAGGTTTTGGATGGCATCCCCATCCTTGAACTGTTTCATATACTCTGGACTTAGTAGCAGCTTTCATTTAGTGACCTCCGTCTGAATTTTAGGACCCCATTGCTTTTCTCAATATTCCTTTCTCTATTGCAAGTCTCTCAAATTATATTTATTTGTTAAGTTGCTATATAAGGTTCCTGGTTTTATATACATTATAAAAGTTTTAAAATAGAATACCATATATAGGTTTGTGATAAATTTCTTTTTCGTCATTTGAACAAAGGTTGGAAATCAGACCATTAATCAAGATATATAATTACTAAGTGGTTTCTGTGAGAAACTCAGCTCTGGTTTACATCATTTAAACACAGTACATTCTATAAGAAAGGAACTTGAAATAAATTTGGTTGCTTATGTTCATTACTCAACTTTATTTTTAAAAAGTTCCTGTATTTCTTTAATATTTGATTCTTTCTTTTCGTCATCTTTTTATTCAGTAAAAATGGTGCTGTGCCCACTATACGTTGGCACATGTTAATCTAGGCTGGGGCTTACAAAAAGTTGGAGAAAACCTGTGTGTCTGTGTGCAGGGGGGAGAAAGAAGGCATTTTGCCATCTCAGTCAGAGCAAATGTTCCGTTCTCCCTGTTGTATTTCTAGATACTAGATCGAGTATACCTTCTTTTTGTGTATAACACTTATATAGTACTCCCCTTTGGAGATTAGTCTTTGTTTATAGACTCTGGTAGAAAAATTGTAAGGAAAAATAATTATCTTCAAATAGTTCATTATTTAAAGTTCAAAGTTTTTTTCCAAAGTGTCAAAATATGTCACAATAAGAAAAGAAAATACTGATATCCAAAGCATTTTAATACTTTCTTCTGCAGAAATTTTGTTTGCAAATATTAATTATTAATTCATTCTAACCCATTGCTGTTCTGGGTCTCTGTTTTTGTTTTTTGGCTTTGGGGTGTTTTTTTAATTCAGTACATCATTTTTAGGGCTTTTGAGGGGAGAAGAAAATGAGAAGTGGTATATTAGTTTTTTAAATCTCTTCCTGGGTTTTTAAACAAATTGGAGTATCTTTAGTATGGTTTTTCTCTCTTTAATTCCCCCAATTTTCCCCTTTCTCACATATCCCATATATCTTTTTTTTTCCTTCTACTCTATTCCAGAGCCCACAAAAAAGAGCTTGTATATTTTGTTCAGCCCAGATTTCTTTTGACCAAGACATAAAAGGCTGTTTTCAACCTTAGTAGGTTATGACTAGCTCTCAAAACAATCTGGTTTCTCTTATTAATATGTCATAATCTTTCATCCTGAGAGTCTCAAAATTTAAAATATTTGGTTTTCACTGTTACAAAATGCTTCAGCATTGATCTGTTGTAATATTTTGTTTTGAGGGGGCGTTTGGTTTTTTTTTTTTTTTTTTTTTTTTAATTATATTAAGAAATTTTAGCCTCACACAGATATGTAGTTGGGAAAGGGAAGAGTATTTTAATAACCCTTGTAGAATTATTAAGTATTCTTCTTTTATACAGCTCCAAAACTTCATAAATAGAAGTTTCTTAAGTGTTAACAGCCGAAACTAAGGAACTTTACTGATATATTAAAAACCAGTGTCTTCTCTTGTACTTTGAATATATCTTTTACCTATACATGATTTTGTAGCATCATGAATTTAGTCATTTGGAAAATACTGGTTCACTGAACTATGTAAATCTTCTTCCAAATATTGATTTATTGTAGTATATATTTAAAAATCACATTTAAAATCATCACTGATCTTTTCAGAAAAGTCTTTTAAATATTAGGCAATTGTCAAGCTTATTGTAATGAGTACAAGTTATCTAAATTTTAATTTTCACATGAAACCTTAAATTTTTTTATGGACAGCAAATCTTTTCAGTTGTGTGTTTGTTTGTTTTTTAAGTCAGAGTCTAACTTCATTTGCTTTACAAAAAATGTCTACCCAACCATTGCTTGCCTATCATTCTTTCAAGTAAAAATGGCATTCCATTAGAAAAGGTGATTAGTTATTTTGTAATGTAAAAATTATACTAGTTGCTTTCCCCAAGACAACCCTTGTGCTTCACTATGAAACAGAAGCCCTTGTGTATATTTCCAATTTTTGTCATACAATATTAAAAAGAGGTTAACTTGGGAATAAAATTCAGTAAATCTATAGGCTCAGCAAGGACATTATTAGGTGAAACACTCTTTTTTTAACTGAGAGTATGATAGTGAAAAATACATACAATGACTACAATTTGGTACCATAGCCTTGGCATCAGCAATTTTACATCACTTTTGCATCATCAGTATAAATGTCAACACAGTAAGAAAAAAGCGGGGGGGGAGGGGGGGCGGGCAAATAACATCTAATGATATTGTGACAGTAGTTGACCCATGGGTTTTAGGGTCTAGATTTGGTTTTACTCAATGACAAGCTAATAAGTCAGTTCATGGATGCTGGAAGAAAACACAAGACTCCTGGATCAAAGGAAAATGTCTATTACTCATAGCACAGCAACCTGCAAGAGTATTTTATATTTGCACTAGAGGCCTGATGGGATTGGGCCTAAACTGGCAGTCGGACATCCCTCTCACAATCCAGGACTGCTGGCTCCTAACTGCTTACCTGCCTGCCAGCCTGATCACCCCTAACTGCCTCTGCCTGCCGTCCTGATTGCCCTGAGTTAACCCTCACCCCTGCAGGCCTGTTTGCCCCCAACTGCCCTCCCTGATGTACTGGTCACCCCACGCATCCTGCTGTTGAGTCATTTGATCATTTCTCACTAACCCCGACCTGGTCGCCCCATGTAGCCTGCTGTGGAGTCATTTGGTCATCTCTCACTAACCTCTCTGCAGGCCTGGTCACCTAGGCAACCTGCTGGTAATTACTGTTACTGGGATGGCATCCTGGACAATTTTGCATACTCCTCTATTATTCGATAGTTTGGTCTCGCCTGAGGGTGACCTGGTAGACTCACATGGATGCTAGAACATTAAAGGAGAGGGACATTGAGCTTGGGAAACTCGCCATTTTATAACAAGCAGTAAAGTAGCCTGTTCATTATCCAAGAGGGAAATATACATCATCCTTCAAGTTTTTCCTTTACAAATGCACCCTAAGCCCTAGCTTGTGTGGCTCAGTGAATAGAGCATTGGCCTGCAGACTAAAGGACCCAGGTTCAATTATGATCGAGAGTACATGCCCAAGTTATGGGCTTAATCCCCAATGAGGGGGCTTGCAGGAGACAACCAATTAATGTTTTTCTCTTATCATTGATGTTTCTATCTCCCTCTCCGTTCCTCTCTGAAATGAATAAAAATTTATTTTAAAAACAAAACAAAACAAAACAAAAATACAACCCTGAGAACTGTCCCTGGTCTTGTATTCTTGCCATGCGCAGCAAAGATGTGCCGGGACACTCAGGACTCATTTAGATTTTCTCTTCCAACAGTGGATCTCTTGAACTGATCTCAAGACCCACTCTACCCTCCCCCAGGGATTCTAGACCATATTTTGAGAATCACTGGTTTTACTAGATTATAATTTCCTGTTAGAGAAATTATGTTGTCCTTTTCTCACTAAGCTACTTGCTTTTCATCTACAAGAAATATGTCATGCTCTAAGAATACTCTAGCATTCCCTTGGAACTCTTCTTTATCCATAGGGGTCATATTGTTTGCTCATCAAATATCCTTCTTACATTTTTTTGGATAAATAAATTGCGCGGGGAATGTCCACGCAAAATCATTTGGTCTGGCCCTGCCAAGGCTTTAGGAATGAGTTCATTAAATGTTGGACTAAATATGGCAGGCTAATTTTTAAGTTGATAATTCTTTATGACCCGCAAATAATGTTATAAAGATCCCGATGGCCCTTGGAAAAACAGGTTCCCCATATCTGCTTTAAATCATGACCCTGATTACTTAGCTATACCTACTACATTAAATACAGAGAAAGCTCTGATTTATCTGTTAAAAGAGTGTGCATTTCCAGAGGTGTTCCATAAAACCCTCGACTTTTTGAAATGCTGCATAATACGGACTTGGTAGTCGTTTTTAAAGGCAGAGGATGTATTATAGGATCTAAAATCAATAGTAAGAAAACCAAATAGATTTCTTTAACCACAGAATCTCTAGATAGCACTTTTCCCATTATTGTATTTAACAACTTCTTACTGGATTTGTAGTCCCCTCTAAAATATTACTAGAATTTGGCAGGGGAGTGGAAGGGAAAGTTCACTAAATTTGCATTTGCACCTGATTTGTTATGCTCTCTGAACTTCTTTGTTGCTTGTTTAATTGGTCTTGCTATGTTATGAGAGCTGACTTTTTCCTGATTATTTTTTGCCAAAATGTATCTTTGCTCTAAGATATATCCTATCATTCTAATAAAACTAAACTGCAAAATATATTCCAAGCATTCTATATATCATTAATCTGTGATTATTTTTCCTTCCTTGATAAGTCCCTTGTGAAAAATCAAATTATTCCAAGATGGATATCTTGTTTTCTTTCTCCCATTTTGTTTATCAATAAGGGCATGATTTTTGTATTCAATTAAGTTTTCATCTAAATAATTCCATATTGGATGGGTTTACACACTTTTATTTTTACTACTAATTGCTCTCCACTATTTAACATTAAGGGCATCATGTTTTACTGTATATTTCATCCAAATAATGCTGCAGGGGTCACTGACTTGTTCATATTCCCTGAAAGTATTTCCTGGAATGTACTCTTGCTAGATGCCAAATGGCCACAGTACATCTTGCTTTCCTTCTTGCCTCTGCTGATTAAACATTTACTGCCTCTTTTCCCATGCTGGAACCCCAAATCCCCATTCCTATCCCTAGCTCTTGCTTCTCATCTTGTCCTGAGGATGAAATGATAACATTTTTCTAAAGCTAAATCTAAAAATTCCTCCTACTTTTTTTAACAAATGTCTATTCCTTTTGAGACAACAAGAAAATAGTAGATCTTGGTAGTTAGTTGTTTTTACTACTTTCTTGGCAAAATAAAAAGTTGGTAACCCTTTATCACACCCCCAGTCTTGTTTTGGTTTTTACTATTCTAAGAAAGCCAACCTCAGTTTCTTATAGGTTTTATCTTGCCTTAAGATTTTTTTTATTCTAAGCAGGATGCTTTATATTAAAAAAAGAAAATAAAGATTAGAAGTGTGTACCCGATTTGAGGAAAAGGTGATTGTATTATGTGTTAACACAGTAGACAGCAGAACAAGTTAAACTGTATTGGATCTAAGAGAATTGAAAGGGTGAGCCTAAAGATAAAGACTTTAGGGATGAATACTCTATAGATTTGGTGTGAGAATGAATGATAAGAAGAGTGTATAAGGGAAAACAGTATATCCATGTCTTAACCTTAGAGGATGCACACATTTATGACCTGGAAAGAAGGACCAATGAAAATACTAAAAGTTCAGAAGAAAACCTAAATATTATACTGGTAACAAAAAAAAAAGTTTCAAGGAGGAGGAACTGCTCAGTAGTGTGAAATATTGTCAAATAAGCATTAAACAAAATAAGAGCTTTAGGAAAAGCTTTTCAGTTGGTGATTAACTCATCCATGAAAATCATGTTGAAATTCAGAAGAACTGAGGGATTTTTAAAAACTGAGTTTGAGAGTTCAACTTCTGTTATAAAGAAACAAACCTCTATAAATAACAGTAATAACTCTAGACAACGTACAAAAATCAACTACCTGAGGACTTCAGAGACTGAACTTTGCAGATTTTGGCAGGGAATCAAATGTAATGGCTTGGTAAATTCCCAGTTTTCTGTGGTTTTGTGCTAAGGATGGCCTCAGTTGCAGTGGCTGCAATTCCAATAGAAAGCCCACCATTATTCTGGCTGGCAGAAGCAGGAAGCTGACTGAGCCTGGAATAACCATGGTCACCATAGAGGGAGGGAAGATCCACAGAGAGGAGAGAGCCAGAGAAGAAAACCTAAGTTTCTGTGTTTCAACTCAGCCCAAGTCTGGCTCTCCCCCAAACCCAGGGATGGGGGGGCAACCAGAAACTTAAAAGGATTATTGCTCTTCAAAGAAGTGGCATTTTGAGGTCTGAGGCTGACCAACTTAATTGCCTGCAAAAAAACAAAAACATCAACATCCACTATCCACTAACATCATGTAACATAATGTCTACACACATAATATTAACAATGTTCAGGGTACAGTCCAAAATTATTCAACATATGGAGAGTCAAAATAATTTTCAAGGGAACGGATACCAACCATGAGATGATCCAAATACTGAAATTATCAGACAAGAATTTTAAATCAGTTACTGTAAATATGCCCACTCTTCTATTCAGAGATAGGGAGGAAGGAAAGGAGTTAAGATTTTAAGAGGATAAATTTAACAGTAAGATATTCCATTGTCATGCTGTCAAATGAATAACTTCTAAGTTTGAGAAATACTTAGGCTATAAAATTTGGCTACTAGAGAAGTGAGTGGTACAGTTATCAGCATGATGAGGTAGACACATTTGAATGGTAACATTTACACAATGAACTAATGTGGAGTAATTTTAGGATTCTAAAACCTGTCTGTCATACTACAAATATATTCCTTACTCAGGAGTGGCCCTAAGTCAAGTTTTGCTGTTAAATATTGCCTGAGGGAAAATAACTCTTTGGTATGGCCTTTTTTTGTGTGCTCAAGAATTTCCAAGAAGAAATTTACATCTAAAAACAACCTAGATCGATTTATCAAGTTCTGCCAAACCAGTTCACTTGTTGATAGGAACAATTTGGCAGTCATTTCTTAACCAAAATTTTATAGCGTAAGTATTTCTCAAACTTATTAGAAGTTAACCATTTGACAGCATGACAGTGGAATATCTTACTGTTAAATTTATCCTCTCAAAATCCTGAGAAGTTAAGAGCCTTGGTTCCAATTGCAGATATTTCAGCTACTGGACCAGTAGATAAATTATTTTACCCCCTCCAAAGAATATTTACCATAGCAAACTTTAAAATCAAATTCAAGTACCTAATTCACAAGATTATGTGGATTAAGTTAAATAATACATACAGATTGCTTAAATAATATTCATTTTCATGAAGATATTTTGTTCATGAAAGCGCTATAATGAAATTTATGGTTAATGGAAAGGATTTTTCTAAGTCAATTTATTGAACTTATTGGGGTGACACTGGTTAACAAAATTATACAGGTTTTGGGTGCACAGTTCCCAATCCATTATCCACATACCATATTGTGTTTTCACCATCCCAAGTCATGTCTCCTTCCATCACCATTTATCCCCCTATATCATCCATGTAACTCCCTCCCTCCCCTCCCCAGGCAACAATCACCACACTTGTCTATATCCCTCCATCCTCACCTACCCACCTAATATCTCCCTCTCACCTCTCCCCCAACCCCTGGCATCTGTCAGCCTGTTTTCTATGAATCTGTCTCTATTTTTCTTGTTAGTTCATTTTAAATCTAGTGTTTGGAGAAGGGATGACAGAATTATGGGAAACCTTACTTTTTTAATTGGTCATTTAATTTATTTTCTATTTTGCACTCAAAGGTATTCCCACAATGAGATATTTCTTCCCATTGAGAAAACAAGACATGCAAAGTGAATGAGTCAAAGACAGATAATGGGAAAGAATTAATCTCACTCTGCTTCAAATTAACTTCATAGAATTTAAATTATAATAATTGTGTCAATACTGGCAAAGGATGTTAATGTTTTTTAAAAGAATGTTTTATTATAACACTAGAAGCCCAATGCATGAAATTTGTGCAAAGGTTTCTGCCCTCACAGCCCCGGCTGCCTCAGCCAGTCCTTGCAGCCCATTGCAGCCTCGGCCAGTCCTCTCAGCTGTGGCTTCATCTGGACAGTTGTCTGGAGGGTCGTTCTGATGTTCAGTATAATTAGCATATTAGCTCTTTATTATACAGGATTGAATGATAGAGCTTTTGGGGGATTTATATTAAACCAGAATTCTGTAATGAACTTGGAAGTAATTAGGGTATTTAATTTTATTTTTATATTTATTTTCTTGCCACTTTCTTCAGGACTCTGGGATGGATTCCATTTTGCCCTGAAATTGTTCACAAACTGGCAGTGGGTTTGCCTAGTAAACTGTATCATGCACAACAGACAAGGCTCCTAGAATTTGTGTCTTGCATATAGATTTTCAGTAATGTTAACAAGGGTGGAAGAACTGTAGATTTCACATAGCCATACATTCTTATAAATACAATTTCTTGGCATTTTTTAATTAACCTTTTGTTTACCTTGCTTCTATACTTATTCTTATCAAATCTCTTTTTTTTTTCATTCCTATTTTCTACTTTAATACCTTCCCTATCTCATCCACACTTTCTTACTAATTCAACCATATTCAGTGCTTGACTTTAATCATAACATCCTTTTCTACGTATATACAGAGTGAAGCAAAAGCACATTTATAGTTGTGAGTACGTGAATCCGTTTATTTTTGTATTACTTATTAATTGTATTATTTTCCATGTAAACAACTGTAAATCTACTTTTGCCTCTTTCTGTATTCTATTTCTCCTTTTAACATTTTTTTTATTTTTTATTTTTTAAATATATTTTATTGATTTCTTACAGAGAAGAAGGGAGAGAGAGATAGAAAGTTAGAAACATCTATGAGAGAGAGACATTGATCAGCTGCCTCCTGCACGCCCCACAGTGGAGATGTGCCTGCAAGCAAGGTACATGCCCCCGACCGGAATCAAACCTGGGACCTTTCAGTCCGCAAGCCGACGCTCTATCCACTGAGTCAAACCGGTCTCGGCTCTCCTTTTAACATTTTATTCTTAGTTTAAAAAACCGAAGTGATAAATGAATCCTATTTTCAGTTTCTTAGTTTACATTGTTCCAAGTAAGAGCATAGTTCTTTTTTTTGTTTGAAAAGTATAATTCTGTTAAGCCTCATCCAGAAAATCAAATACTCACTACACTCAGGAAAAGAAATATTCCTTTTGTATGCAAGAATCTCCAAGTTTAAAAGCTATCTTTGATATGAACACTGGAATAAAAATGATAGTCATCACTGTATTCAAATATGTATCATTGAAAACTTACCACCTATATTCAGTATTAGCCTCTAAAGTTTAGATTTCTTTCATATGAAAGAAGATATTTTATATTAATGGGCTTAGGAAAATCTTCAAAAGTTTCATAACTCAATTTCACGACTCTAGTTGCTTAGAAAAAAATGTGTTTCTGGATTTAAATATTTCATTTTTCCTCGAGCTTTATGTAGGTATAATTAACAAAAATTGTATATATTTACAGTTTATATGATGTTTTGATATATATTCATTATGAAATGATTATTACAATCAATCATATTTGTCACGTCACATAGTTATCTTTTGTTTTTACTGTGATAAAAAACATTTAAGACTTACTCTCTTAACAAATCCAAGTATTACAATAGTAATATTAACTGTAGTCGCCATGCTGTATATTAGATCCCAGAACTTATTTATTCCTTGAAACTGAAATTTTGTCCTCTTCGACTAACATGTAACTGTTCACCCACTCCACAAACCCTCACAACCACCATTCTATTGTCTACTTCTATGAATTCAACTTTTTAAGTTCCACATACAAGTAAGATCATGCAGTATTTGTCTTTCTGTGCCTGGCTTATTTCTCATAGCATAATATCCTTCAGGTTCATCCATGCTGTCTCAAATGACAGCTTTCTTTCTTTTTTAAAGTTGATATATTCAGCCTTAAAATGTTCCTTTATATGTGTATGTGTATGATATCCTATCATATCTATATCTATATATAGAAGAATATACACTGTGTGGCCAGATTATTATGATCTCTGGATGTATAATAATATGGCCACTCAGTATATATCCTATGTAATAAAAGACTAATATGCAAATTGTCCCCTCACCAGGAGTTCGACCAGCAGGCAGGCCAGCCAACTGCCCATGTCCTTTCCCCCTTGCCAGGCTGGCCAAACCCCACCCATGCACGAATTCATTCATCAGGCCTCTAATACACACACACACACACACACACACACACACACTGAGTGGCCAGATTATTATACATTCAGAGATCATAATAATCTGGCCACTCAATATATATATATATATAGAGAGAGAGAGAGAGAGAGAGAGATAGGTATATAGACATATAGATATGATTTTCTTTATTCATCTGCCTATAGACAATTAGATTGAATATTTTGCCTATTGTGAGTCATTTCTGTGTTTTTCAAATTGACTTATAAAGGAATAAAATACATTCTATTGTCTACTTCTATGAATTCAACTTTTTTTTAATTATTTCTGTGTTTTTACTACCAAATATTTTACTTTTACTACCAAATATTTTAAAAGCAGGCATAAGGGAAAATACACATTTCTTTCTTTGAGATGTTGATGTGTGTGTGTGTGTGTGTGTGTGTGTGTGTTATTGATTTGAGAGAGAGAGAGAAAGGGAGAAAGAAACAGCTATTGGTTATTCTTTTTATTTATGCATTCATTCATTATGTGCCCTGACCTGGGATTGAACCTGAAACCTTGGTTTATCAGGATGACACTCTAACCAACTGAGTTACCCAGACAGGGAAATGTTGATATCTAACAGAACCTGCACTAAAACACAAAAATATTTTCTATTGCCTTTGCATTAAGAATAAACCTGGCTTTGACCTAATGAAATATTGGCCACTTTGGGGTTTTGTTCCTCCTTAAATATTATTGCTTATTCAAATAGCCCTTAAATATGTATTTTTCTATGAGATGGATAAATTGATTTACATATACTAAATTTAAATTGATTTATATATACTAAAAATTCTCCCTGTTCACATAAAAGAAAATTTAAGGAATCATTTTACAATATCTTCCAACTTTTTCAAATGGGTTTATCTTAATGATTGATTTAGTAGAATGATTTATCCAGCATCATATTGGAAGTGTAAATTAAAAATACGATGTGTAAAACTCTTCTGTCAGTATTCATTCCACAAGTTCAGCATTTCCAAACTAGTACTTGGAACAGTTTATGTTAAGTTTTTAAGTTTTAGTACCTTAAGACAAATTTATTTGTTGAGTGATTTAATGTTTAAAATCTCCTGAAACATAATGTTCAAAGTTCCCTTTCTTTCTTTTTTTTGTGTGTGTGTGTGTATTTAAAGTTTTAATTTTCTCTCTAAAGTGTTTTATTTGATTTTTTTAATCTTTATTCAGATTATTACAGATGTTCCTCTTTTTTCCTCCCATTGCTCCCCTCCAACCAGTTCCCACCCCAACCCAGGCCCTCGCTGCCCCCCCCACCACTGTCCTCATCCATAAGTGTAAGGTCTTTGTCCAATCTCTTCTCGCGCCCATCAGACCCCCTTCCCACAAAAATTGTCAGTTCACTCCCTTTCCATGACCCTGATTCTATTACATTCACCAGTTCGTCAGATTTTTTATTCACTTTATTTTTAGAGTTACTTGTTGATAGATACGTATTTGTTGTTATTTTGTTCATAATTTTTTATCTTTACCTTTTTCTTCTTCTACCTCCTCTTCTTAAAGAATACCCATCAGCATTTCATATTTTATTGGTTTGATGGTGATGAACTCCTTTAGCTTTTTCTTGTCTGTGAAGCTCTTTATTTGACCTTCAATTCTGAATGATAGCTTTGCTGGGTGGAGTAATCTTGGTTATAGGTTCTTGCTATTCATCACTTTGAATATTTCCTGCCACTCCCTTCTGGCCTGCAAAGTTTCTGTTGAGAAATCAGCTGACTCTCTTGTAGGTAACTAACTGCTTTTCTCTTGCTGCTTTTAAGATTCTTTGTCTTTTGCTCTTGGCATTTTAATTATGATGTGTCTTGGTGTGGTCCTCTTTGGATTCCTTTTGTTTGGGGTTCTGTGTGCTTCCTGGACTTGTAAGTCCATTTCTTTCACCTGGTGGGGAAAGTTTTCTGTCATTATTTCTTCAAATAAGTTTTCAGTATCTTTCTCTCTCTCTTCTTCTGGCAACCCCATAATTTGTATGTTGGTACACTTGAAGTTGTTCCAGAGGCCCCTTACACTATCTTAATGTTTTTGGATTCGTTTTTCTTTCTGTTTTTCTGGTTGGGTGTTTTTTGTTTCCTTGTATTTCAAATCTCTGACTTGATTCTTGGGATCCCCTACTCTACTGTTGAATCTCTGTATATTATTCTTTATTTCAGTCAGTGTATGCTCAATTTCTGACTGGCCCCTTTCCTTCTTTTCTTTTTTTTTTTTTTTGATATTTTCACTAAAATCCTTGAAGATCTCACTAAATTCTTTGGAGGTTTCTAGAAGATTCTTGAGTAACCTTATAAATGTGGTTTTGAACTCTATATCCAGTATTTTGCTTTCTTCCATTTGTTTTATTTGTGATATGTTTCTTTGTCTCCGAATTTTGGCTGCTTCCTGTGTTTGTCTCTATGTATTGGTTAGCTGCTAAGTCTCCTTGAGTTGATAGAGCGGCCTTGTGTAATAGGTGTCTTGTAAGGCCCAGTGGATCAGCCTCCCAATCACCTGAGGTGGACACTCTTGGTGCATTACTTTGTGGGCTGTGGCAGTTTTGTTGCAGTTAAGCCTTGACTGCTGTTGGTATCACTGGGAGGAATTGACCTCCAGACCAATTGGCTATTAGGACCAGTTGTGTCTACAATGGAAGAGCTGCTGTGCAGGAGACACCCTTTTGGGAAAGAACTTGCTTCCGTGGGGCTTTGGTGCTCACTGCGTCTGCTCCTTGAGTGTGTCACCTATGGATGTAAAGAGCTATAATCCAGTATGGTCTCACTGGATACACCACTGGGTACACCAGCTCTTGGATCTCCAAGGAGGTGCAAAGTCAGCCACTGCCTGGGGCTACCCAGCAGGAGCTACAGAGAGATCTGAAGATTGCTCCTCTTTGTATGGGGTTTGGAAGTGTACAGATAAGGCCGGCTGAAAGCAAGGCAGGCTGGTGCTGGTGCAGGCTTGGGCCTTCTTTTGATGGCTTTGGGGCTCCCTGACCCAGCTGCTGCCTGTTTGACAGGTTTTAGGCGGATAAAGGACGGGCCATTCATATGCAAAACACACTGTGCACAGCTCGGGTTGGATTTTAAATTGAGTGGAGAAGGGTCTCCAGGAATCTCCTGGGTGGAGCAAACAGCAATGGCTGCCAGTCAGCCCTGCACTGGGAGGTCCCGGCACAGGAACAATGACCATTTTAAGCACCTTCATCTGAAAAAAAAAGCCACCCTCATGTCCCTGCCACAATACCAGACAGTCCAGTTTCTCTTGTATGAGTCCGAGTCCCCCAGAATCCCAGAACTGGAATTCAGAGCAAGCAGGAGCTTGTATCTCCCTCCCGATTATAAAAGCAGCACACTCGAATGCCAGCCTTTTCCACACCTCCCCACCTGCTACCAGTGTCAATGTGCTTTCTTCTTTACCTCTCTGGTTGTAGTACTTCCACTCAGCCAGCTTTCCTGCAGTTCTGGATGATAGTTCTGTCTTTTAAAGCTTCTTTAGCATCAGAAGCAGTTATTCCTATTTTATATCAAAATCATCAATAATTTGATAATTGAAATAGTCTATCACTTTCTGTAACTGCCTTCATTTTTAGGTTCAAATTACAGAATACAGTGGTACCTCGAGATACGAGTGCCCTAACATACGAGATTTTTGAGATACGAGCCGTCGAGCGAGCGATTTTTGCTTTGAAATACAAGCAACATTTGAGATAAGAGTAATCTCGTGGATCGGCTGGCTGCACAGGACCCACCAGTTTACCGCGACTAGAGCATCTCATAGTTTCCCACGCCTCAAGGTTACAGAATGAATTAAAGTCGTATCTCTAGGTACCACTGTACTTCTTTTTGTTTTTTTTCAGCTCCTAATGAAATAATTGTTTTTCATATCGTGAACTTATAGCAGTAAATTTTAAAAGGAATTAGTTGTTCCATTGAATTTAATTACATATTTTATTATGATTTAGCATGTCAAATGTTTCTATTCTCTTAATTTACTTCACATTTTGTTGATATAGATTTAATATAATATTTTCAAAGTTTAGCATCCTGAATGGTAAGCATGTGACCTTTCTTCCTAATCCACACTAAAATGCATTGCATGTTCTAATTGCACATAACAACTAAAGAAAAACTTTGCCACTTCTAAAAACAAATTGTGAATGTGAAAATGTTTTCTGAGTGACTATTTTATAAGCTCAATGAAGTAATTTTAATCCAGAAGAAAACATGCCCTAAATGTTTGTCAAACAAAAAGTATACAGCAAGAAATGATCTTTAAAAATCTATTTGAGGAAATAATGACAGAAAACTTCCCCCACCTGGTGAAAGAAATAGACTTAAAAGTCCAGGAAGCACAAACAACCCCAAACAAAAGAAATCCAAAGAGGACCACACTAAGACACATCATAATGAAACTGCCAAGAGCAAAAGACAAAGAGAGAATATTAAAAGCAGCAAGAGAAAAACATTACCTACAAGGGAGCACCCATACAATTGTCAGCTGATTTCTCAACAGAAACTATACAATATTCAAAGTGATGAATAGTAAGAATCTACAACCAAGATTACCCAGCAAAGCTATCATTCAGAATTGAAGGGCAGATAAAAAGCTTCACAGATAAGAAAAAGCTAAACAAGTTAATCACCACCAAACCAGTATTATATGAAATGCTGAAAGGTATTCTGTAAGAAGAGGAAGAAGAAGAAAAAGGTAAAGATAAAAATTATGAACAACAAATACATATCAACAAGTGAATCTAAAAATCAAGTGAATAAAAAAATCTGATGAACAGAATAATCTGGTGAATGTATTAGAATCAGGGGCATGGAAAGGGAGTGGACTGACAATCCTTGGGGGAAAAGTGGTGTGGGAGGTGCTGGAAGAAACTGGACAAACTATCACACCTATGGATGAGGACAGTAGGGGGAATAAGGGCATGGGGTAGGGTGGGAACTAGGAAGAGAGGAGTTATGGGTGGGGGGAAAGGAGGAACAACTATAATACAGTGGTACCTCGAGATACGAGTTTAATTCGTTCCATAACCTTGAGGCGTGGGAAACTATGAGATGCTCGAGTCGTGGTAAACTGGTGGGTCGTGTGCAGCCAGCCGATCTGCGAGATTACTCCTATCTCAAATGTTGCTCGTATTTCAAAGCAAAAATCGCTCACTCGATGGCTCGTATCTCAAAAATCTCGTATGTTAGGGCACTCGTATCTCGAGGTACCACTGTAATCTGAACAATAAAGAATTTTTATAAAAAGTATGCAGCAGGAAATGATCTTTATTTTACCTCAATCTGACTATCCTATCCAATAAAGAGGGAATATGCAAATTGACCATCACACCATAACAAGATGGCTGCGCCCACATCAGAGGCCAAGTTCCCATAAGGAGCATTTATGAGCAATCAGCAGGGACCTGAGAGTGCGTGGCACTGGGCCAGGGCAGGGAACCTGAGGCTGCGCCCCTCTGCCTGATGGGGGCTTGACAGGGGACTTCAGGCCATGCCCCCTTCCCTGACACTGGGCCGGGGACTTTAGGCTATGTCGCCCCCACAGCCCGGCACCAGGCTGGGGACCTCAGGCTGCACACCACACCTGGCAGGGCTTGACAGGGGACTTCAGGGCACATACCCCACCCCAGCACTGTGTGGAGGACCTGAGGCCGTGCCACCAACCTTGGATCCATGGCAGGGGACCTGAGACCACGCACCCCCCAGCCTGGGCCAGGGGACCTCAGACCACGCCTCCTGCTCCAGGCCAGGTGGCCTGAGGCCATGCCCCCCCACCTGGCAAGTCTTGATAGGGGTGAGGCCAGCTGGGTCTGGGTCTCGCATGACTTCAAGGCACACATGGATGGGCAGGGACTTCACTCTGGTTCCCATGGTACACCCCAGACTCTTGACAGGGGGAAGATTTTTATATACATTTTACTAATTTTCTTTGATCTCTAACACTCCTATTATAGAGAAAGGGCAAATGGCAATAGTAAAATATTTCCTCTAATCAATTCCCTTTTAATGTGAATAAATTTTGTGCACCGGGTCACTAGTATAATACATAAAATCACAAATTGGGTTGCCAAGATTTTATTTTAATAATTACTAAAGTAATACTATATTTTAGAAATGTTAAGCAAACCTGGTATTTAGGAATGTATATTAGAAAAGCTGCAAAATATCAATATATATAAAAGCCCAGCGAACGAACAGCAGAACAACCTGTCGACCAGTCATTATAATGCACACAAACCATCAGTGGGCAGACGCTCAATGCAGGAGCTGTTCCGCTGGTGGTCAGTGTGCTCCCACAGTGAGAGTGCCACTAGGCTGACCAGGATGAGCAACAACTCCCGCAGCGGAAGCAGCCACTAGCAGGCTCAGTGTGAGGCCAAGTCTCTGCACCTATCAAATACCTGAGACAATCCAGACACTTGCCTGACCCCACCAACTGATGCAGGCTCCCTAAGGTGTGTTCTAGAAAGAGCATGGGGAGGTGGCATAGGCAGATGGCAAGAGGGGACATAACTGTTGACCGCCCCCCAGGAAGGCTGTCCTGATGGCTGAGGATATTAGAGCATGGCTACTCTGAACATCCCCGAAGGTGTCACAGACCTGGCATCACACATCAAGGACATTCACCAAGTGGCTTTGGGGTGCAAAGCTCTCTGCCAGGTTCCTCCAGGACACAAAACATACCTTTACCCAAGATATTACCCGGAAATATCAGCTCAAACTAATTTCCGCATTCAGCAGCTGCCCAGAGGGTGAGTCCACAACCACTCAGCTGACTGGGATGAGCAGCGCTCCTGCAGCTAGCTGATCCCTGCAGGCCACACCCCTACCAGTGCACAAATCCATGCACTGGGCCTCTAGTATATTTTAAAAGGCAGGAAAAGTAGAGCAATACTGAAATAAATTGGATACTAATTTTAAAAAACAGGAATCAAGTCTTTCTTAAAGAACAAATGAGACTCCTGTGAAATTGAAAGAACTTTTTGAAAAGCAAGATTAAAGGGAGATATATGGTAGCTGTGGCTGGTTTGGCTCAGTGGATAGAGCGTCGGCTTTCGGACTGAAGGGTCCCAAATTCAATTCCGGTCAAGGACATGTACCTTGATTGCAGGCACATCCCCAGTAAGGGGTGTGCAGGAGGCAGCTGATCGATGTTTCTCTCGATGTTTCTAACTATCCTTCTCCCTTCCTCTCTGTAAAAAAATCAATAAAACATATTTTTAAAAACAGAAACAATGCTGTAAGATCACATAAAAGGTATGATGACCTTAACTGAATAAAATCTTAAAAGTCACTAAAAATGAATGTCCACTGGTTTGAACTTAAATTTAAGTCCTTAACCGTTTTGTCTGAATTATAATTTGTGATTGTGTATTAGTACTTCATATCTTGGAATTTGTCAGCTTATAGCTTTATAAGGCACACAAAGTTTTTTAGCTATGATTGCAAATATTTTTTAAATCGAAACCATACATTACATAATTATATCACGTTTTTCAATGTTGACTTTTAAATGTCAGAAAAAAATGTAATACCAGTGTAAGCCACAGGGTGGGAGTGAAAGGCAAGAACTTGTGCTAAAGAAGCTTAAATACATAAATTGCTCTATCTTTAAAATGCTTGTTAAATGCTAAGGAGCTGTTGCTTGGTTTCTTCCTCTAATACAGCTGCATTCCCTAGCAAAGAATATATAACAAAATACAGGCATTGATTTAAATATATTGGCTAGTGGAAAAGAAGTGTACACACACACACAGATTTTCTCCACCTAAACTTTCTGGTTCTTTCAAGTGCTACTAGTGATCAGAGTAGCAATTTTGATCAATAGGTGGGTCTGAGGAAATTTCTTGAATTATCAGTATTGGAAATAATTGAACAGGAATACTTTGTCTTCATCCTATTTTTCTACCTTTGTTTTCCTTCTCCCCTTTTATTTAAAGGGGTGGGGGGAATCTATTATATATCTATAAGCTACCTAAACTTATTTTTCAATGAGGAATTTAAATTTTCCATTGTGTTTTTTATTAACGCATTCTCATTTGAGTTTAGAAACAATTTAAAGAGTTAATTATTTTTGTATCTCTAAGGAAAGAAGACAAGAAGTTTCTTCTAGAAAAGAAACTTCCCCAAGGAGTTTTGACATTCCTTTATTCCATGAAAGGTAGTTCTATATCTTTCTTTTTCTTTTTTGCCAACTCTAAAACTTATAAATGTTGAAATATATTTTTACTTACTGATTTTGTAAATATTAGCAGTTGTAAGAAAATAGCAGCCTCTTAGAATTACAAGAGACTAATCCAGGTCTCCTGAATGTGAAAATAACCTAAATAAGTTAGACAATTTATAGCAGAGGTGAATGTAAAAATTGAATTTTCTAAAGCATTAATATTTTATATTAATAATTTCTAGACCAACTATTATGGCCACATTGTTTTATACAATGGTTCTTAATGTGAACTTTATCAAAGTAGGGAATATTTAATTTTCTTCTACTTAAGAAACTTACAGAGAACAAAATTCAATACATTAATATTTCTAATATGTGAATGAGACAGCCAACATAAGTGTGATTTATGAATAAGTTACATATGTTAGTCTGCCCTACGTTTATGTACTAGAACTTGTCATTTTTCACTTACTTTGTGCCTTCCAAACATTAGAATTGTTTTGGGGGATATTTTCTAGTAATTGAAAACATTTTTTTAACTTTAACTTTTCAGTAATTATTTTATGATGCATAAATATGTGCTATGTAACTTCAATTATGATTAAAGAATATTTGAAGAAATATCTTAAATTTTTAAATATTGATTTATTTTTAGGAGTTATATAGAGAAGACTTTCTGGGATCTGAAAGAAGAATTTCATAGAATATGCATGCTAGCAAAAGCTCAAAAGGACCACTTAAGCAAACTTAATGTCCCAGCCACTACAGCTGGTAAGGTTTGACTTAATGTAATATTAATATTATTGATAATATTAATTTTATTGGTTGAAATTTCTTTTTTATTATGGAAATACTTTGTGTTCTTTATGTTTTGTAATGTATAATTTTATGTAATTTCTTGGCCTTTCCCCTCTATTTTGTGTGTGATACATATAGTAGATTAAATTGAATGACAAAATTACTAATCATCTTAATGAGAAGTTTCACCTTGGAAAAAGTACAAAATAAATATAGGGTATATCTCTCATAGTTTTTAGTTGCCTTTCTAGAATCTTATAAAATATTAATTTATATATTAGTTAGCAGTCTTATAACTGCACTAACATATATGAATTGAGTTACATTATAGTATCAGCTTTGTTTTTAATTTCTATCTGAAAGGTAATTGAACAGTATAGATAGATGCTTGTAATTTGGTTTGAGAAATAAACATTACACATTTCGTGAGGCCAGTTCTGTTGGAGGCACAAATTACAAACTTAGTATTAAAAATAACTTAAAAGGAACATCTGTTTTACACGTATTGCAGTGTGTGTTTTTTAAAAAAAGCTCCACCCTTTCCTAAAACCTCAGACTGGCTTCCTGGTGTTTGCATCAGTAGTTCATATGAATAGCAAAATTCTGGGTTTTTTAAAAAAAAAAACTACCAAGCACTTATGTAAACAAAAGGAAGGTAAACTGATCAATTATGAAAAATTCTCCTTTATCCTTGTGATTTGAGATATTCTGTATGCAATTCCCAAGAGATGTGATTTACAGTTTTCACTCTGAAAGATGTTGCAGCAGTGATAACACCCCTTTAATTAAAGATCACTTTCCATTTCTTATTCTCTTATATCTATGCTATTTAGAAGTCATTCTGTAGTGTAAATTCACTTTTTGCTTACTACTGCCATTTTACACCATGTTGTATTGGAAAAACAAGTCTTTGTAGATAGACATAATGTATTGCTTCTCTCTTCTTCTTACCTCTCCAAAGTAATTTTTCCATTTTAATTTTTGTCAAGTTTGTTAAAAATTGATTGATCTGTGCCAACTAAAAACACAAGGTACTTATGAAGTGAAATAATTATTTTATTTAAAATATACTAGCTATAGCCCTAACCAATTTGGTTCAGTGGATAGAGCATCAGCCTGCAGACTGAAGGGTCCCAGATTCGATATACTTTGGTTGTAGGCACATCCTCAATAGGGGGAGTGCAGGAGGCAGCTGATCAGTGTTTCTTTCTCATTGATATCCCTCTTCCTTCCTCTCTGTAAAAAAAACAATAAAAATATATATATACTAGCTATAAAGAAGCAGTACCTGGAATTCATAAACATGCTTTTTTGAACATTAACATCTTATCAAAACATTGAAATGGTGATATATTCATTGGCCTTACCACATTATCAATGGCTTAATACTTTGACCATTTTTAAATTGCACAGGTCTAAATCTAGTATGTATCTGTTAACTAGAACACTGAGTGTTTAACTTCAATTTCTCCATTAAAGCTGCTTCCTAATATTATTCTTATGCTTTATATTAACTATCACAAATAATAAATATAACATTATTCTTGAAATGTTTTAAATCTGTTGTGCCACAGATTCCACTAAAGTTTTGCTGGGTCCAAACAGAAACCAAAATATCAAATATTAGGCTGTTGACAGTAGTAGATCAAAAGGGGAAAGAAAAAGATATCTAATGCACTGTGTATTTTAGAAAAAGATACCTAAGCATATTTTTCAAGGATAAAACACTACTTTGAAAAAGCATAAAGGAACTATTTCAAATGTGATTTGCATAATACATCTGAAAAAAGTACATTTAATGTTATTGTTCCTGTGTTTCTTTTGTTAAAATTTGATTTTTACTTTCAAATAAACATATAATTTGTGAAAATTGCTGTTAGTAGACTTGTTTCCTTTTTATTACTTATATTTCCCTTTTCATCCACATATGGCAATAGCCTTGAGAAGGAATAAAGATAAAATTTATATTTTTAAGCAAATGTTGCTTCAAAAAAAACACTATTTGATGGAAAGGAGGGTTCTATTTCAGTGGAGATTGGAGCAAAATAATAATTGGATTAGAGGGTCACAAACAACCATTGGATTTTTTTATTTTGGCAATATACAAGTTAAACTGTAAAATAGTCTCAATGGACAACCTATACTTTTAAATTTTTTTAAAAAGTCAAAATATTTCTTTCTTTTTTTAATATTTCTTACTTTACATTTTTCCCCTGCAATAATAAGTTTTCTTGAACTAAACAAAATAGAAAAGCAATTTGCTCACCTGATCATGTTTCTCAGTACACTGTTAGTACTTCAGTACACCTAATTTGAGTTTTAAGTTTTCTAAACTTAGATTTCTAAAAGCCTAAAAAATCTTAAGTTTAAATTTTAAAAATTGATTTCAGAGAGAAAAAGAGAGGGAGAAAGAGATAGGAACATCAATGATGAGAGAGAATCATTGATCAACTGCCTCCTTCATGCCCCTTTGGGGATAGAGCCCGCAACCTGGGCATGTGCCCTGACCAAGAATGGAACCGTGACTTCCTAGTTCATAGGCCAACGCTCAACCACTGAGCCATGCCAGTTGGGCTAAATTTTTTTTTTTTTTTTGTAGAAAGTAACTTTCATTACTTGAACAGATTAATTCAGAAAAGTTTGTGTTTTTTCTTGTTTGTTTTTTTTTAATATATTTTATTGATTTTTCACAGAGAGGAAGGGAGAGGGACAGAAAGTCAGAAACATCGATGAGAGGGAGACATTGATCAGCCGCCTCCTGCACACCCCACACTGGAGATGTGCCCGCAAGCAAGGTACACGCCCCTGACCGGAATCGAACCCGGGACCCCTCAGTCCACAGGCCGACGCTCTATCCACTGAGCCAAACCAGTCTCGGCCAAGTTTGTGTTTTTTTAATGTGACTGATCTATGCCAGGTAGCTATGCTGAAAGAAATAACTTTTAATACAGCTGTTTGGTTTTTTCATGTTTTGTTCACAGGGAGGATAGAAAAAGAAATTCACAGCACATTTCTGTTATTTTGTTGACTCCTCTGTGTATAGAAACTGGCATATTCAACTTAGCATAATGGTTCAGAGCACAGGCTCTAGAATTAGGTTGTCTGGATCCCAGTGCCACATCTAGCACTCATTCATTAGCCAAGTGTCTTGCAATTACCTCTCCATGTATGCCTCCTTTCCTCATTGATAAAGTGGAAATAATATAGAATCTACCACGTGATTATTCTGAATATTAAATGAATTTGTGTATATACAATTATTATATAGTGTATAGCACATAGAAGCACTATTAGTGTTGGCATTATCAGCAACAGCAGACTCTTCTTGTTAGAGTCATTTTGATAAGTGTTTCTTCCTTCTTAGGTGGTACAGAATTTGGGTGCCTCAACTGTTGGTTTTCCTTATTATTTGCAATTAGCAAGTATAATCTACAAAGGAAATACTGTTTCTTAGAGTTTCTTGCCACTCTTAAATCTACTACTAGGAAAATGACTACTTGAGAGTTAATGGACTTTAAGAAGCTCAGCAGACAAAGAAATCTTGCTAAACAATTGAGCTTGATCTTAATTACTATACCACTCCTAGGTCAGATTTTCTAGTAAATGTAGATTCTTATACCTACTTCTATGTGGAAGAGATTACAGATTCATTCAGAATGCATTTATTGAGGACATACTATGTGCCAGGCAGGCACTGGGCAAGTTACTGGGAATAGTGGAAAACAAAACATAGTTTAGAACCTTAAGAAACCTACAGTGTTTAGTCCGCAGAGCACCTGAGTCATGCCTAAAACAGTCTTGGGAAGCCAGAAGAGCCATCAAGATAAATTAAGCCAAGGAATGAAGAGCAAATAAAAGTTAGACAAAGAATAGTGGGATGGGACACCAGGTAGTCTGCACAACATGTGCAAAAACCACAAAAGAAGAGAGCATATCTATTTTGGAGCATTCTACCAAAGTTCATTATAGCCAGAGTAAGATGTGAGACAGGTATAGTGAATATGAGAGAGTGGAGAGGTGACTAGGGGCTGAGGGTCATGGAGAGTCATCATGGAAACGTTTTTATTAGGAAGGTAACAAGACTAGATTTGCACTTTGGAAACATTAAGGCAGTAGGGAGTGGGGGTGTATAAAGAGTGGATTAAATACGAAATAAATTTAGAACAAGGAAGCAATTCAAAGTCTTTTATAATAATCTAACAAGAGAAGGTGGTTTGTACTTTTTAAAAAATGTTGAAGGTATATAACAGAGGGACCAAACAGTTGGATTATTGGAATGTAATTTGGTATGAGACGGCAAAGACTCTAGACGAAGGGAAGGAACTGACATTTGTTAAGTATCTATTAACCTGGACAGATACTGTTCAAGGTTCTTTGCACAAATGTCTGTTTAAATCGGCATCCAAAATTGGTCAATTTTCCATTTGTGAATGTACAACTTCATTGATATTTATCTTGTTAAAGTGATAATCATTTTTAATTTTTGTTTGCCCATTTAATGAAAATACTAATACATTATCAACTTCCAACCTCTCTGCCTTTTGAAGTAACATTGTAGAGCATAATGGAGCCTTTTCTAATGTCTCAGGGTCATCAACATGGAGAGTGCTTTGATCATTTTTTTGTGTGTGTTTTGGTTGGTTGTTTTTTCATTGAAAAATGTAGCCCCTGCTGGCCCTAAACAAGACTAGTGTTTTCTGAGTTCTTATATCTGCTTTTTAGTTTTTCTTATCTCCTCTCCTACCTTCAGCTCTTGTTGACAAGTATATCTGCCTTCAACAATTCATATGCATATCTTTTAATATGCTGCTTCTAACCAGCTCTGAGCTAGGGAAACATTATCAATCTTGTTAGAATAAATTTAAAATGAGAATAAGAGCAAAACATATATCTGTGGAGCTTGAAGCTCTAATTCTGACTCCTGAGAAGCTCCATTTACTTACTTTTTAGCTTTGCCTAAGTCCTAGAGACCTGAAATTGTTGGACAAGTGACTTCTAGGTAAATAAGGTACAGAGGCCCTGGTATCTATCTACCTGATATCTACCTGTTATCTATAGAGGCCTTTGAGATTTTATATATTCATATATAATTTTCTGCACATGGATTCCAAAATTTCATCCTTCTTTTCTCCTCTTTCTCCCCACCCCCACCTCCTCCTCCACCACTCTCTCACATAAATTGAGAGTAGACATTGGCTAAATAGATTGGTGATATATTGTCACACAGTGATATTAGGGGAAAGGAATGACCTAATTCATATAGATTTTTAATCTGTAGTGTGTGTGTGTGTGTGTGTGTGTGTGTGTGTGTGTATGTGTGTGTGGAATCTTGTAAAGATTTTCCCTTTTAACAAGGTATTTGTCTAATAAGCAAACTCGCAATTGCAGCTTCTCTTCCTGACAAAATGTTTAAATGTATACATTATAAGCAAACGTTTTTTGGTGTTTTTTTTTTTTTAAATGTAGAAGAGTAGAACTGTGAACAAGATGCAAAGCTTACAGCAAAAGACCTAGGGGAAAAAAAGACAAAGCAGTTAAACTGCAGCTAATAAGCATGTTCCAGTTCACCCACCAGAGAATGCTAATATTTCTGTGTAAAACGGTAGCAAATGTAAAAAAATGACAGTTGTCTTTAGTTCCTATAAAAACCAATAGAAAAAAATAATGCTCATCTGTCCAAGGCTAATTGAATTCATATTTTTAAGAATGATTGGAATATGACTGTTTTCCCTGTATGTTCTTTTTTCTATAGAAACACAGTGCTCGGTGCCTATACAGTGTACAGATAAAGCAGATAAACAAGAAGTGCTGTTTGAGCCTCAGGCTAACGATGATATAAATAGAAGTACATCCTGCATCACATCTGTCACACCAAGAAGCCTGGGCCAAGATGAAGAAGACACCTCCTTTGAATCACTTTCTAAATTCAATGTTAAATTTCCACCTATGGACAGTGACTCTACTTTCTTGCATAGCACTCCAGAAAGACCCAACATCCTTGGTCCTGACACGTCTGAGGCTGTGTGCCAGGATAAATTCAATATAGATATCAGAGATGACCCAGGAAACTTTGCTAAAACAGAAGAAACTTTATTTGAAATTCAGAGAGTTGACCCCATAGCTTCAGCTATACAAAACCTTAAAACAACTGACAACACAGAATCCTCAAATCTTGTGAACACTTGTATCAGGACCACTCTGGATAGAGCTCCGTGTTTGCCACCTGGAGACCATAATGCATTGTATGTAAATACATTACCACTTGAGGACCTGTCTCATACACCTTTTCCTTCTCTTGATTCTCCAGGAAGAGCTATCCGAGGACCACACCAGGTAACTGTTTTGCATTAATAAGTATATTATGTGTGGACACACATTTTGCCAAACAGGCACAGATATGCAACTCTTTCAGATTATTGGACATCATTTTAAACTAATGACTAACCAATTTAAACGCCCAATAAAAGATCTAAGCTCTATAATAAATGACATGAAATTATAAAAGATGAATATGGGAAAGCTCTATTATAAAGTACCTTAAAACTTATGGCACATTTTAAAATATACGTAAGCCTTATCCATATCGAGCATGTGTCACTTTCTTAGTCCCTTTACAGAGCTCTTTCACTCAGCATCAGTGTTATAATAGGATTCCTTTTTAAATTTCATACTATGAAACAAATGGCATTTCTTTATTTAACAGTTTGTATAGATCATACTCATCTTTATAAGAATCTGTAATGTTTCATAAGTAAATGATTGCATTATATATTCCCATTTATCAAAATAAGTAATCTGTCTTTTAACTAATAATCCTATTATATTCTCATTTATGCAGTACATAGATTTGTATAGTTCACTTTTGGTTTTGGTTTCTAATCTGGCACTGAAAATGCAGCCTAACATATATTTTTAATAGTCTCTGCATATATATGATTTTAATTAAATACTTTAATGTTCCTAAAACTCTCAGACTTCTTAATGTCCCCCCACCCCCAGTCCACTCCTACCATCTTTTTTATTCAGGTACTATCATGGGATAATTTTTTCAGTTTAAAAAAAAAGTTATTAATGCCTGAAGGCAAGTGAAAATATATAATTGTTAAAATAAACAGACTCTCATGAAAATACAGATTGGTGTAAATGTCTATATAACTTGCAGACATTTGTTTGATTTCTCTTTGTCTTAAACAACTTGATGAATACTCTTTTGCTTTGTAAGTACTCTGATAGGTTATAGACTTTTAAATCAGCATACAAAGGAAGCAACAGCCAACCTGTGGTATATTTTAGTAGTGAGGAAAACTAGGCATCTCTGACAATAAACTTTAATTATAAACTCACTTATGTTCTACTTTGTACCTTATTTCATATTATAGTCTTACTGATAAGTTACTACTAAATGAAGCAAATTAAGCAATTTCATTTACTGCAAGTAGAATTCCTGTGGAGCTGTGAAATGCATCAGTTCCAATGCTTGTTACTTTTTTCTCCATTATATTTTTTGCTTGTTCTTTTACTAGTTAGCCTGTGCATTCATGTTTCAGTAGATGGCATCCTGCATTGTACTTTTGCTTTCTATGATAGAGCAGGAAAACAGCTGGTATGTGATTACAACTTGATGGAAAAGTATTCAGCTTAAAAAATGCAGGAGAATTGGTGTTGAGCTGTCACAAGACACAGTGCATAAGGTTAGATAATTGATATTTTAACAGGAAAGGCAAAATTAGTTGGTTTTAAAAGCCATGATACAGTTTAGGATTGAAAAACTATTTCTTAAGATGGGTTTTTAAAAATATTTTTCTATTTTACTTGTATTAATAAAGCTATATGATAAATACAAAATTCTTGAGTTGAAGTAACAGAAGCAAAATTGTAGTTACATCTTTCAAATTTTTACTTTTTATCAGTCATTATTACTGAACACTTTTTTAATAATGTTCAGCTGTCATTACAAAATCTAAAATATATCTTGCTTATTTTTGCTCTGTGTGACTTTCTTTTCTTCCTACTTTTGCTGAGTCAGTCATTGGGACCCTATCTGAATTTTATGAGGAAATCAAATCTTAATTAATAGCTCCTAACAAAGAAAGATAAATTCGGACTTTGAATATAAATTGCAGTAAAAGATTGGCTCACCAAATTGAGAAGCTAAATTGCTTCTAAGTCTGTTTCTTAGTATTTTATAGATCTTAATAATAATTATTTTAGCATACCTTTTTTATTTATGTCTAAATCAATTTCCCATTAGGGTGGTAGGTAGTAATCAATTGTACTTTCTGTTTAAATTGCAAGCAGTAAAATTTAAATCTAGCTAACTAAACATTTGCTTATATACTCAAAATTATTACTGCTTCTTTATCATGAAAAAGATTTTTTCAAAAATTATTTTAAAATGTATGTTTCAGAAATTACTGTTTTTTGTAATAAAATTACCACTTCTCACAAAAGGAATTGAGTCAGTGTTATTATTAGCCCTCCATACTATCTAAATGTTTTAACTAGTGATAGATATACTGTTTTTGTAAATGATTGGCTAACTAGAGTGAAAGAGATTGATTGAAGGAATGAAAACTAACACTGTATTAAATGTTGAACTAGGCTATTATTTTAAAAACATATTCGTAATAGGAGCACAAAGGTGTCTCTTTAAATTGACTTTTTGAGGCAATTTTCCTCAAACTATCAGAATTTAGCTATTCATCTCTGCAAGGTAAGAAAGCAAGTTTAAAAAATAATTTGGCTTGCAACACTTTAGGAAAAGAGGATAGTCAATCAACAAGTATTTATTGTGCACCTCCTATGGAGCTAAAAGGCTTTTCCTTGCCCTCCTAGTATTTTTTTTTAAACAAATAAATTCAGTTATTTAAGGGTGTTGTCCCTGCTTGTAGTTTTATTACAATTTTCTATAAGTCTTTAATTAGGTAACTATTAATAGGTTTCACTTTATTCAGCCACTAAAAGGAATAAAGAAGGCCAGACTATGCACTATATAACAGGAGCAAAATAAGAAAGAATAAATCAGGTGTTAGATTTTGTTGAATGATTAAATGTTTGTAGTGTGTTTTCTTATATATATATTATATATATGTATATATATGCATATATGCAGGGGTTTTTTTTTTTCCAGAAAAGAAGGGAATGAAAGAGAGAGAGAGAGAGAGAGAAACACCAGTGATGAGAGAGAATCATTGATGGCTGCCTCCTGCACACACCCCCACCGATGATCTGATCGACCCCACAATGGGTATGTGCCCTTGACTAGAATCGAACCTGGGACCCTTCAGTCAGCAGGCTAATGCTCTATCCACTGAGCCAAACCAGCTAGGGCTAAATGTTTGTGATTTTTTAAAAAAACAAATAATCAGTGGAATTTGTTTAGTAGTTTCAAAGAAAAAAACTTTTCAAAAATGAAAAAAAATTGCATATAATTTATGTATTATGTATTTATTTAAAAGTAGTGAAATTTGAATTTCTCTTCATCACAATGCATTTATATATACATATTATGTCTAGCGGATTATGTATTAATAAAGGCCCTATAATTTAAGGTTTCTATTGTAAAATAGAAAAGGTAGAATTTAATTTTTAAAGTCTCAATTATTAACTGTTGTTCTAAAACTACTGCCTTTGTGGTGCTGGTATTAAAATATGCTGGTGTTAAAGTTGGAAGATTTTTAAATATGTGAAGATAAAGTACATGAAAGTGTATTTTAAGTGATTTTTTAATCACAGTTTAGTTGTACCCCTGACGAAAAAGAGAACTGAGTCATATCTCACACTAACTCTATGGAAAGGTAATTTGCTTTCATATTAGGGAATTCATATATATGCACATACCCATTCAAACTATTTGAATTTGAAATTCAATGAAAGTTGATTTTAAATACAAATAACAGGAAATGTTTTTCTTTGTTTCCTGCAGCCTGTTTGGAAACCCTTTCCTAATCAAGACAGTGATTTATCATCGGTACTAAGTCGCACAGGCTCAGAACTGCATATACCTCGAGTATGTGAATTCTGTCACGAAGTTCTCCCACCATCCATTACTTCCATGGGGGATTTCCTTCGGCATCTTAATTCACACTTTAATGAGGAGACTTAAGACAGACATATCACTGTTCTATGTGATGATTTGGGGTTTGTAATACTATAGATACTTGATTGCAAAGTTAGTTCAAGATCATTTATTGAAAAATTACAGATATTTGAATTTCTTCTAAACTTATATTGTAACCCTCCTTTATTATCTTTTAAAAGATCAAATTGTGTTCATGTTTACAGTGTTTACCATAATTCAAAATTATGTATGTGACTTACAGAATTGTATGACCATAATTTATGTATGCTTCAGCTATCTGAGCTTATTGCTTGGAATCCTAGTTATATCTATTGAATTTGGTGATGTCAAATGTTTCATTTGTTTTCATTAAAATTTTTAAATTATTTATGCTCTATGTGATGTTCTTTTTTAATAGACCTATAATAGAGAATGGCAGACAACATGAGTAGACAATATCTAAATATAAAATCTAAGACATTTGTTGCCCAGTGATAAAATCACTAGTAAAACTATTTAAACACTAAATTTTTTTTTAAATTAATTTTTTTGGTTTTAATTTTTTCTGTGTAGCTACATGATGAAATGAATTAAGTATTTAAAGAGTTACTTATATAGTGATCATTAATGTGTTCTTTGTTCCCGAGAAACAAAATGTAAAGGAAATAAAACACATTTTGGAGAAGTTTATAAAATGTATGTTTTATTTCCAGTTACTTGATAGAAGAGTGATACAGATCAGGTGATATTTTATTACAACTAGTAGCTCACTTTGAATTTTTAAATTATTTTTGAAACTAAAGAAACATATTACATGGGAACAAATCTAAAATTATCCATATTTATTAATTTATATTAGTAATATTCACATTCTTGTTGATAAATTGGTTTCTCATTGTTAGCAGCCTGGTTGATGGCCACTGGAAGACATTTGAGAAGATACCACTTCAGAAGGCTGCAAAATGTTTAAAATGATGCTTCCCCTTCATTTCCTTCCCTGTAATTCTTTTAGGTTTCTCTTCCCACCCTCCCCACCCCCAATTTTTTAAAATGGTTGAGGCATGACTTACATTTTATGAAGTAAACACTGATTTAAGCCTTCTTTGGAACATGTGTTTGGAAAAGCTGGAGGGTTTAGGATGAGGGAATTGGAGCAGGCCCCTGTGCCACAGTGAAGAGCCTTAACTTGAGGAAGGATGAGAGCAGTGCCTCAACTTCTCAGGGTGCCACGCACATTACACTGACATCTTCCTCACCCAGGTGACATAGTGGTTATTAGGTATTCACTGTGAAGGTGTCTGAGACATGTACATCTTTCTTTCATTGCCACTGGGTCTGAATGGAAATGCCTAGACAATTATCCCAGGCTCCCCCTCCCCCCAACCTCCACCCACCCAGCCTCCCCTCTCACTTCTCCTCCCACCCCATACACACACACACACACACACACACACACACACACACACACACAATTAAAAGTAAAAACACTTCAGTGAGTACCAGCCAGAATATACCACTGTACCTATCGCGAAAGGGGATTCTTTTTCTTCCTCCTTTTCCGGAAGAGGAAAAGCCCCTCTCACACAGCTGACTCCTGGCAACCCAAAGCCATGACAGCCCAGAAAGGGACTCCAATGACAGTGTATCGTTGACCCCTCTTCACTCTTTTCCCACCTCCACCACGCGTGTAGTAAAGACGGGGAACCCTGGTTTTCTTGTGGGTCCTGGGACTACCAACTTCTGGGGGACAAAAGCCGTCCTGGGCCAGGCGGGAGGCCGCCGGGAGGACAGGCTCCCTCCCGCGCTGCTGCCGGGGCGGCGCTGGCTGCAGCCTAAGGTGGAGTGGGCGCCCCGGCCTCTCCCTCTGTCTCTGATTACTGAGTCGTGCAGGGGCTGCAGCTTGACATCTGCTAAGCGTGGCCGGGTAAGAACAGCTCCCAGGTAAAAAAGCTGCGCACGCGAAACGCTGAGTCTGGAAAAAACACCCCCGCCGAGGCGAGGCAGTTGTGAGCGGGAAGCCTGAGAAGTGGGAGGTGAATGTCCTCGGGAGGGCCCCCCGGCGCAGCTTTCCCCGGAGGCTGAGGCTGCTGCCAGCGGGGACATCTGCTTTCCTACACGCCCGCCTGGCTCACCCCGCCCCCTCAGCCCGGGTTGCGTGGTTATTTCACCAACACGGGGGGGGGGGGGGAGAGCTCGAGGAGGCAGAAAGCGGGTGGGTGGAAGCGCTCGGGAGATGTTCTTCCCACTCCCCACGCCCCCTCCTTTTTCTTTCACTTCTTTTAACCTTCAAGGTAAAGACTTCATAAAGGTGAACGCTGAGCGCGTCCGCCGGCCCCGAGGCCCGCCTTCTGGCCCGCGGGCCTCGCGGGTGCGGGGCCTCGCCCTTGTCCCCGCCCTCCCCGGGGTCGGGCCGGGTTCCGGCGGCTCCGCGGGGCCGGCCGGGAGCACCCAGCCCGTGGCGCCTTCCCTCCCGGCTGCTGCTGCCGCGACAGCTGCTTGTAGCCACAGTAATTAGACTGTCAGTGCTCGTTAGAGGAGCGCGGGGAGGACGCGCGCTGACAGCAGATTCCGAGACTCCCCGGTTTGTTAATTTCTAGGAGATCTTTAAAGCATTAATTGAGGTCTCCCCAACTCTCCTCTCCCGTCCCTCGCCCAGCTCCTCCCTTCCCAGAAGTATCTTAAAGGAGAAGAGAATTCTCTCCGCGTGGGGAAGCGGTGTTTCCCGCAAAACCGCAAGTCCGCCTCCGACTCACGCACGTCCCTCCTGTTTTCTATCTGCCTGGAGCTGCACACACGCATACGCGGGAGGGTGGCTCGGCGGGGGCCTCGTCCAAATGGGAGCCAGATTGCATTTAAAATAATAAAATAATAATAGTAATAATAATAATAATAATAATAAATACACTAAGAAGGAAGGGGGGGGCTTGGGGAGGGAAGCAGAAGTCGGGAAGAAAAGAGAAAAGCAGCAGGCTGATTACGAGGTGTCAAAACTGCCAGGAGCAAGAAGGTGATAGCAATCAGGGGTGAGAAGAGTGCGGCATTCGTGCGGGGCAACTAATTATCCGTCTCATTTGAGAAGAGCAGCATTTGAGGCAGCAGCGTTCGCCTGCTGAACGGTGACAGATTGGCGCGGAGGAGAGGGGAGGTGTTAAAACAATGGAGCCGGGCGCGCGAGCGCTGCTGCATGCTAATCAGCCCTCCCTCCGCCTGCCTGCCGCGCTCCCTCCTTCCCGCGGCCTCCCTCCCTCCCTCCCCCGCGCTCCCTCCTCCCGCCGCCGGCGCTCCCTCCCTCTCCGCGGCCCGCGTCGCCGCCGCCGCCGCCCGCGTCCTGCTCCCTCGCTTTCCCGCGCGTCCTGCCCGCCGCTGGCAAGGGGAACCCGCCGCGGCCCCGCGCCCCGCGCTCCCCTCCCCCGCCACCCCAGCCCACCCCAGCGGGCGCCGCTCGCGGGCCCGGGCCGCGGAGGCCACCCGTGCCGGCGCGCCTGGGGCCGGGCCTGACCGAGGGCCCCGCGTCGTGGCGCCACGTCTTGGAGAGGAAGACGGGAACCTGCGCGGGTGGATCGCACGCGCGGAGCAGCGAGCGGGAACCTCGGCGAACTCAGGAAGGGCCGGGGGCCAGGCAGGGGGAGAGAGGAGGGGCCAGAACCACAAAGCAGGTCCCTGGACAGAGGGCAGACCCTGGATCGGGCCCCGGAGCGGTGGCCACGACCTCGGCTTCCCGCCCCGCCCCGCCCCCAGTCGGCCGGGGAGCAGCGGCCAGCAAAGTCGCCCAGGTTCCTTGACCTCCTGCAGACCCCCAAACCTTTCTCCCCTCCCCCGTTTTCCCCGGCGCAGGTCAGAACTCTACTACTAACTCACGGTTTAGTAAGCCCCGAAGGAAGGCAGATAGGCCTGTGCTCCCAAGGCTTAGCCTCCTGACTTAAGGAGCTTCTAGATCCCGCGCAGAAGCACCCTGAAACTGCCCTAAGTGAGCTAAACTCCTTAAGAAACCGGCCACCCCCCCTCTACCTCAGAGTCTTGGAGGCCTGAGGGGGTCAGGATTGCTGGCTCTGAGCTCTGGCCTGAGAGAAGTTGGTCAAAACAGGGCTGTGGCTGCCCCTGGACCGAGAATCCATCAGAACCTGAAGCCCAGGACCTGTGGTTTGGGATATAATTTCCTCCTACTTTTTGAGTTTAAAAGCTGATGAGCTTACAGCTTTTGCCTACAATACACTTTTATTCTTACATTTTTACTATTACAGACCTAACATGAACTACCCTTAAAGATTTTAAAAACATGGAAACATTACCATTCTGATGGTTTGAGTAGGTTAAAGGAAACACAGCTACAGAGAACTGGGAGGATTTAGACTGAATGAGAATGCAATTCCTTCTAATGGGCTCCCTGTTATTTAACTAACCAGGTGTCTAAATTAACATAAACTTCCTTCCCTGGAGCCATAGATGGAAAAGGAAAGCAGCTGAAAAACAATCCATGCTTTATAATTTTTTTCCTGTAGACCTTTACCATTGCACAACTTCACACACACAATTGTTCCTCTAAACCAATTTAAAATGTGAAGATTTGATAAAACTGTCATGCATATTGATACTCTTCTCCCTACCCTTCAGTTTGTAATGTTTCACAATAAAAGTACAACACAAAAAAGTAAAAATCACCTGAAAAGATTTGGGTTTTTTTTATATCACCATGATTGACCTAGTTATGTGGATTCTAGACAAGCACACAGCAAGCATTTCTCCTTTTAGAATATGCCTCAGCACACCAATACAATGGCTGAATGTAAAATTATTAGGATCAACTGAAATAATACAGGATGTTTAACAGTTTTTAAATTGAAAATTCTTAAAAGACTTAAATTAAGCACTGTGTAAATAAATGTTAATTCTTTTTGGTTCCCACTCTGGAAAACCACTGAGCAGGCCTCTCTGTCCTCACTGCCTCACAGACTTTTCAGTGCTGGAGTAGGGTCTGGCATTGAAAAAACTCCCTGGCATCTGAAATTGTTAATATAGCAACCTATGTAACAGAGGAGGAAATTGCCTTTACATATTTATTAACTTAAACTTGAAGACTCAGATGCACCTTCAGCATCAAAATTAAGCAATGTATTAACTATTCTAATCAGCCTTTCTTTCATTAACCCATTCTATACAAGCAAAGTATCTCTCTGAAGCAATGAGTTCAAATAAATTTAATTCAATGCCATGTTACGTGATATATTTCTAATAGTTAATCAAATTTGTTACCTTCCAACAATTTGGTTGTTATGGGTTTAGTGTAATTTCTCCTCAGTCTTTAGACTTCACAAATTTGCAAGATTGTTTTAATGGTGCATTTACAGTTAAGTTTTTATTTGCACATAAGGACAAAAAGGTGAAGTGAAATTTGGTCCCGGTGGAAACCTGTTAGGTTCCCTGAACATATGGCTCATTGGGCTGTTACTTCCTTTTTGAGATCATTTTCCAAGATTTTTTTAATATATACATCAATTTGACATCAGTTATAAAGAAAATATATTGGCTTTGAAGATGCCTCCACCTGGGGCATATCTCTCAATAACAAACCACCTAGTCAGGTGTACCCCTGCATGTACAGGTTTCCAGTCTCCAAGAACAAGGCATAAACTGAAACCAGTCAGAACTGACAGTTGATTTACACTGTCTTTGAAATTAGGTGGTTCTTTGGATTCTTAGACTGCCACAATGATTTGATTAATAGTTTCGGGCTGATTGCTTAAATTTCTTGTCGGAAAGCTATGCGTTTGAAATCCACAATATTACAATGATTTTTCTCAGTAGATCCAAGTGATATAAGTCTCATTTCTTGAACGTGTGTGGTGCCAGCTTAAGGCTTAAGGGGGAAATCACAGCACATTGAAAAAAGATGTAAATGTTCAACTGGTATAAAAAAAGGGGAGGGGGGCATGATAAAACATGTGCCTATTTCCATTAAGCTTAATTTACTATTCAAAACAAGTTTTTCCTAATAAGCTCTATTGTTTCTTTCTGTTTTGTAAAATTTAATATGTGTGAGACAAAAACCAGATTCAGAATGTGAATGAAGTCTGTTTAGCGAAAGCTTGTTGGAGCTTACAGTTCAAGGAGGACCTCAAATTAAAAGACATATCACCTTATAACACAGATAGGATCTGGGGAAGCAAGTTTCTTAGGTCAGTTCTAGAAGCAGTTCTAACTCTTCCTCCAGCCTTAGAGATCCTCATGGATGAATTTGTAGATTTAACATACAGAAAACACTAGAATATTCAAAAATGGTATATTTACTAAATATCTTTAGTTTTTGCTCTATTTCAGTCCTCTTCTTTCTGAGGTCTCAATCCCCAAATAGGACTGCAGCATAAATGCTTAAACATTGCATCTCCAAAGCATGGAGTCAAGCCTCACCATTACGGCCAAACCATAATGTTCACTTTTTTTAATAGTCCAAATTCTAAACCGAAGTTATAATAGGGAAGAAAAAAAAAAGCAAGCCAGTATGAACTGGAAGTGAGCCTATGTATTTTCCAAACTGTTAAATTGAAACTAAAACATTTTCTACACCAAATATTTCATTGGGGTCAAAAGTTGGACCTTTGTCCTATCTGTGGCAGGATTGTTTGTCTTTAGGTCACTTTTCCAGAGTACTTTCATCTGTTTGTTCAACCTCTTGTGCTGAACTGGTCTCCCTCATTTGAATATCCCCTTGGAATCTGGAATTCCTGGACAACTGGAGTGTGCCCAGGCCTCCTTTGCTATTTGGGGCTATATCATGAATAACTTTTAAAAATATCTTGCTACCCTAGCTGTTTTGACTCAGTGGGTAGAGCATTGGCCTGTGGACTGAAAGGTTCCAGGTTTGATTTCAGCCAAGGGCATATTCCTGGGTTGTGGGCTTGATTCCTGGTAGGGCACGCACAGGAGGCAGCCAATCAAAGATTCTCTCTCATCACTGATGTTTATCTTTCTCTCCCTCTCCCTTCCTCTCTGAAATAAATAAATAAATAAATATTTTAAAGATATCTTGCTTTTCTCCTTGGAAGCAGTGTAGAGAATAGGAATTATTGCTTATTAATTAATTCAAAGCATAACTGCCTTAGAAATAACACAGTCTTAAAGACTGCATAATACAACATTTTTGTGTGTGTGCAATAAATAAATAAATAAATAAATAAATAAATAAATAAATACTGTCTAAACTTTAGACTCTAAAGGGAATAAATGAGTCCTTCACATCCACTCAAATAGGTAGAACCCACCTCAAGTTCTTCAGCCTTTCAATCCACTATTTTTTCCCTTAATAATCCCTCACCTCAAAAAAGGATACACTTTTTTTCATTGGCTTTGTACTTGGTTTCATATGAAGCTTAAATCATTATGTCAGAAGTCTTTTGTATACAGAGACTAACCAATATGCTAAACCAATGAGACAGTAGGGAGCCTGACTATATCTGACCAGTGAGTGGGGTGTCTTTTTAGGAATTATCCATCTATCACCAGAATGTAGGCCCAGAATATTTCTGCTGGGAGTGAAGCAGTATTTCTCATGCCTGCCCCAATGAGGGAACAGCAAGTGTTGGAATATATTTTTGAAGTCTGAGATCCCAACTAAGGTAGGAGAGGAAGTAAAAAGTAAACCAGCATGAACTAGAGTGCGTCTATGTATTTTCCAAACTAATAAACTAGAAGTAAAACATTTTCTATGCCAGATACTTCATTTGGGTTAAGAGTTGGCCTGCACTTGTCTAGAGATAACCTTGAGGCTCAGGAGGAAGTCTCCATGCTATATTATCTTTTCAACTGTTGATAAATCTACTCTGGAAATAGCTCTCATTAGATAAATAATTTCTCCTTTTTAAAGTTGTTAAATAGCACTAATCGCCAGTGAGAAAGGGGCATTATGCAATGACAAGCAATTGGCTTAGAAGGAAGGCAAGCTCACTGGGAATCCAGAGGATCAGTAAGGGTGATAAAGCTCCCTCGATAAAGCTTCTCTAGCCCGGACTGAGGAAGAAAAGCAAGCAGCAGGCTTCCTCTATTAAGCAGCTTTCTCTCTCTCTCTCTCTCTCTCTCACACACACACACACACACACACACACACACACACACACACTGCGGCACTCCAATATGCAAAGGCCCACTGTTTTGTTTGTGTTTTTTTATGCTGAGGTTTTACCGTTGGCATTGTGAAAGTCTTTTCTTTCAGCAGCGACAAGGCCTGGATAAGATCTATTTGTAGGTTGGGGCACTTGATGAATTTCAGAGCAGATTGTGCGCTACCCTTCCGCCTTTAAAGTTTTCAAGGTCCAACTTTTTCTTGTTTTGTTTTCAAAATAAATGCCAATGAGCAATGAGGCCCTATAGTCAGAGTTTAGAGAAAATGTATACTCCTGACATGGGAGTACATAGTTACTTCCACCCTACTTCCAGGCCTGCTATGGTACCCTCCCCTGGCCTGGAAAGGAGCCAACTCGGGGAGGAATGCTGGCCCATTTCAGTCAACCACTTCCTCCCAAACTAAAGGACATTTCCAAGCATTTCAGTCAGTTCTTTTTCTCCTTTACCCTATAAGGTGCATGGAAAAGTATGCTGTGGGGTTGACTCATTTCCTTTCCGAGGCCACGTCCCAATAAAAATGCCCCAAGTATCCTCATTGATATGCATCACAGCTTAAGCCTGCCTCCTTGCATAGTTTCTTCAATGAAGTACTTTTTAAGTTATGCTACACAGATTTAGCAAATAAAAATACGAGATGCCCAGGTAAAATTGAATTAGAAGTAAACAACAAATAACTTTTAGTGTAAGTATGCCCTACGCAATATTTGGTGGCCCTACTTTTTTAACACATCATTGACTGTGAAGATGTGGAATCAAGTCTTACCAGCTTTTCCTTCTTTTTCTTTTTGTGGGTTTGATGGGGGGTGGGGGTGCGGGCGTGTGATTAGGTGTAGAGCAAACATCCTTTTTTTGTGCCTGGAATTTTCTTCCTTCCTTCCTCACTCCGCAGCCAGCCTCGGGGCCTCTGAAGCATCTCTCCCTCAGCCTTTGCTGTACCTCCTACCCCCACCCCCCTCGCATTGGATTATACGCAGTTTGGTGTTGTGTTCCAATGTGTTTGTGTAGTCTCTGAACACATAAGGTGAGCTTCTCAAACCGAGAGGGCGGATCGCATCCCTTCCTCCCTCGGGAGAGGGCCCTGCTCCCGCCCGGGCGGCCACCCCGGACCCAGAGGCAAAGGGAAACGGAGACGCGGGCGCTGGGCCCGGGGCACCGAGCGGGGAGGGGGGGACCGGGCGGGCGTCCGGCCCCTCCAGCCCGGCCCCGCGGCGGGCTCAGCCTGCGGCCTGGCCGGGGCCTCCTCCCCGCCGGCGGCCTCCTCCCCGCCGGCCTGTGCAGCCTGCTGCCTGGCGGTCCGGCCCGCGAGCCGCGCAGCGCCCGGGGCCGGCGAGGCCGGGGACGCCGGGCTCCCGGCCCGGAGGCGCCCAGGCCCTTCCCGCTGCGCCCGGCCCGCGGGCGATCCTGCCCCCACGTGTGGCCCTGAGGGCATTAATAGGAATATCTTGTTCTGTTTGTTTTGTCTCCTGGGAGCCACCGAAGCTGTGGGGTTTTTCTCTTCTTCTTCTTCTTCTCCTTTCTGTCTGTCTGTCCTTACACCAAATGCAGCTCTGCGGGCAGACGGGCTGGAAGGTGCGTGAGAGCGAGACACCTCCCAGAGCGAGCGGCTCGGCCCGGGAGGCAGCGCCTGTTTTCCTCCCGGTTAACCGCGTCAGGCGCAGGGCCGAGCGGGCCCACGCCGCTGCTCGAGGTGGGTCGAACTCCTGCTTGGTTGTTGGGTGGTGTGTTTGTTTCCTTCTGTGTCTACAAAGGCGCCTAAGTGTCAAGATGGGAGGGAGGGCCGGGAAGGGGCAGGGGGGCTGCTCAGGGGCCTCTTCCGTTGTCTGACGGCCGGTGGGTTCCTGCGAGAGGAGGAGGACGGTCCTTCCTGACGTCCCGGCAAGGCAGGGGGAGAGAGCGGGCGGTGGGGGCGGTTCTGGCCAGGCGCGCTTCGGTGAACAGGGGCTGAGCTTCCCAAGCAGGACGTGTGCATTAATGAGGAAGCCCATGAAGTAGTGATCACAAATCCAGTCTCCATTAGGGCCCCCTGTCCCAAGGACTTGTTGCCTCCCGGGTGGTGCTCAACTCCCAAAATGCATTCTTGGGAGGCCCCCCACTCCTCCTGAGCGATGCCAGAAAGGTGGGAGCTGCCTGGGCTGCTGGGTCCTCGGCACCGTGCGACCCACGTCATTTGTCAACGCACCATCAACGTAACAACCCGATTACCTCACACTCACAGCTGAGCTGAGGAGCCCGAGATGATGTGACGAATTGTGAGATCGCAGTTGCATTGTTTTGGATTGCTAATTAAAAAGGGAAAAGAAAAAAGAAAAAAAAGCAAACCCCATGACTCTAGATATAACAACTGAAAATACCCACAAATTATTTAATAAATGAAGCGTCTAACAACTTTAACACTTCCCGGTCGCCTTGTAAATAAATGTAATTTGAGGTAGATTTTTTAAATCTTCCACCTAAACAGTGAATTCATTACGCGCCATTCAGATCTCTGGATGCCTATGGACTTCTTGGAATTAGGTGTTAAATAGACAAAAGTGAACCAAACCGCCTTTAAAAGCACAGCATGACCATGTAATTCTTTTTCCAGTTTGTGGTAAAAAATGATGAAACTTCTTTCCAAGTAGCTATCACCCAGATTTAGTGTGAAAAGTAGTGTAATTGTAATTCACGCCATCAGGGTCTATCGCTGATAGACGATCAGCTGTTCTGTTGTGGGGAGAGGCTTTCTTTTCAAATAGGAAAGCTGCCAAGTGCTCTGCGATACCTCCAGCAAGCTTATCGGATTGAGTTCAGAGCCAAAACAGCAGCTGCACACATATGCAAATTGGCAATTAATAGTATAACATTCTGGGAAAAAAATGTTTTAAAAAATGTTCTTAAGGATATAGAAAGAAGCTACCTGAACGTTAACCTTAACTGTAACTGGGGCTTCTAGGATGAATGACTAAGGATTAATTACCCTCTGGAGAGGACTTGCTCTTTATTGCCTTCCCTCCAGCAGATCAAGTCTTTGTTGTCTTGCGGAGTTTTGTTTCCTGGAACACAACAATGGACTCTACAGGAAGAAGTTTCGAAATAACTAAAAAGCCCTTCTTGTACTTTGAGTCCAGAAAAGAGGGAAATGAAGTCCTTGCCACTGAGCATCCTTTCTAGACACAGAGACCACGAAGGGAGAGCTTTAGCATTCCCGCCAAGGTCATTCTGTTCTGGATGTCATCTCCTTCCACTCCAGCTTGCACTAGGAACAGCTTCAGGTCCTGGGGTTGCTGCCTGATTTCTGTCTGTCTCTTCCTCCCATTGACAGGAATGCTGCTTGCATGCTACACGCAGCAGTTTGCAGAAATCCAGCAAGATTTATGGTTTCTGTTGCCCAGCATGTATCAACACAACACTCTCAAATGTTTAAAGGAAAAAAAAATCATCTGACTTGGTTAAATTTCTCAACATTCTGGTCCCCCCACCCACCCCACCTCACACACAAGTGCACCATTTCCCTGATACAGTCATACAATAGTTGTGACTGGGATTAGGTTGACAACCTCAACCCCTAAAAGGGCCAGGCTGGCGTTCTCTCAGCAGGTTCTCCCTAATGCTTTGAGCCTTTCTCTCCCTCTAGCACAGGGGTGGGGTGATTAGCAAATGTTTCAGATAATCTGTGAATTCGTAATAGTCCTATTTCCAAGGTTGAAGATCGGCCTATTTCTGGGATATGGCAGGTTTCCGAGACATTTCTGTTGGGGGTTTTACAGAGTTTGAAATTTGGGTCAGGATCCTGATTCTCTTCAATGTGTAAGGGTGGATAAGGTTTATTTTGCTTTATTTTTCTGTTTGTTTGGGGATGCAATTGTATTAATTGTGGCTGTAACATGGATGAGAAATGCAGAGTTGCCACCATTTTTTTTGCCTTTTTCTCCTTTTATCACCTACACTTCTAGTGTTATTACTTTCAATTTTATTACATATCAAGTGTGACTTTAGATTAAAAACATTATTTTTCTTAAACCCTAGGGACACTTAGAATCCAAGACAAGTTTTGGATTATGAACATTCTACTTGAAAGGATACTGTACACTTTCATTGCCAAGTTTTGAAGCTTGAATACCAAATTTTTAATAGAAAATTCACCCATATTGAATTTAAATATATTTATTTATATTTCTTGGGGAAAAAAGATTTTGGATAACTGTCAATTAAACATCCAGTCTGATTAGAAATACAGAAAAATTTGAATCCTTACTTAGGAGGACAAAATTCCTTCCTCTAAATAACCAACTCTGTGTCCGAAGAATGTACTTTTCTGAATATTTATTATTGACAGAACTGTTTTTGTTTGATTCCAATAGAAGTGTCCTATGTTCTAAAGATCATGAGGTATGGGAGAAAAACTGTTAATCCTAAATTTTATTCAAAACTAAGGTATCATTTTTCTTGACTTGTGATTAAATTTGAATACATTGTTGGGCTTCTTTTTTTCTTGTGACTGAATAAAAAGTGGTTTAAAATGATGCAGCTAGTCAGTTGAAAGTTGCTCTTGAATAAAACAGAACAATAGGAATGCCAACTTTCTTTCTGTCTCTATAACTTCATTAACATGGCTGTATAGACATTTGCATGTAAAATGTAGTTAACAAAGATTATACAGAAGTAAATTTAGTTCTTTAGTGCCTACCTCTATGGTAAAATCAGACCATTTGGCAGAGTTTGAAGTCTTCCAAGAAGCCTGGTTTCCACCTGGAAAATAAATTACTAAATTTGAATGTGTTACTTATACTATGGTGAGTTGTCTATCTGTTACATTTTATTTTAGTGCATACACTAGAAGTTGTATTTAGAGTTTTCTAAAATTGTCACCTGTCAAGGTAGAAAATTATAATAATATAATTATATCCAGAGAAAAGTGTTCTGACTTTAGATTCTTTTGGTACTGGTACAAATATGATGCATTTTTAAAAATTCAGAATCTTTGTCACAAGTTCATTGAGTTAGAGTAGCTATAACTGTTACAACCAAAGTTTATTTTCTTTGCATTTTTAAAAAATATATTTTATTGATTTTTTACAGAAAAGAAGGGAGAGGGACAGAGAGCTAGAAACATCGATGAGAGAGAAATATCTATCACCTGCCTCTTGCACACTCCCCACTAGGGATGTGCCCACAACCAAGGTACATGCCCTTGACCAGAATCGGACCTGGGACTTTTCAGTCCACAGGCTGACGTCTATCCACTGAGCCAAACCGGTCTTGGCTCTTTGCATTTTTTGATGCATAGATAATGTTATGCACAAGCTTCAATGAAACCCATTATGCACCATTGCAGTGTCTAGCTGACTTAATATTGCTCCATCTTCAAGTGGAATTTCACCTCTAAATATTCTAAGAGTTTGCTAAATATACAATATTTATCAAATCATTGTTGTAGTCTCAATTCAATATATCCCACTGTTTTAAATTATAAACAGTTTGCTTTATAAGAACTATTTTGATTAATCAAAGATTCCAGGTGGTATATCACAAAGTATCATGATGTGATGGTGGTGTGATGTCATAGATAGTGAAGACAACACTCAATTAACCTATCCAGAGAGAAATTACGTTTTATAATGCTGTCGGTGCATACAGTGGGAGGAGATGAAGATGTGGGAACATGGCTCAGTAAAAATTTACAACCACAGCTAGTGAAAAGGGGAAACTGTGTGTCTCGTTAAAATGTATTTGTAGCTTTTTCTTCATCTGAAAGGAGAGTGCATAATTTCCTAAAGGAAGTGGTATTTCTTTCTGACGTGTACACTTTCTAAAAACAGATGCGGTGATGCAACTCTGTACGAAACTCAAAAACTTTATAGTTCACTCCACTATATGAAAATATATCTAATTCCTATACTATTTCCGTAATAATTACGTTTTACAGTTGTCATTTTTATTCTAAAATGCTTTGTGAATCCAAATAAATATGTAATAGATACCACCTTCTGTAGGAGTGGAAAGAAAAAAAATTGTCTTCTATTTAAAGGTGCTTATTGGGGCAATATGTTGTTAAAATATTATATGTTAGCATGGGGCATTTGTTTTGAAGAATTTATTTGGAGAACTCGATACATTATCTATACAATGAACTGAATTGGAGAAACTTTACTTAAGATGAGAAAGGGTAATATTTTTAGAAAATTATGCTTCTAGGACACTTATTTGTCCATTAGATTGTTAGTCTAAGAAGTGATGGTGATAGAATAATAATTTCTTGCTTAACTTCTTTCTTTGTACTAGACACTTACACGCATAAACCACAATTCATTCATAATAACCACCTTATGAGACCAGCATCATCATCTTTATTTTATTGAAAATGCAAACGAGGCTATGTTTAAGTCACATTGCTAGTAATGGATGAGCCCCTATGGCCATGGAAATCTAGAGTCCACGATCTTACCACACGAGGCACTTCCACTCTTATGTCTGAGGGACAGCGGCATGAAGAAGGTTAGAAAACCATCCATCCCCTCTTAGAAGTTTATTTTTCCTTTACTAAATCAAAAAGAGTCAATGAAGTCGTCCAGGACTTTAGCAGTGTAGATGAGGTCCCTTTGATTAGGAAGTCTTCATATGACTGGAAACAGGATTGCTTTGGCACATGCATAAAGACTCACGTCCATTCTCAATTTTAGCAATTTGAAGCAGTCAGCTACTCGGACAGTTTTGTATGCATTGCTAAATGCAGACAAAAAAACTGCATTTGCAAAAAGAGGAAACCCAGTTAAACTAGGTTGCAAATTTGGCCCTAATTTAGCGTAGCATTTGTGATACATATAGGTTAGAGTGACATTTATATAATGGTGTGAAATATGAGAAAGTTCCAATGCTAGACACAAAGACTTTTTAAAATTGCTTTTGCCTACTTTGGTTAGTTTAAGAAACAGGAGGAAGAATTTGGTTTTTCAAGTGATGGGAAGCCTTTAAGGATGTTGGAACACTGTTCAGTCCCCTGGGGTTCTGCCTGCTGTACAATTTTAAATGTCTTTTAGCTAAAAAATTGGCCAACAAGGGAAACAGAGATGAAATCTCTTCTCTCTTATCGGGGAAGTGAGACGCAATAGGTGGCTGGCATAGTCCAATTACGATAGTCAAATGAAGGGGTCAGAAAGTCATGAGCATTGCTCTTAGCTATTAGTTCTATTTAACCAAAGTATATATTAAAATTTACTTAGGAGATTTTGTCCTTATGCTCGGTTGTAGACGTAGCTTTCAGCTTAAGAAATACAGCCAGAAATGAGACTAGAGACATACACGATGTTTTGTATAAATGCTGCAATCATGGTACCTAAAACTGTTTCCGTTTCTCCAATGAAGACCACTGGAGGGCAGTGTTTTCTCCTTTGGGAACAGCATCTGGTTTTAGATGGAGAGGCATGGATGTGTTAAAAAGGCACTGGGTTGTGGAAAATCAGTTGCTCTTCTCATTCAGGCTGTGCTTGAAATTTACCCCCTCCTGTTTATATGTTACTCAGGTGCTGCTTATCATATTGCCAGTTACACCTAAAAGAAGAGAATATGCAGTACTGTATTTGTTACTTGGGAGTCTTTTAAAGTTTCATTTTAATTAACCATTTCAGCATTGTGCAAAGTTTGTTCTACATTTTAAAAGTAAATGAAAGAAGGGTAGTTTTAATTAGCTGTTTTGCACTTCAAAATGTCAATATTACATTAATTTTATTTTCAATATAATATGTGTGCCTATGTTTGCCATCAAGTCAACAAGTCAGCTTTTTCTTTCTAGAAAGAACCAATTAAGACTTCTTCTATAAGCAACTTGCTATATTTTATGGTAAGACTTGTTCTCTATGATTAGTGTATGGAAAAAAATATTTAGAAAGTTTTTATAAAAATGATCTATTACTGAGCATTAAATTGTTTTTTGGTGTTCCCAGTAATTAAAAAGTGAAGCTGAATTATGTAATATATTTTTTCAGTAGGAGTAGGGGGCATTTAATCTCTACTTAAATATAGACTGAGTGGCCAGATTATTATGATCTCTGAATGCATAATAATCTGGCCACTCAGTGTGTATCCTATAGAATAAAAGACTAACATGCAAATTGTCCCCTCGACCAGGAGTTTGACCAGCAGACAGTCAGCCAACCAACCATGTCCCCTCCCCTTGGCCAGGCTGGCTGGATCAACACATGCACGAATTCATGCACCGGGCCTCTAATATATAAATACTGAGTATATATCACTTTGAATATATATATAGTGTGTGTGTGTGTATACACACACTAAGTGGTCAGATATTATGCATTCAGAGATCATAATAATCTGATCACTCATTGTATATAATGCTCATTTAATTTTTAATTATAATAGTCATTTGTTTCATTTAAAAAAACAAATATATTTTAGCTCTGTGATTTGTCTAGCAAAAGATTATTTTTTACTTTTTAAAAATAAATCTTTATTGTTCAGATTATTACAGATGTTCCTCTTTTTCCCCCATAGCTCCCCTCCACCTGATTCCCCACCCCACCCTATGTTTTACCCTCCCTACTCCTCCCCACCCCGCCACTGTCTTCATCCATAGGTGTAAGATTTTTGTCCAGTCTCTTCCCGCACCACTCACACCTACTTCCCCCCGAGAATTGTCAGTCCACTCCCTTTATATGCCCCTGATTCTATTATACTTATCAGTTTATTCTGTTCATCAGATTTTTTTATTCACTTGATTTTTAGATTGACTTGTTGATAGGCATGCATTTGTTGTCATTTTGTTGTTCATAATTTTTATCTTTACCTTTTTCTTCTTCTTCCTCTTATTAAAGAATACCCTTCAGCATTTCAGAAATCCTGGTTTGATGGTGATGGACTCCTTTAGCTTTTTCTTATCTGTGAAGCTCTTTATCTGACCTTCAATTCTAAATGAGAGCTTTGCTGGGTAGAGTAACCTTGCTTGTAGGTTCTTGCTGTTCATCACTTTGAATATTTCTTGCCACTCCCTTCTGGCCTCCATAATTTCTGTTGAGAAATCAGTTAACAGTCATATGGGTACTCCCTTGTAGGTAACTGTTTTTCTCTTGCTGCTTTTAAGATTCTCTCTTTGTCTTTTGCTCTTGGCATTTTAATTATGATGTGTCTTGGTGTGGTGCTCTTTGGATTCCTCTTGTTTGGGGTTCTGTGCACTTCCTGGACTTGTAAGTCTATTTCTTTCACCAGGTAGGGGAAGTTTTCAGTCATTATTTCTTCAAATAGGTTTTCAGTATCTTGCTTTCTCTCTTCTGGCACCCCAATAATTCAGATGTTGGTACACTTAAAGTTGTCCCAGAGGCTGCTTACACCATCTTCATATTTTTGGATTTTTTTTTTCTTTTTGCTCTTCTGGTTGGGTGTTTTTTTGCTTCCTCACATTTCAAATCATGAATTTTATTCTCGGGATCCTCTAGTTTACTATTGAATCCTTGTATATTATTTTTTATTTCAGTCAGTATATGCTTAATTTCTGACTGGTCCTTTTCCTTTTTTTTTTTTTTTTTTTGGCATTTATTAAGTTCCTTGAAGGTCTCACTAATTTCCTCAGAGGTTTTTAGAAGTAACCTTACAAATGTGGTTTTGAACTCTATGTCCAATAGTTTGCTTTCCTCTATTTCCTTTATTCATGACATGTTTCTTTGTCTCCACATTGTGGCTGCTTCCCTGTGTTGATAGGGTGGTTTTCTGTGGTAGGTGTCCTATAGGGCCCAGTGGTTCAGCCTCCCCTATCACCTGAAGTGGACACCCTTGGTGCAGCCCTTTGTGGGCTGAGTGCAAAGTCTTGTAGTTACGCCTTGATTGCTGTTGGTACACTGGGAGGAATTGACCTCAAGGCCAATTGGCTGTGAGGACCCACTGTGTCTATAATGGAAGAACTGCTGTGCAGGGGACACCCTATGGGGAAGGATTTGTTTCAGTGGGGCTTTGGGGCTCACTGAGTCTGCCTCTTGAATGACACTCATTCATAAGTGACACTCAGACTAAGTGTCACTTATGTATGTGAGGACTTGAAGTCTGGTGTCATCTCACACTGACCACTAGGTACACTGGCTTCTGGATCTTCAATGGGGTGCAGGTCAGCTACTTTCTGAGGTCACCCAGCAGGAGCTATAGGGAGATATGCAGATTTCTTTCTTTTTTTAAAATAAATCTTTATTGTTCATATTATTACAATTATTCCTCCTTTTCTCCCCATAGCTCCCCTCCTCCTGACTCCTCCCCGCTACCCCCCCCCCCGCTTTACCTCCCCTCCCCGCCATTGTACTCATCCATAGGGGTATGATTTTTGTCCAGTCTCTTCCTGCATGCCCCTCACCCATCTCCCCTGAGAATTGTCAGTCCACTCCCTTTCTATGCCCCTGGTTATATTATATTCACCAGTTTAATCTCTTCATCAGATTTTTTAATTCATTTGATTTTTAGATTCATTTGTTGATAGATATGTATTTGTTGTTCATAATTTTTATCTTTACTTTTTTCTTCTTCCTCTTCTTAAAGAGTACCTTTCAGCATTTCATATAATACTGGTTTGGTGTTGAACTCCTTTAGCTTTTTCTTATCTGTGAAGCTCTTTATCTGACCTTCAATTCGGAATGATAGCTTTGCTGGGTAGAGTAATCTTGGTTGTAGGTTCTTGCTGTTCCTCACTTTGAATATTTCTTGCCATTCCCTTCTGGCCTGCGTAGTTTCTGTTGAGAAATCAACTGACAATCATATAGGTGCTCCCTTGTAGGTAATTAACTGTTTTTTTCTTGCTGCTTTTAATATTCTCTTTGTCTTTTGCTCTTGGCATTTTAATTATGATGTATCTTAATGTGGTCCTCTTTGGATTCCTTTTGTTTGGGGTTCTGTGTGCTTCCTGGACTTGTAAGTCTATTTTTTTCACCAGGTGGGGGAAGTTTTCAGTCATTATTTCTTCCAATTGGTTTTCAGTATCTTGCTCTCTCTCTTCTTCTGGCACCCCCATAATTCTGATGTTGGTATGCTTGAAGTTGTCCCAGAGGCTCCTTACACTACCTTCACATTTTTGGATTATTTTTCTTTTTGCTTTTCCAGTTGTGTGTTTTCTGCTTCTTTGTATTTCAAATCTTTGACTTGATTCTTGCGGTCCTCTAGTCTGCTGTTAGGTCTCTGTATAATATTTTTTATTTCAGTCAGTGTACGTACGTTTAATTTCTAGTTGGTCCTTTTTCATATCCTCTTGGGTCTCACTAAATTTATCTATCTTTTCTAGGAAAGTCTTGAAAAACCTTATAACCATAGTTTTGAACTCTATATCCAGTCATTTGTTTTCCTCCATTTTCTTTGTTTATGATCTCTTCCTTTGTCTCCACATTATCATTGTTTCCCTGAGTTGGTAAAGTAACTATGTGTGCTAGGTGTCCTATATGGCCCAGTAACTCTGCCTCCCCAGTTACCTGAGGTGAACTCTCTTGGTGCACCCCTTTGTGGACTGTGTGTACAGCCTTGTTGTAGTTAAGTCTTGATTGTTGTTGGTATCACTGGAGGGAATTGACCTCCAAGCCTATTGGTTGTGAAGATCAGCTGTGTCTACACTGGGAGAACTTCTGTGTTGGACTCTGCCTTAAGACTTGTAACATTGCAAAAGCTTCTGTGCTAGGCTTGGATGGGGTGGAGTCTCAGGGTTGAGCAGACAGCCTTGGCTTCCCGTCAGCCCCTGGTCTCAGTGTCCCTTGGTAATCGCTGCAGCCTTCTCTGTGCCCAGGGCGCGCTTTCAGATCTCTGCCTTTCTCTAACAGAGCGAGTCCCCACAAGATAGACCACAAAGACTAATTGAATTCAAACAGGCATAAATTTATTACAGATTCGAATCTGGGCTCAAACCTTAGCTGACGCAGCAGCCTGGCTCCTTTCCCCATCGGAGTGCCTGAGTGAGGGCGGCCATCAGCTCTGCCTTTTGGGCAGAGGTCCCATGTCCTAGGGCTTGCGCCCAGATGACAGAGTCTAGGGTGACTACGGCAGCTCCGGCATATCGGGTGCCCTTTTCTACAAAACTGCTTCCATCAGTAAAAAGGGTACAAGCACTGTGGGTGCAGGTGGGGAGCATCATCACTGCACCCTCCAAGCAAGAGAGGTCCCTGAGTAGCTGGCTTCCCTGACCCACAGCTGGGATGGCCCTGCCTGTCATGGGTTTTGAAAGTCCAGGACATGAAGGTTGTAAGACAGCGCTGCATAGAGATGCTTGGTGGTGAAACGCAGGCAATACACCGGACTGCTCAGGGGTGTCGACGTCAGCGGGAAGGCGTGTAGGCAGGCCCTTTGGCGCCAGTCCCACAGTCGTACAACCCCGTAGTAGGAGGAACCTGTGGCCAGTAAGTGGTTCTCATCTGTCTGCAAGTAGTACAGGGTGCTGTCGTGGGGCTCCTCCCACTCCATGACACACTTCCTGATGCTGGCTCGGAGGTCCTAGTATCAAACATAGGTGTCATAGCCACAGGACAGGAGCGTGAAAGGGGACCCATACATGAGGTCCAGCACCCTAGCCCCTGGGGGAAAGTCACTGCCCAGGTGCGTCATCAGTTGCCCACTGTTGAGGTCCCAGATTCTCAGGGGTGAGAAGTGCCCACAACAAGCCGTCCCAGTCACAAAAGAGTTGAGTAATGGGCTGATAGCAATGGACCAGACTCGGTCTTCAGTCTGGATGGTGTGTAAGCACTGGCCAAGCCGGCCTGAGGCCAAAAACCATACCTTGGCCGTTCTGTCCCTGAAGCCGCTCACGATGATGCCCCCTTTGCAATCCACACAGTTAACCAGCTGTTGGCAATCGTCCCAGGTGGGTTTGATGGGTATTAGCCCTTGAGGGTTTTGCGAGAAAGGGGGGTTCTGGTTCTTCCAGTTGTCGTACAGGTGGTCTTTGCTGATGGCCTTGGGGTCGATGATGTGGGCCATGCCCTCCACCCCCTCGAGTCTCTCCAAAGCCTTGAGTAGAACGTGCCAGGCCGTGCTCTTGCTGCTCCCCGAGGGCCCCACCATCATCAGGCCGTGGTTGATCTGGGTGATCTGGTAGAGCTGGAGGACCTTTTCGACCCACAGGCCGCCAACTTATGTCAGGTACATCTCCTGACACACTTTCTTCAGCTCCTCGTGGAGCGCCGTACTGCACGCCAGGGAACACGTCCAACAGGAGGCTGAAGAGCAGCGGGATGTCCTCCGCCACCAGCTTCGGCACCATCGTAGGTCATGTCAGGCGGGGCCTGACCGCCGGGCTGCCCGGGGCTCGCCTGGTAACAGCGCTGACAGAGGGTCAGTCCCTCTTTTTATACCCATTCTGCCTTCCCCTATTGGCTCATACTGCTGGCTTGGCAATCTCTAATTGGTTCTCAGGCAGCAAGGGCCCAGCTAACCCAGGTTCCTAGTAAGGCTGCTTGACCTAGTTAGCCTAACGGACTCAGGAAGTTGTGGTTCAGGTGTTGTGGTCTGGCCGAAGATAATGGTTTGCAGGCCTGGCTTTAGGGGAGGAAGTGTTGCAAGCCTAGCCGTAAGGCTATTCCTCAGTAGTTCCCAATTTAACCGTTACACTTTCCAGCTTCTCCGAGTTTCCATGTGCTCCGAGGACCTGTATGAGTCTGGGTCCCCAGGGTCTCACCCAAAACTGGAGTTCAGTGCAGTCCGACCTGGATTTCAGTGCAGTTGGGAGGTTCTGTCTTCCTCCTGCTAGAGAAAGCCAGCAGCTCAATCAACTGTCAGGCCTCTGTGTGAGAACTTTCGCACACACCTCCAGACCTCTGTCTTTCATGGCTCCCCTAAGTTTCCCTGCACTCCTCCCTTTTCACAACAGTCTAGACTCCCCCCATATAAGTCTCGCCTGGAACTGGGGTTCAGTGCAGTCAGAAGTGGGATTCAGTGCAGTTGGGAGTTTCAGTCTCCCTCCCACTAGCGGAAGCCAGCCAGGCCCTCCACCCCATCCTCTCCATGTGCACGTCTCTGTACCTCAGCTTTTTGCAGCTCCTCTGAGTCTCCGTAAGCCCCTAGAATTCACACTCAGCCAGCTTTTCTGTGGTTCTGGATGATGTCCATTCTGTCTTTTAGTTGTAGTTTTGAAATTGTTGTGCAAGGCAGAAGTTTAGGTGTTCACCTATGCTGCCATCTTGGTTTCTGGAGATCTTCAGATTTCTCCTCTTTACTTGGGGTTTGGAGGTTTTGGAACTGTCTGACCAGAGCTGCAGTTTGTTAGGTTAAGCTGCAATAGGGCAGGCCATTTATATGCAAAAGCCATAGTGCAGAGCTTGGTTGGGTTTGTAAATTGGGCAGGGCAGGGTTTCAGGGAATCACTAGACTAGGGTGTAGCAGACAATGATGACTGCCAGTCAGCTATCTCTGTGTATCTGAGTTTCCGCATCCTCATGCCCTATGCCCCAGCGCAGTAAACAATGATTCCTGCGCACACCTCTATAAGAAAGCCACCCTCACTTTCTGACCCAATGGCAGATAGTCCCAGTCTCCCTGTAGGAGTCTGGGTGCCCAGGGTCTCATTGGAAACTGGAGTTCAGAGTAATCGGGTTGATAAAAAAAAAACAGCACATCCAGCCACCAGCCACCAGCCCAATTTGCACACCTCCGTACCTCAGCTTTTCCACAGTTGTGCATGTCTCAATGCTCTTTTCTCTTTCCTTTTAGTTGTAGAACTTCTACTCATCCAGCTTTCCCGTGGTTCTGGGTGATAGACATTTTGTCTTTTAGTTGTAGTTTTGATGTGATTGTGAGAGGCAGCATGTACAGCTTTATACCTTATGCTGCCATCTTGGTTTTCTCTAAGAGGTTGTTATTTTTAACAAAATCAACATATAATTTTATTCTAATGATTTTTTAAAAAAATGAAATGCCTAGAACTGACCTAGAATTATGTCTAAATAAAGTATCCCAAAGCAACCAGTCACTTGACAAAAAAACATAAATTCCAATGTTAGTGTTATAAATATTTGTTTAAAGTATGTTATTGTTCTAAGATTATTTCTGGTTATAAAACTAATGTGTTTGTTGTGGAAATTATGGAAATAATATCTATCTATATAAAAGCCCAACAATCGAATGGCTGAACGATCAGAACAACCAGTTGACTATTTGCTACGCCATGCACTGACCACCAAAAGGCAGACACTCAATGCAGGAGCTGCCCCCTGGTGGTCAATGTGCTCCCACAGTGGGAGCACCACTTGGCTGACTGGATGAGCAGCTACTCCCGCAGCAGGAGCAGCCACTATCAGGCCCAGGGTGAGGCCGAGTCTCTGCACCTATCAAATATCTGAGACAAGCCAGTCTCTTGCCTGACCTCACCAGGCGATGCAGGCCCCCTAAGGTGTGTTCTAGAAAGAGCATGGGGAGGTGGCATAGGTGGATGGCAAGAGGGGATGTAACTGTGGACCCCACAGAGAGGTTGTCCTGATGGCTGAAGTACCTGGAGCATGGCAGCCCTGAACATTTCTGATGGTATTACCAACCTGGCATCATACATCAAGGATATTCACTAAGTGGATTTGGGGTGCAAAGCTTTCTGCCAGGTTCCTCCAGGACACAGAACATGCCTTTACCCAAGACATTACCCCAAAATATCAGCTCAAACTAATTTCCGCATTCAGCAGCTGCCCAGAGGGTGGGTCCACAACCACTCAGCTGACTGGGATGAGCAGCGCTCCTGCAGCTGGCTGACCCTCGCAGGTCACACTCCCACCAGTGCACAAATCTGTGCATTGGGCCTCTAGTAATAAAATAAAAATCACCCACAATGCAGCCAGTTAGAGGTAACAACTGTTAATATTTTAGAGTATATCCTTATAGCATATTTTACTATGCAACAATATATATTAAAAATAATTAGAATATATGACATCTCTCATTGTGAGCTATACTATCCATTTGAAATATATCACAAATATGTCCCATTTCATGAAATATTTGTCGACATAATTTGAATGACTACACAGTACACCATAGTTTAATCTAACAAGTTCTCTAACACTGTATTTGGTGGCTTCTAATATTCCTACATTATAAACAATGCTATGACAAACATCTCTATAGACAATATTTTCATACACCTATAATTCTTTACTCCCCATAAATTTCTAAAAGAGGAATTTCAGGGTCAAAATGTTTGGTGTGTTTTGTTTTATTTTCAAATATTGAACATAAACCCATAGTATCTTCCAAAATAGAAGTGTCTAAGAATATCCACTTTCTATATCACTAGCAAAACTAAATGTTTTGTTTGTTTTTTTAATATATGTTTATTGATTTCAGAGAGGAAGGGAGAAGGAGAGAGAAATAGAAACATGAATGATGAGAGAGAACCATTGATCAGCTGCCTTCTGCATGTCTCCTACTGTGGTTTGTGCTAGCAACCTGGGCAAGTGCCTGAATAGGAATTGAACTGTGACCTCCTGGTTGACACTCAACCATTGAGCCACACAGATTAGACAACACTAAATGTTTTTAATCTTTTCTAATTTAATGTTTGAAAAAAATTTTGTTCTAGTTTTTGTTACTTTGGTTACTTGAAAAACTTAATATATATCATATGTTTGTTTGCTATTTATATTATTTCATTATGGCTTGCTTTTTTGTATACATTAATTATTTTATTTCTATTGAGATATTTATGTTTTTTAAATGAATTTATGAGCATTCTTTATATAGTAAGAATAGTAACACTGTACCATACATTTTACAAGTATTTTTCCAAGCTAATATCATATTTTATCATTGATTTTTTCACATTTAAATGATCAATTTCTGAATATGTTTTTATTAACATGTCTACTCTTGCATGTACATTTAAAAAATATTTCTTCCAAAGATTAAATGTTCACTTATTAGTATTTTTTATGACATATTTAATGACTTTGTTTCATTTCATCCCTTTAATACTTCATTAGTCAGTAATATACTTACCATGTGAGGTGAAGATTTGGTCATTTTTCCAATGCTAAGCAATTGTCCCTGATTATTTATTGAATAATATACACTTTCTACTGATTTAAGAAGACTTTGAATCAAGCTGAAAGCATTTATATTCCAGTATCTACTCCTGAGATTAATTTCTGCCCCATTGATTTCTCTATTCTTCCACCTTTATCACAATATCTTAATTACACATTCTTACACCTGGTATCTCAAGTCCCTCTTCAGTAGTTTTTTTTTTTTTTTGCAAAGTATTTTTCTTTGTCATTTTTTTCTGTTTAATCTTTGTATACTTCAGAATTACTTTATTAAGGCAAAAAATTCACTTGAGAACATATGTTTTGCCATGGAAAAATGCCAAAGATATATTAAGTGAAAAAGCCAGTCTTAGAACATTATGTATATGATCTCTCCTATAATTATAAAAATTTGGAAAAAGCATAGAAGTGTATGTCCACATATAAGTGAGTGGGTGCCTTACAGAGACATAAAAATTGTTAACAGTGGTTACCTTTGGGAGTGGGAATGGACATTGTAGAGAAGAGGAAGTTTTGCTTTTTACTATAAGGTAAATTTTATAGGTAATATGGACTTTAAAATTCACCTGAACTCAAAACAGAATTACATTAAATGTATAAATGATTTGGGACAGCCTTATAATATTGTCTTTTTCCCATATAGAGACAGTTTTCAAAAATTTGTTATGCCTCTTAGTAAAGTTTAGTAATTTTCTCCAGATGGGTCCTACACAAACTCTGTAGTTTATTAGTTTATCCTAGAATTTACATACCTACAAACATATGTAAATTATGTATATCAATAGACTTATATCCTATTTAATAAAAGGGTAATATGCAAATTTACCCTAATGGTGGAAAAACTAGAATGACCACTCAGCTAGTCACTATGAAATGCATTGACCGAAAAAAAGAATCCAAGATGGCGGCATAGGTAAACACCTACACTGCTGCCTCGCACAACAATTTCAAAACTACAACTAAAAGACAGAACAGACATCATCCAGAACCACAGGAAAGCTGGCTGAGTGGAAGTTCTACAACTAGAGGAGAAGGGAGGGACTCACGGAGAATGAGAGGAGCTGCAAAAAGCTGAGGTACGGAGACGTGTGCACGTGGAGAGAGCGGGTGCTGGAGTACCTGGCTAGTTTTCTCTGGCAGGAGGGAAACAGAGACTCTCAAAGGCATTGAACCCCTTATCTTACGACAGTAAACCCCAGATCCAGCTGAAACTCATACGGGAGGAGTTTGGACTGTGAAAAGGGAGAGGTGAATGGAAATTTAGGGGAGTCACAAAAGATCAGAGGATTGGTAGCACGCACAGCACTACACACAGAGGACAGATTGCTGATTGTGCCGCTGGCTTTCGCGAGTGGTCTGGAGACAGACCCTCCCAACCGTGCCACTTCTGACTCCACTAAGCCCCTGTTTCGGGCGAAACCCTGAGGACCTAAACTCGTGTGGTCCTGGGGTGCAAGGGAGCCGGAAAAGCAGCTGTCTGGAGGCACTGCGGGCGCGCGCACAAGGACCGCTCCAGCAATTACCCAGTCACGTGAGACTCAGGGGCCATGGAGGGCGGGGCCCACTGAAAGGCAAGGCAGTCTCTTAAGCCTTGAGACTCCACCCATCCCAAGCTCAACAGAGAGGCTTCTGCGGTTTTGAAAGTCTGGTATCATAAGGCTGAATCCAACAGAATTTCTCCCGAGATAGTGAAAATGCTGAGACAAGGAAAGGATCACAAACAAAAGAAATGGAGGAAAAGAAACGACTGGATATAGAGTTCAAAACCACGCTTATAAGGTTTTTCAAGAATATGCTAGAAAAGTTGGATAAAATTAGCGAGAGCCAAGAGCAGATGAAAAAGGACCAACTAGAGATGCAAAAGATTCAACTAGAGATGGAAAAGATCCAAATAAAGATGAAAAAGGACAACTATAAATTAAACATACACTGACTGAAATAAAAACTATTATACAGAGTCCTAATAGCAGACTAGAGAAAGGCAAGAATCAAGTCAAAAATTTGAAATATAAAGAAGCAGAAAACATTGAACTGGAAAAGCAAGAAGAGAAAAGAATCCAAAAATGTGAAGATAATGTAAGGAGCTTCTGGGACAGCTTCAAGCGTACCCACATCAGAATTGGGGTGCCAGAAGAAGAGAGAGAGCAAGATACTGAAAACCTATTTAAAGAAATAATGACTGAAAACTTCCCACATCTGGTAAAAGAAATAGACTTACAAGTCCAGGAAGCACACAGAACCCCATATAAAAGGAATCCAAAGAGGACTACATCAAGACACATCATAATTAAAATACCAAGAGCAAAAGACAAAGAGAGAATATTAAAAGCAGCAAGAGAAAAACAATTAATTACCTACAAGGGAGCACCCATACGACTGTCAGCTGATTTCTCAACAGAAATGATGCAGGCCAGACGGGAGTGGCAAAAGATATTCAACGTGATGAATAGCAAGAACCTACAACCAAGAATAATCTATCCAGCAAAGCTAACATTCAGAATTGAAGGGCAGATAAAGAGCTTCACAGATAAGAAAAAGCTAAAGGAGTTCATCAACTCCAAACCAGTATTATATGAAAGGTACTCTTTTAGAAGAGGAAGAAGAAAAAGGTAAAAGACAAAAAATTATGAACAACAAATACATATCTATCAACAAGTGAATCTAAAAATTAAGGGAATTAAAAATTTGATCAACAGAATAAACTGATGAATATAATAGAATCAGGAGCACAGAAAGGGAGTGGACTGATAATTCTCAGGGGGAAAGGGATGAGGGGTATACAGTGAGAGAATGGACAAAAATACACCTATGGATGAGGTCAATGGGAAGGAGGTAAGGGCAGAGGGAAGGGTGGGAGCTGGGTGGAGGGGTGCTATGGAGGGGAAAAAAAAGAAACAAATGTAATAATCTGAATAATAAAGATTAAAAAAAAAAAAAAGAAATGCATTGACCACCTCTTGGTCCCTTTTCCTTGGCCAGCAGGCTCTGATTGCCCGAAGGCGAACGGAGGACTGGGGTGGGTGGCGGTAGGGTGCCATGCTGGCTGTGGGCAGCAGGGGAAGATGGCCCTGATTACAGACCAGGCCTAGGGACTATACCCATGCACGAATTTCATGAGCTGGGCCTCTAGTACATAAATATTGATATATAATGTTATAAATAAAAAATTGCATAATTGCTATTATTTTTAAAGTTAATTTGTCTTATTGAAGACTATTTTCTAGCTATCTTTTTTCTTTAAGTAATTGAGGGAAACATGATTTTTAAATAATCTTTTTTAAAAAATATAGTTTTTACTGATTGTTTACAGATAGAAAGGAAGAGAGGGATAAAAAGTCAGAAACATCAATGAAAGAGAAATATTGATCAGCTACCTCCTGCACAACCCCCACTGGGAATGTGCCCACAACCAAGGTACATGCCCTTGACCGGAATCAAACTCAGAACCCTTCAGTCCGCAGGCCGACGCTCTATCCACTGAGCCAAACCAGTTTCGGTAGATTTTTAAAAAATCTTGACTTTAACTTTAAAAAATAATTCTGAAGTAATTGGTCAGTTCAAGTTTGTCAGTTCCAATTTAGGCTAAAATTATTGGTTTATGTAGAAATTATCTAATTTTACTCAATGTAATTGTTTTTATTTATAATTTTTTGAATCAAGTAAACATAGCTTAAGAAAATAGCAATTAAGAAGAATATGCTAAAATATATATGACTGTCATTTTCTGAAAAGAAATTCAAAGGAATAATGAAAAAAATAGTTATTAGTATAGACAGAATTTTCATGAATAATTTATGAGAACCTACACAAGGAAGAAAAAAATAGATATGACCTATTTTGAGTCCTATAAATTTGTTTCCATATTTGTAGTAGGATATACAGCTATTTTTCATATTTTTCTTTTCAAAAGAAAAGTGTTTTATTGCTATTATTCTGATTTAAAAAGACTGAATCAAGCTGAATGAATTTATATTGACTATAAATATATAATATTCTTATTGTGAAAAACATTCAAATAATATTTTAAAAAGTACTTTCTTATATGGTCAACCATATCTCTGTCATCTAGAAAAAACTAGTTAATAATATTTTGCCTATTCTTCAATAATTAATTTTATATATTTATAAAATGAGACAACACTATAATACTGCTTCTTAGCCTGCTTTTTTTTTTCTACAGTATAATCACTGCTATCTATTAATGTCCATAAAGGCAGGTCTTCACAAGTCCTAATGGCTACCATTAAATTTTATATTTTATTACATGATATTCCATAATTTATTTGATTAATTCTCCATAGATTAACACTTGGTTAGTTTTTAATATTTTATAATTAATATTCTAACACATCTTTTCCATCTGACATATTATTTCCTTAAGAAATAAAAATGTTAGGTCAATGAGTCTGCATAATTTTCAGACTTTAGATAATACTGCCAAACTGTCCTCAGAAGTCATAGTGATTTTGCTTTCAAGCCTATCCAATATTGAATGTTGATATTTTAAAAATATTTTATAATCTGATAAGTGGGAAATGATATTTTTGTCCTATTAATTTTAAAAATTTTGATTACTTATGAGGTTTATTGAGTTTTCATATGTTTAGGGTTTAGTTATTTCCACATTTATAAATTAAATATTCTAGTCTAGTCCTACTTTTTTTTGGAGTATATGTATTTTAAATGGCTTCCTAAAGATTAAAAATATTAATCTTTTGTTTATAATATATATTTCTTTCAGCATGTTTTTAAAACTTTTTTTATTAATGTATTACATGTGTACATATCTTCCCATTGCCCCCACACACATACGCATGCATGCCCTAACTCCCCAGTGTCTTGTGTCCATTTGTTATGCTTATATGCATGCATACAAGTCCTTTGGTTGATCTCTTATCTACTCCACCTCTCCCTAACCTTCCCACTGTAATTTGACAGTCTGTTTGATGCTTTACTGCCTCTGTATCTTTTTGTTCATCAGTTTATAATGTTCTTTATTTTTTCAGCATATTTTAATCTTTTTACAGTGTTGGTGTCATTTTTGCCACATAAAGTTTTTATGTAATTATATTTACAAGTTATCAAATTGAATGTATTTGCTATCATTCTTTTTTATTTTTTAATTAAATATTTATTATTCAGATTATTACATTTGTTTCTCTTTTTTCCCCTCCATAGCACCCCTCTACCCAGCTCCCACCCTTCCCTCTGCCCTTACCTCCCCCCCAATGTCCTCATCTGTATGTATATGATTTTTGTCCAGTCTCTTCCTGTTCCCCCCAAACTTTCACCCTGAGAATTTTCAGTCCACTCTCTTTCTATGCCCCTGATTCTATTATACTCATCAGTTCATTCTGTTCATCAGATTTTTTATTCACTTGATTTTTAGATTCACTTGTTGATAGATATGTATTTGTTGTTAATAATTTTTATCTTTACCTTTTTCTTCTTCTTCCTTTTCTTAAAGAATACCTTTCAGCATTTCATATAATACTGGTTTGGTGTTGATGAACTCCTTTAGCTTTTTCTTATCTGTGAAGCTCTTTATCTACCCTTCGATTCTGAATGATAGCTTTGCTGGATAGATTATTCTTGGTTGTAGGTTCTTGCTGTTCATCACTTTGAATATTTCTTGCCATTCCCTTCTGGTCTCATAATTTCTGTTGAGAAATCAACTGACAATCATATAGGTGCTCCCTTGTAGGTAATTAACTGTTTTTTTTTCTTGCTGCTTTTAATATTCTCTCTTAGTCTTTTGCTCTTGGTATTTTAATTATGATGTGCCTTGGTGTGGTCCTCTTTGGATTCCTTTTGTTTGGGGTTTTGTGTGCTTCCTGGGCTTGTAAGTCCATTTTTTTTTTTTTTACCAGGTGGGGCAAGTTTTCAGTCATTATTTCTTCATATAGGTTTTCAGTATCTTGCTCTCTCTCTTTTTCTGGCACCCCCATAATTCTGATGTTGGTATGCTTGAAGTTATCCCAGAGGCTCCTTACACTATCTTCAAATTTTTAGATTCTTTTTGCTTTTCTGATTGAGTGTTTTTTGCTTCTTTGTATTTTAAATCTTTGACTTGATTCTTGCGGTCCTCTAGTCTGCTGTTAGGTCTCTGTATAATATTTTTTATTTCAGTCAGTGTATGTTTAATTTCTAGTTGGTCTTTTTTTTATATCCTCAAGGTTCTCGCTAAATTTATTGGCCTTTTCTAGGAAATTCTTGCAAAACCTTAGAACTGAGCTTTTGAATTCTATATCCAGTCATTTGCTTTCCTCCATTTCTTTCATTTGTTATCTGTCTCTTTGTCTCCGCATTTTCACTGCTTCCCTGAGTTGGTAGAGTAGCTTTGTGTGCTAGATGTCCTATAGGACCCAGTGGCTCAGCCTCCCCAGTTACCTGAGGTGGACACTCTTGGTGCACTCCTTTGTGGACTCAGTGCACAACCTTTTTGTAGTTAAGTCTTGATTGTTGATGGTATCACTGGGAGGAACTAACCTCCAGGCCAATTAGCTGTAAGGATCACCTGTTTCTATGCTGGGAAAACTTCTGTGCTGGAGACACCCTTATGAGACAAGACTTGCAAAATTGCAAAATCTCTGTGCTCAACTTGGATGGGGCAGAGTCTCAGGGTGGAGCTGTCAGCCTCGACTTCCTGTTAGTTCTGCCCTATGAAGCCTCTGGGTTTCAGTGTCCCATGGTAATTGCTGCTAGCACCTTTGAGTGAAAGCTGCCCTTGTGTGTTGCCCGCTGCCAGACAGTCCAGACCCGCCCCCCCTCAGAATGAGTTTAGGTCCCCGGGGTCTGGCCTGGTACAGGAGTTCAGTGCAGTCGGGAGCTTTCGTGTCCCTCCCACTTGAGAAAGCCAGCCATTCACTCAGCCACCAGTCCTCTTCTTACGCATCTCTGTACCTCAGTCTTTTGCAGCTCCTCTGAGTCTCAATGTGCTTTTCTCTTTCCTTCTAGTTAAAGAATTTCCACTCAGCCAGCTTTCCTGTGATTTTGGATGTTGTCCGTTTTGTCTTTTAGTTGTAGTTTTGAAATTGTTGTGCGAGGCAGCAGTTTAGGTGTTTATTTATGCTTCCATCTTGGTTTCTCTCTGGTATCATTCTTAATGAGACATTCTTTATAAGATTAATAAAAAAACATTATCCTATTATTTATTCTATATTTATGTTTTTATATTTTGCATTTATGTCTTTAACTAATATAGACTTTCTTTTTTAACCTATAAGTAAAGATATAACCATATTTCTCCCAAAATGATTAGTTAATGTTTCCACACCATTTTTAAAATAATTCATATTTTCTTCACGAAGTTTTTGAATATACTGTATTCTAAGTCCAGATTTTATCTGTACTAACCATTTCATTTATCTGTAGTAATGTGATCTGTATTAGTGCAATTTTGAGAATATTATTCAGGTTTTGCTGCAGTAGTATGTGTAACAAACATCCCCAAAATGTCAATGGCTTAACAATAATAAACATTTATTTCTCTTTCATGGTTATCTGCGTCAACTATAACATTTCATTGTTCTGTAGTTGCTCCTGACTTCAGGTCATGCTTACAGCTGTTCTAAATGCTTCTTTTTTCAGGCTGAAGTAACAATAGCTCCCTAGGACATACTAGTATTCTTCTCATGATGAAAGGCAAGAGTTCAACAACGCTGGTCAAAACCTGGCCATATTTCTTTTTTTAAAAAAATATATTTTATTGATTTTTCACAGAGAGGAAGGGAGAGGAATAGAGAGCCAGAAACATCGATGAGAGAGAGACGAGAGACAGAGAGAGAGAGAGAGAGAGAGAGAGACACCGACCAGCCGCCTCCTGCACGCCCCCCACTGGGGACTCACCACAACCTAGACACATGCTCCCGACCAGAATCAAACCCAGACCCCTCAGTCTGCAGGCCAAAGCTCTATCCACTGAGCCAAACCGGTTTCGGCCTGTCCACACTTCTTAAATCTCAACTTAGCACATTCTATTTTCCACCCATACTCCCACTGGTCTGAGGAAATCACATGAGAAAGGAAAGTATGTTGCTTTCATAGGACTTGGAGAAAATGAACATTTGTAAACAAATAATACTACCATCACACTGAGCTAGTGTCTCCATTTCCTCATTGTTAAAATATGATTATTAAGATTCAATGACATAGATAATAAATATCAAACACAGTGGCATCTGGCACCTAATAATTCAATAAATGTGTATCTGCTTTTTCACAGTATAATAGAGCTTTGCAAGATACTTTAGTATGTGGAAGTATCTTTGTTCTTTTTTTCATTCTTTTTTTTAAATCACTCTTCTTCTTACAGAATTTTTTTTTACTATTCTCTACCATTTTTTTTCAGATAAATAAATAGACTTTTGAGTCCATCATATATGTTCATCTCTTTGATAACTGAGGAGTGCATTTTCTCAATTACACTACTTTTAGAACGATGAGCAAGTTATTTCAAAGTCTTATCAAGAGGAGGATAAGGGATTACTCTCTTTTTAAGGTTTTTAAAAAAAATTTATTGGAGTGACATTGGTTAATAAAATTATGTAGGTTTCAGGTGTACAATTCTATAATACATAATCTATATATTGTATTGTATGTTCACTACCCTAAGTCAAGTTTCCTTCCATCACCATTTATAGCCCCTTTACCTTCTTCTACCATCCCTCTGGTAATCAACAGCATGGTGATTACTATGGAAAGCAGTATGGATTTATCTCAAAAAATGACCCAACAAATTCACTTTTGGTAATATATCCAAAGTAACCTGTAACACTAATTTGAAAAAATATATGTACTCCTGTGTTCATTGCAGCATTATGAAATTCTTGCACGGGTACAGTCCCTAGGCCTAATCTGCAATCAGGCCCATCTTTCCTGGCTGCTGGCAGCCAGATCTGCCCCCTGCTGCCACCCACCCAGGTTCCCAGTTTGCCATCGGGTGACTGTAGCCTGACTGCCAGGGGGGAGGAACCAAGAGGTTGACCTGTCCCACTCGCTTGCTGGCCCCACCCCTGCCACGGGTCGCCCTCTGTGTGTGGGGTGCACGGTGGGGCAGGGGCCTTGGCCTGGTGCCACCTGCATCTCCCACTACCCACCCTTGGGTCCCCGTTCACCATTGGGCAATGGGAGCTTGCCGACCAGGGAAAAGGACCAAGAGGTGGTTAGTGCACCCTTAGTGACTGGTCGAGTGGTCATTCTGCCATTATGGTCACTCTGCTTTTATTATATAGGATAGTCAAGATTTGGAAGCAGCCCAGTGTTCATTAGTAGTTGAGTAGATAAAAAAGCTGTGGTACATTTTCACAATGGGATATTACTCAGTTATATAAAATAAAGAAATATTACCCTTTGCGACAACATAGATGGATCTGGAGAGCATTATGTTAGGTGAAACAATCCAGTCAGAGAAAGACAAGTACCATAAGATTTCACTCAGCTGAGACCGGTTTGGCTCAGTGGATAGAGCGTCGGCTTGCAGACTGAAAGGTCCCAGGTTCGATTCCAGTTGGGGGCATGTACGTGGCTTACGGGCACATCTCCACTGTGGGGCATGCAGGAGGCGGCTGATCGATGTCTCTCTCTCTCTCATCGATGTTTCTGACTTTCTGTCTCTCTCCCTTCCTCTCTGTAAAAAATCAGTAAAATATATTTTTAAAAAAAGATTTCACTCATATGTGGAATCTAGTGAACAAAATACGAGATTACTCTTGGAACCCGTAATAATCAACATACTTTCTATTTATTCAAAAAAGTCAAAACTAGAAATGAAATTTCTCTTCCCACTGAAGATTGAATCTCTCTAGCGAGTCTAGCTGAACTGAAGCTGGCTTGAGCAGAGCAAGCTGACCATGGAGGAGTGGAGCAGAGCTGTCTAGCCAGAGAGGGGCCTAGCCCGAGGGCTGCCTCACAGCTGTGCCATTCTGTTGTCACAATTGACCTGTTTTGCATTGAATGAAGTTTCCTTCTTCACCACACACAAAATTAGAGATTCCAAATTGGAGATTCCTGTTGACATTGAATTGGCACTAACACCATTGGTTGACAGGTTTCTTTTCATTTGCTGGTAACAAAGAATATTTGCAAAATATTTAGGGTGACCATATCATTCATTGTCCAAATTGGCATACTTTTTGAGATGAAAGGAAACATTACTAATAATTATACTAGGACAACAGGCATAAATGAAATCACCTGGTATTAGGTCAAGTGATTTTCATGCAAAAACTGTCTCTCAACCTGGGTAAGGACATGGGTCTTTTTCCTGCCTATTCCTTTCTGGGCAAATATCACCATATCTATAGTTGTCCTATATGATTACTGGCATCCTTCTCAATTTTTTTTACTCAAAAATCTTTTGTATTGTGTCCATTTAAAAACAAACAAACTTCTGTTCTCTAAGAATTGTTCAAATGATTAGTGGTACAGTGGTACCTCGAGATACGAGTGCCCTAACATATGAGATTTTTGAGATACGAGCCATCGAGCGAGCGAGCGATTTTTTGCTTTGAAATACAAGCAACATTTGAGATACGAGTAATCGCTCCAATCGGCTAGCTGCACACGACCCACCAGTTTACTGCGACTCGAGCGTCTCATAGTTTCCCACGCCTCAGTCAGTGTGCTTGTTTACCTCGTTGTCGAAGCATCTTTTGTGCATTTACATACTTTATCACATTTCTTTTTATAACCATGGGTCTGAAGAAAGCGAGTGGAAAGGTCAGTGCTCAGAAGAGGATGATGTCTGTTGAATTAAAGTGTGAAATCATAGAAAAATATGAGCAAGGTGTGCGAGTGGCTGACTTGGCGAGGCAGTACGGGTGTAGTACTTCAACGATATGCACTGTGCTGAAACAGAAGGAGTCGATAAAGGGTATAATGCCAGCTAAGGGCGTTACAATAATTTCTAAGCTCCGTAGCTCTCTCCATGAAAAGATGGAGAATCTACTGATGGTGTGGGTGACGGAAAGTAGCTTAAAGGAGATACATTAACACAGGGCATCATATGCGAGAAAGCGCGAGCGATTTACCGTGATTTGCTGGAGCAGACCCCGCGCACTTCCACGGACGAAGCATCGAAACACTCATTTAAAGCTAGTAGAGGCTGGTTTGATAACTTCAGGAAAAGATCTGGCATTCACTCCATTGTCAGGCATGGTGAGGCAGCAAGTTCGGATGTGAAGGCAGCTGAGGCTTACCTCAAAACTTTTTCCGAACTGCTAGAAGCCAAAGGATATATCCCCCAGCAAGTCTTCAACTGTGATGAGACAGGGCTTTTCTGGAAGAAGATGCCGAATAGGACTTATATAACAGCAGAGGAGAAGGTGATGCCAGGCCACAAACCCATGAAGGATAGGCTAACTCTCGCACTGTGCGCCAATGCGAGTGGCGACTGCAAGATCAAGCCTCTGCTCATATACCATTCGGAAAACCCAGAGTCTTTAAGTCACATAAGATTTTAAAAGATAAACTGCAAGTTATGTGGAGGGCAAACCCGAAGGCATGGGTCACCAGGCAGTTCTTTGTGGAGTGGGTAAACCTGGTTTTCGGCCCTTCTGTTAAGAAATATCTACAGAAAAACAACCTAACCATGCAAGCCCTCCTCGTCCTTGACAATGCTCCTGCTCACCCACCGAACCTCGAAGATGAACTCCTCGAAGAGTTCAAGTTTATAAAGGTTGTCTACCTACCTCCTAACACCACTCCTATCCTGCAGCCCATGGATCAGGAGGTGATTTCTAATTTTAAAAAGCTGTACATCAAGCACCAGTTCTGGCGCTGCTTTGAGGTGACGGAGAACACAAACCTCACCCTTGGAGAGTTCTGGAAGAACCACTTTAACATCGTGATATGCCTCAGAATTATTGATCAGGCCTGGCTGGGTGTTACAACGAGGACTTTGACCTCTGCATGGAAGAAGCTGTGGCCTGAGGCCGTAGCCGAAAGGACCTTCAAAGGATTGGAACCTGAGGTGCCAGTAGAGGAGGAGATAGTGTCTCTGGGAAAATCCATGGGCCTGGAGGTGGATGAGAGAGATGTGAATGAGCTCGTCAAGGAGCACTCTCTGGAACTCACCACGGAGGAGTTACAAGAGTTGCAGTCTCAGCAACATGCGGAGGTTCTCCAAGAAATTGGTTTCGAGGAGGAGCCAGAGGTGGAGGAGATCTCTACAAGTGAGATAAAGGAGATCTTAGGAATGTGGGAGAGGGTGTCACACTTCATGGAAAAGAAACACCCCGAAAAAGTTGCTACTGGTCGTGCATCGGAACTGTTCAGTGAAATTTGCCTCACCCATTTCAGAAACATTCTGAAAGGGAGGAAGAGGCAAACCTCGTTGGACATGTGTTTTTTTTTTAAATCGGCCAAAAATGCAAAGCAATTAAGTTCAGTGAAGATTAGTTAAGTTACATTCAGTTTAGGGATAAAGTGTAGCATTAAGAGTGTAACGAGTAGGTAAATACACTTTATAAAACCAGTTTATTCCTTTACATTCTCTTTTATTATGTTTTTATACAATATTTGTCATTTATAAATACATTTTTCTTATTCAAAAACACGTAACAAGAACAACTGGGGTGGCAATTTGGGGGCTGGAATGGATTAACAGCATTTCAATGGATTTCAATGGGGAAATTTGCTTTGAGATACGAGCAACTTGATATATGAGCAAGGTTACGGAACGAATTAAACTCATATCTCGAGGTACCACTGTACATTTAGAAGACAGGAAAGGGGACTAAAATGTCTAGGGGAGGATTTCAGGATGGAGCAGGTTGGGTCCAGTTTGATCAGTAGAACTTCATTTTGTCTTAGTTGCAACAGGGAATTTTGACACCTCAGTAATTCAGACCATTTAGAGCATCGGTTCTCAACCTGTGGGTCCCGACCCATTTGGGGGTCAAACGACCCTTTCACAGGGGTCGCCTAAGACCATCGGAAAATGCAGATATTTACATCACGATGCATAACAGTAGCAAAATTTCATTGTTGCGGGTCACCACCACATGAGGAACTGTATGCAAGGGTCGCGGCCTTAGGAAGGTTGAGAACCACTGATTTAGAGGCAAATGGAGAGCACAATAAGGGAAACGCAATGTCCAGTGAATTTCACACAAGAAAAAAAAAAAGAAAGAAAAGGTCAAAATTGTATGGCACAAATTTTTAAATGATGTTAAATTAGTTAAGGTGGTTAGTATACTGGAAAAATAAAATGCATTTTAGGATAATGATCATATAAAAATAATGCTCAAAAGAAATGAATGAAGGAATGCTAATAAGCATCCAATACAATATAAGATTGTACAAGAGTGTTCAGGCAAAGGGAACTGAAAAAAAAAAAGAATTTGAGGTTTACCTGCAAAGTACAGTCAACAATGTGGAAGAAAACAAACATATTTTTATGATTTCCTAAATAACATTAAATACATAAAGGACAGGATTTTTTTTGTTTGTTTGTTTTTTGTTTTTGTTTTTTTCGTTTTTATGCAACATATGTATTCTGTAGAGAAAATGCTAGGGTCAGATCACATTAACATTGTCATAGTAGAGCATGGCTTCCATTGGTTTGGTGAATGCGCAACACCACAGCAAGTGCATTGAACAGGGGACTTTCTGACACATTCGTTAATCTGTAAACAAACACGAAAATGCAACAGGAGAGCTGCCATTTAGAGGACCCCTGAGAGTATTCCGGTAATGCAAACAGTCACCCCTAACTAAATGTTCTGTAAATGTGGGTTTGGGGGTTGCCCAACAGGATGCAGCCATTATAGGGCATAAAATGAGGGTGCAGTGTTAAAATCTAGGGCACAGGCCCTGGGGACAGAGGACACGGTTCTCTGAACGTGAGGTTTTGGTTTGGAAGCCTGTGTAGCCACAGACAGACACACCTGAGACTTGGTCCATGTATTTTTCCTCCAAATAGCCCATCCGATTTATAGGCAGAAGTCAAGGGCAAGTAGCTGAGACCAGAAGCCAAGTCTTCCCCTACTTTCCCTACCAGCTCCCTGCTGCCCCACTGTGACCCCGACCCCAGCTGTTCCAGAGCCCCACATTCCTTTTCAAGGTTCCCAGTTCTGCCAGGCCTGGGGAGCATCCTGTCCTCTGGCTATTCAGAGAAGCAGCCAGGGGTAGGAAAGGCTTGCTTCTTTGCCACCTGTCTTCATTCCCCTCCAGCCCACCCCAGCCTCCATCCCAACTCAGCTTTGAGGAGGATCTGGCAGTCCCAATCTCCAGGACCTAGCCTTTCCAGCAGCCTGCACTCCCTACAGAAACTCGATGCTAAGGCAAGGTTGAGGAGTTAAGGCTGACCAGAACCCTTTGAGAGCTGGTTGAGGTCCTGACTGGACTCATTATGTCCCCAAAGTGCCTCAGGCAAGAGCATTCCCCACTCACAAAGGCTCTTCTCAGTGCTTCCCTCACCCAACACAGGTCGGGGACAGGATCTGAGCATCACAGACGGAACTAAGCTAGGCAAGGCTGGAGGTAATGTGATGGCAGCCACTAGGGCAGGTGAGGCCCAAAAATTGAGACTGAGCAGGGCCTCAGAGAGCTGGTTGATGTCACGGCAGTAAGACTCACGCTGCAGGATGAAGTCCACCTTGTGATCCTGGCCCCAAAACACCTCCAGCAGCTGGCGCCGGAGCCTCTCAGTCTCCCGGGTCTTCCGAATGCCACCACTGCCTTTTTCCTCCTCTTCTCTCCCCTGCTGCTAATTACCGTGTTCTGTGAACGCCCTGGAAGGATGCTGAGCCTTAGAAGATTCCTGTGTCCTGACTGGCTTCTTCAGGAGTTCATCCAGCAGAGGGCCATTTTGCCCCAGTGGGTCATCAGGAACCATGGAGAGGTTTCCCACGAAGGCGAAGGGCAGCAGGTGGGTGCTCTCTGACGATTGCCATCCACTTCGCAGACTCCTCTGCCAGGTCCTGGAACTGGTCGTTAGAGACAATGATCCCATCGGTCTCTTCAGCCAGCTCCACCATGAACCTGTCATCATAGGAAGAGATCCTCTTGCCATCCATGACTCGGGAAGGAGTGAGGGAGAGCAGACTGAGGGAGTAGAGCTTTTGCAGGTAGTGACCCTCTCTGACCCTGGCATCCCTATTGAAGCGCCATTGAGGCACAAAGACAGTTATGTCCCGGTGGCCACGGTCCCAGAAATACTGCACAGCAATGGCAATGCCCCGGCTGGAGAAGTTGTGCTGGAGGCCATGCACCATGGCCAGGTTGCTGCCATCAATGACAATGTGGCGGAGGTCTGGCTGGCCAGGTACATTGGCAAGACACAGGGTAAAAGGGTCCTGTAGGGCCTCCTGGAAGCGCTGTGTGCCAGTCACCAAGTTGCCCCCCGCCCCCCACCGGGTGCCTCGTTTCCACGGAGACCCCCGACCTCGAGCCACAACCTGCTGCTTGTCTCCCCTGTCTCCTCAGTCTCCACAAGGCCATGGGGGTTCGGGTGCAGTTGGGGGGCTAGGCACTCTGGGAGGTGAGGCTTCCCCACTGTGGAGCCGTTGGAGGAGAGAAGCTCCCTGGAGCTGAGCTGCCCTCTGACAGCCCTGGGCACCAAGAGGCTCACCCTGGATACCAAACCTTCCTCTTTCCTGAGGCCTCCCGTCCTTTCCCGGGGCCTTCTTCTTTAGGAACCCTTCCTGCCCTACCTCTCCTCCCCCTGTCTGTGACCTGTAGGTCACTTTTTTCTCCCAGGCCTCTTCCCCAGGCAGCTCCTTCAATCCCAAAAATCCATCTCCCTGGGGCCAGCCTGCTTTCTTCCCTCCTTCTCTAGCATGTCCCCCTCCCCTTGACTCTGGCCACCCTGTAGGTCCTGTGTCCAGGGACCCCCTGCCTTCATTCAGGGGAGCTCTGACTCCTTGATGCTGAGCACCCAGAAGACCTGGGCTCCCCCTGTCCCAGGAGAAATGCGCTTGGGGTCCTTGTCCCCTGGATGCCTCCTGTACCAGGCTCAGCAATTCCTCCTGGACAACCAGGGGCAACTGCAGCAGGGCCTCCCTGTGGGCATCCCCCTGGGGCTGCAGCAGAGCACAGAAGTCCTTCATCACTTCAGCACACTGAGAGACTCCAGGAGACAGCCCTGGACGATAGTCCCAGCTCAGCCGCTCCACCAGCTCCTCCACTCAACTCTGAGCCATGACGAAGGCCTCCATGAGGCCACTGACCATCAGTGATCCAGGCGCCCCAGGCACCAGGTGGGCTGATGTGCTCCAGGCCAGGCAATCAAGGAAGAAGCCCTGGGCCCCCCAGGAAGATGCAGTGCAGTTTGGGTGGATAGTGGATTTCATCCTGCAGCTCTGGGCTACAGAGACCCTTCAGGTATTTCTTGGCTCTGCTGACGTTTTCCTTGGGGCCCTCCAGCTGCAGCCAGATGTGAGGGTTCTCAGGGCAGTCCTTCCGGAGGACGCTCATCTTCACTCGGAAGATGCGCTCCACGTGGGGTTGTTGTTCCCACACCTTGTCCTCCGCCTCCGCAGACACCGCAAAGCGGTCCGGGGACGGAGAGCCAGCACCCCAGGTACGCATGGCTGCTTGGCTTCCTCCTAGCTGCTTCAGTAGAAGACGTGTCCCTTCTCTTGTCAATGCAGCAATCTTCATCCTCCAGCCACGGATGCCATTTCTTCCAAACATACTCTCTTCTTTTCCTCTCACCTCTCCTATATGTTCAACTTCTCCCTCTCTACTTATTTCTCCCCTTCAGTTAAATAGACTCAAGTCTCTTCAACTTAAAAGAGAAAAAATGGGTGTGGAAATGGTTGTAGATGTTTAATTATTCTTGGCTCTATATGCCCCCAGAACTGATTGGCATAATTCTCCTCCTCTTTAGAGCCAAATATCTATATGCTCACCAGTTGCTTGCCTCTATATCAACCATGGCCTCCATAGCTCCACCTAAATTAAGGACAGTTTTTCCTTGTACCATGTGATAATTATACTTTTGTTTGAAAATTACTTCCTGTTAAATTACACTTTTTAAAGATTTATAGATATATAGATATATTTTAAATATATTTTATTGATTTTTTTTTACAGAGAGGAAGCGAGAGGAATAGAGAGTTAGAAACATCGATGAGAGAGAGACATCGATCAGTTGCCTTTTGCATGCCCCCCACCGGAGATGTGCCCGCAACCAAGGTACATGCCTTTGACTGGAATCGAACCTGGGACCTTTCAGTCCACAGACTGACGCTCTATCCACTGAACCAAACCGGTTTTGGCACGATTTATAGATATTGATAAAAGTTCAAAGGACAGAAAAATAATCAGAGAGATCTAATTTAAATTTTAGAGGAAAGCTAAACAAATTGGCATTATTTAAAGTCTAAGGTGTGACTTGAATGGTATTTAATTGTAAGATGTATTTTAAGAGAAAAGCTGCTGAGCAGGGATTCTCTATGTCTAAATAAGAAGAAAAATGTATTAAAATAGATGTGACTTTTATAAGGCTGCATTGATTGTTAGGTCAAGGAAATAAATAATTTATATGCTCTATTTATAACATAGAAATTCTGGGCTTACATGTATTTTTAAGCATTATGTTGAAGCTTAATTTTAGAGCCATATATTTTAAGTTGTCCTTCGAAGACCCAAGTTTGAAGTTGCCCTTTTAACTGTTATTCCTTAATCCTGAAAACCTGATTTAAAAACAATGCATTTTAAAAAGAGTCTTTAATACAAAAACACCCATGCAATTCTCAGTACAAAGGCAGCTGGGAAAAGCTGAGACCTCCTTTGCTTTCAGTGTTATGAGGCACTGGCTGTTTCTTATGAATACACATAATGAGAAGTTTTAAGAAAGAATAAATGTCAGTTTTCAAAAATATAACACAAACCTGTTCATTAATTTAGATCCAATCATAAGAAATGTGTTTTGGACAATTGTTAAGAATTTCTATACATATCCATTTTATAATGTATATGTATATCAAATCATCACGTTGTACACTTTATTTTTATATATGTATTTTTATTGATTTCAGAGAGGAAGGGAGAGAAAGAAATAGAAACATCAATGATGAGAAAGAATCATTGATGGGCTGCTTCCTGCACGTTCTACACTGGGGATGGCGTCCGCAGCCCAGGCATGTGCCCTGGAACAAAATTGAACCTGAAACCTTCAGTCCGCAGGCCAACGCTCTATCCACTGAGTCAAACCAAATATATTTGTCAATTATTCCTCAATAAAGTTTAAAAAAAGGCATGTTTTTGGTAAAAAGCAAGAATGATGGTTTTGTTTTCATTTAATCATCTGCCAATGGTGCCGAGAAATGTGTGCATGTATGTAGAAAGCACATCATTTATTCCCAACTCTTGGCTCAGTAATGTAATCTTATAAATGGGTCAATTAGTCCTGCCCAATTTTTAAAAAGTTTTTCCCCCAAACTACTGATATTACCAGCACTGACTTCATTTTGGCCTAAGTGAAGGCCTGTTCTCACTTTGCTTTACTTATCTTTACCTGACTAAATGGCCTTCATTGCTTGAAAGTCTTCCAATGGCTTCCACATTTTTATTGTTTTAATGGAATTATTCCAATTACAGTGGTACCTCGAGATACAAGTGCCCTAAACATATGAGATTTTTGAGATACGAGCAGTCAAGCGAGCGATTTTTGCTTTGAAATACGAGCAACAGTTGAGATACGAGTAATCACGCAGATCAGCCGGCTGCACAAGACCCACCAGTTTACCGAGACTCGAGTGTCTCATAGTTTCCCACGCCTCAAGGTTACGGAATGAATTAAACTAGTATCTCGAGGTACCACTGTATTGGTAACTTCACATTTGCATGACTTATAGGCTGTCAACGTGGGTTGATGTCTGTGTTAGTTTTAAATTAGTTAATTTGAATATCCCTTAAAGTTTTCTTTGTATTGGAGCTAACGAGATCAATTTATTTGGAAGCTAATGTGATCAAAAGTGATAGCCTTGTTATCTTGGTCATAGAATCACTAATGCATGCACATAGGCGCACAACTAGGAAATAATGTAAGCTGTCTATTTCAGTTTTAAAAATCAATCTAGTTTCATATTCTTTTGCATTTTATTCAAACATTTATTCCTCTCTACCTCCCCTTCCCACCCCCCACCATAAAAGAAAGGAGAATTCATCCTAGGATTCCGCTGTCAGAACTATGATCTTAAGAGTAAAAAAAGTACTTACTTTGCCTTGTAACTTACTGTCCTACCAGTAAACAGCACATGAGGCATGGCAGCAGTCAATACTTATTTGTTGGTTGGATGAACTAGCAATGTAATACAATAGTATCAAAACTGGCCTTTTGGTTCTTTGAACTTCTACATAGCTGTTTTTAAAGCTGCATTTTTAAAGTTCTTAGCAGACATTTCATTCATTATGGTTGGCAATTTGGCAATGTTCATCAAAATTTAATACATAGGCCCTACCCGTTTTGGCTCAGTGGATAGAGTGTCCGGACTGTGGACTGAAATGTCTCAAGTTCAATTCCAGTCAAGAGCATGTACCTTGATTGTGGGCACATCCCAGTAGGGGGTGTGCAGAAGGCAGCTGATCAATGTTTCTCTCTCATCTATGTTTCTAACTCTCTATCTCTCTCCCTCCCTTCTTCTCTGTAAAAAAAAAAACAAAACAGAAAATCAATAAAATATATTTAAAAAAATTTAATACACAGGCATCTGACCTGTCACTTCCAATTCTTTGACCATGTCCTCTAAAATACTCAAACACAACCACTAAGATAGGTATACAAGGCAGCTCGTTGCATCATTGTTTTCAATGGAAACTACTTGAAAGAAACTAAATGTTCATCATTGGCAATTAGTGAAATAAACTGAGGTACATTTGTACTTGGACCACTATGCAGAAATCTTATAAGGAGGTGGATCTATATATATGTTCATAGGAAGAGCTCCAAAATGGATTGTTGAGTTTTAAAAAAACACAAAACTCTTGCCGAGACAGGTATGGCTCAGTGGATAGAGCGTCGGCTTGTGGACTGAAAGGTCCCAGGTTCGATTCCAGTCGGGGGCATGTACCTTGCTTGCGGGCACATCTCCACTGTGGGGTGTGCAGGAGGTGGCTGATCGATGTCTCTCTCTCATTGATGTTTCTGACTTTCTATCTCTCTCCCTTCCTCTCTGTAAAAAATCAATAAAATATATTTTAAAAAACTAAAAATAAAAAAAAACACAAAACTCTCTAAACAACTTATGTGATGCAAATGTGTAAGAATGTTTTGAAATAATAGACACCAGGCTTTTGATTTTGTTTACTGTAGGAACCCCTTTTACGTTCCGCGTGGTTCAGGGTTCCTTTTCAGGGTTCAGGTTCTGGAGGAGGCCGCACACAAATGAAAAGAGGCTAGAACAGTATTAATTTGGGAATATTGGCGGAAGCCTTCCTCTACTGCAGTGGTTCTCAACCTCTCTAATGCCGCGACCCTTTAATACAGTTCCTCATGTTGTGGTGACCCCCAAACATAAAATTATTTTTGTTACTACTTCATAACTGTAATTTTGCAACTGTTATGAATTGTATCTGTGTTTTCCAATGGTCTTAGGCGACCCCTGTGAAAGTGTTGTTCGACCCCCAAAGGGGTCGGGACCCACAGGTTGAGAACCACTGCTCTAGTGAGAAGACTACACTCTGCTCTGGCCTTGCTATCCCTTTTATTGAGACTTTGGGACACACCCATAGCCTTTAGGCAGGAAATTCCAATAACAAAAATACATAAGACAAACAGGCGGAGGATGCTTCAGCTAACTGTTTCAACTAAACCGTGAGTGGTTAGAGCAATTAAAGTTGTTGATTAGCCTTCAGGGCTTCCTGTCCATATCTTTCTATTAGTGAAACAATGTTTGGTTTCTGGCAGTTTACCTCTGGGATAGAAAGATATATTGATGATAAAATTAAGTGTTTTAAGGTACTGATAAGGGCTTTCACATTTACTCTAATGTGTCGGTGTATTGTTTTACTTTTTAAGTAATTAAGTAAACTATGGTTTAAAAAAACAATATTTGCCAGGCTGGTGTGGGCTCAGTGGTTGAGTGTTGACCCAGGAATCAGGAGGTCTCTGGGTTCAATTCCCAGTCAGGACACATGCACTGGTTGTGGTTGCAGGTTCAATCCCCAATGGGGAGCATGCAGGAGGCAGTGATCAAAGATTCTCTCATCACGGATGTTTTTATTATTTCTCTCTCTCCTTCTCCCTTTCTCTCCCTCTAAAAACCAATAAGAAATATATTAATAAATATTTATTTACACAGAGAAAAATTTCCCTGGGAAACAGTTATATATGGCTAATATGCAAAGTGTCGCCTCAGGAGTTTGATCGAGAGAACGGGAGTTCAATCACTCACTGTGATGTGGGCTGACCACCAGGAATGGTGCTGACCACCATGGCAGGTGACCAGTGGTGGCAGCAGCAGGCCGCTAAGGGAGTGAGGGAAGGAGGAGGCAGGAAGGTGGGGGGAACCTCATAGGAAGGTGGGGGGAATAGGCAGCAAGGGAAGGAGGAAGTGGGGTGGCAGGGAGGCAGGGAACCTTATCGGCCCTGATCGCCAGCTAGGTCTAGGGACCCTATTTGTGCACAAATTTTGTGCTCTGGGCTTCTAGTTAAAATATAACCTGAAACGTTTATTCTCTGTATCTCTGTCTTTCTGCCATTACTCTCTTCACACATCCCACCCATTACAAAACTACAAAAAGCAAAGAAAAGTCTCTTTAAAAACAGAAAAAGGGAAATAGAGATATGTCTAGAAAATGCCTCATTCAGATTATGTCCCTCTCTTTATTTAATGGCAAATAATAAATTTCTATTTAACCCAGAGGACACTATTCATACACATGGTACTGAGACCACTAGAGAACCTGAAGTGTTAGTCCCTCTTAGTAAATGTCTAGGAAGATGCAGCTGGGTATTTCTATCGAAGGTTAAAGATAGATGAGTTCTTTTTTTTTTAAATATATTTTATTTATTTCTTACAGAGAGGAAGGGAGAGTAAGGGATAGAGAGTTAGAAACATTGATGAGAGAGAGAGACATCGATCAGCCGCCTCCTGCATGCCCCCCACTGGGAATATGCCCGCAACCAAGGCACTTACCCCTGACTGGAATCAAACCCAGGACCCCTCAGTCCGCCGCAGGCAGACGCTCTATCCACTGAGCCAAACCAGTCTCAGCGATAGATGAGTTCTTAATTGCTTATGAATGAGTATATACATCGCATGTTAGCATTTTATCTGATTGTGTTACAGTGACTAATATCCTACTAGGTTAATATTTTTCTTAAGTACATGTTACATTGCTTTAATTTCACTAGGTATTAATATTTATTAATGCTTATTCTATTATAATATATTATTTTCATTTATCTGCCTACATTAAACATGACACTATTTATTACTAAGACCAAAACTTGTCCATGTCTTTTAATTCAAATATAAGAACTACAAAATCATTACTTATCTCTCATATGCTTGTATACAACCTAATAGTTAATAAAATTATTCCCTGTTTCTATGTTATTATATGAGAAATATTTTAAATGATAAATAAAAAAGAAATACTGATATTAATAGATAAGGATTATTTACTCTAGTTATTTATGTGTAGGTGTATTTATTGTGTAGATATTTGTATGCATCCATTATATATGATTATATATGAACATGTGCAAATGAAAGGTAAATAGTGGTCAATTGTTCTGTATTAATCAGAGATGGCTTTTAAGAAAAGACTCCAAATATTCCAACATGTGGATGGCTTATTATTCCATGCTTATTGAAAGCTTTCCTAATAAAAGAATAATATGCAAATTAACCACCACTCTGCTACACCCACAAGCCAATCAGGAGTGAGTATGCAAATTAACTCAACCAAGATGGCTGTGGCCACGGAGTGAGCAGGAGGCTTGGCTTTCCCCTCGCAGTGGAGGAAGCCAAGCTTTCTGCAAACCCTGGCAGGCCCAGGCCTCCACTCAAGGCTACAAAGTTTCAATTATAGAAGGTAAATAAATCCCAAATACCAGGGCCTCTGCTTGGGTCACCAGGAGGCATGGCCAGCCTGCAAACCACCACAGGCCCCTCATCCAGGCTGAACCATGCCCCAAGGGAACCCCCCACCCTAATCCGGGACACCCTTCAGGGCAAACCAGCTGGCCCCCACCTGTGCACCAGGCCTCTATCCTATTTAGTAAAAGAGTAATATGCAGATTGACCATCACTCCAACACACAAGATAGCTGCCCTCTCATAGACATAGGGTGGCTACCACAAGATGGCCAGCAGGGAAGGGCAGTTGGGAGAGACCAGGCCTGCAAGGGAGGGCAATTGGGGGTGATCAAATCCACAGGGTTAGGGCAGTTAGGAGTGAGCAGGCCACAGATGAGGGAAGTTGGAGGCAACCGGGCCTGCAGAGAAGGGTAGTGAGGGAAGACTCAGGCCTGCAGGGGAGAGCAGTTGTGGGGGGACCAGACCTGCAAGGGAGGGCAGTTAGGGGTGACCAGGCCCACAGGGGAGGGCAGTTAGGGGCAAACAGGCTGGCAGGTAAGCAGTTAGGCATCAATCAGGTTGGCAGGGGAGTGGTTAGGGGGTTATCAGGCTGTCAAGCAGAAGCAGTTAGGGGCAATCACTCAGGCAGGCAGGAGAGCATTTGGGAGCCAGCAGTACTGGATTGTGTGAGGGATATCTGACTTCCCCTTTAGGCCCAATCCCAGTAGGACATTCCTCAAGGGGTCCCAGATTGGAGAGGGTGCAGGCTGGGCTGAGGGACACCTCCCCTCCCTGTACACAAATTTCGAGCACCAGGCCTCTAGTAAGATTATAATAGTCCAAAAGACTACCTGAACTTTTTACTTCTAGAAATTGGTGCGCTGTCACAGGAATGATTGCTCTTCCATATGTAGCTGTCCCATAGAGAACAATCATATATAATTATTATTGACCTGTTTGCTTAAGATAAACAGGTTTGTTTCTTTGAACTTTGTTTCAAATTAATATATATAATTATATATAATTATTATTGACCTGTTTGCTTAAGATGAACTTCTCGGTTTCTTTGAACTTTGTTTCAAATTAAGTTCTGATGAATAGAAAGTAACTTCATATATGAAGAAGAAAATTTTCTTTCTATTTTTTACAATATATTTTTATTTATTTCAGAGAGGAAGGGAGAGAGAGAGAAAAATATCAATGTTGAGAAATACTGATCACTGCCTCCTATTGGGAATCCAGCCCGTAACCCCAGCATGTGCCATGACTGGGAATCAACTGTGACCTCCTGGTTCATAGGTGGACATTCTACCACTAAACCACACCAACTGGGTTTCTTTCTATTTTTTATTTCTGTACACAGAACAATAAGCACAACAAACAAAAACAGTTTTTGATAATTGCATTCTACTTTAAGACTATTTTCCACATAGATCTAAAGAGTACACATTAGAAGAAAAGCCTGTGTTGTCATCAGGAATGGAAATTTGAAGTTACTTTCCTAGAAATATAACCTAATCCTCATGTAACTTTCACTCAAAAAGGGCCAAGTGCAAGGTAAATGTATCTCATTTACTGAAAAAACAATTTATCTTTCTAATGTTGATGATAGTAAGATTATACATTTTAAAAGTTAACAGACTAAAAGGATTCTGTTTACCTGAATCTGTATGAAGGAATAAATGAGACTGTAAGACTAATTTTATCTCTTTATTGGCTAGCCTATGTTTCTATAGGAATCAAGCTCCAACAAAATTGGCTTCTAATGACCTTCGTCTTGTCCTTGGTGAGCTGGGCTACCACCTTTGATATTTTGGTGCTGAGAATACTTCCAAATGCAAGTAATGGTGAGGATCCCAACTAGCACAAGTTTGGTTCAATATATATTACCTACCTATAATTAAACAGCAAAACCAAACTTTTGTTCAACAACCAAGTAGAAAAAGTGTTCTGTGGTAACGTCTCAAGCTTATTGCACTACTCTTTAGGGCACCATGAACCATTCATCACTTTTCTTTCCCAATTTTCTTGGTCAAATGGACTTTTAATAGTAAAACAGGTCACCCAAAGGGTTTTCTTTTGAGGTAAGAGGTAGGGAAGTTGGGTTGTCTCACCCAACCCTGTTACTGTGACTAACATATAACATGGTTATATCTGAACCAGATTGGGACTGTGCCTCTCGAGTTCTAATTTTATAGGATCTGAGAAATGCGGCTTTTACTACTTTGCCTGGAGGACAATTCTCCAATGTCAGATTTAAAAAAAAAATTTTTTTTATTGATTTCAGAGAGGAAGGAAGAGGGACAGAGAACCACCTACTGCCTGACTCCTGCAAGCCGGCCCACCCCGAACTGGGGATGAAGCCCACAGGCTGGTCCTATGCCCATGACCGGCATGGAACTGGGACCTTTCAGTTCGCAGGCCGACACTATCCACTGGGCCAAACCGGCTAGGGCCAGTGTCAGATTTTAAGGTAGGTCTTCCTTCCTTTAAACTAGCTGGGTTATTATTCGCGTTTGAAAGGCAACTCCTGCGAAAGCAGCCTGACTTAAACTGACAAAAGCAAGGCAACGCTGGATCCCTAATGCACCTTCCCGCCCTTGACCCCACAACCCGCCATATTAGCGCGATCGCACCAAAATACCAGCTTGTGTTTACAGACTCAGGCCTCCCTACGCGGACGCGCGTGTTCGCGGCGCTGGCTCTGTGTGCACTGAGCGGGGTCGCGACCGCAGAGCTGGCGATGTAAACACAAGCTGGTATTCTGGTGTGAATGGCGGTTGGTGGCTCTTTGTTTGGATACTTTAAAAACGGGCACCCTCGCAAGAACGAGAGAGGCACTTGTATGCATGTATATAAGCATAACCAATGGATACGAGGCACTAGGGCCGGGGTGGGGGGTGCAGGTGAGGGCATGTACTGGGGGGTAGGGGAGGCCAGAGGGAGGTCAATGGTTGTGGAGGGAGGAGACATATGTACTACTATTTGTAATACTTTAAACAATTAAAAACAAAAAACGAGAGAGGCAGAAAGCAGAACTGCTCTTTCGTTCTTCTCCCATCTTCGGCCCTCCTCAGGTGGACCCCCAATAACTTACCCGCTTGACCAGTGTTCTCACAAACATTCGTTTTTTCCTCCTTGGCTACACTTCAATGCAACAGTTTTTAAGTTGCAGGCCGTTCATAGTTGGCCTTTGGTAATTTAAAATTATTTTTCCGAGTACTGGCAAGCACTGGACTTGTCTAGTTGATCATTGTATCAAAATCTTCCACGTGGCGAATTCATTGCCATGTTTGGTGTGTTTAAGCAAGAACCCAAATGCCTTGTGTGGTCTTGTTTTGCACACCAGCAATGGTTCTTTTACGTCAAAAGAGGATTGGCATCAACATTCGCCTACTAGACAACATATCTGCCTACTGTTCTTGCTTATGCTACTTTAATCAGTGATTTTTGAAGTGCAGAAGTTGACCTGAAGAGAAATATAAAGGGTAAAAACCCTAAAATTACGAGCTTTATTTTAGCATAACACCTATTGGCACATTCGCTCCTTTAGTTTTCTCTGTACTCTTTGTCATTTCTCCATCTTACCCCCAAATAAGTTCAATCATTGGTTCTCCACAGTGAACTTTAATTCTGAAATAAATTTGTAGGGTGAAGAGATGATCATATATATCAGTGAGAAAAATAAGACATATAAAGGAAAGAGGTTGGATAAAAGACTTATTGCTTGAAAAATGCCAACATAGTTCATGATATGCTTCTTAAACGTCAAAATTTTCTTTTATTTTTAAAGTATGTTTTTCTTTTTTTTTAAGTATGTTTTTATTGATTTTTAGAGAGAGAGGGAGAGGGATCAAAAGATAAAAATATCAAGACAAGAGAGAAACATCAGTCAGCTGCCTCCTACTGGGAATTGAGCCTTAAACCTAGGCATGTGCCCTGACTGGCAATTGAACTGTGACCTCCTAGTTCATGGGCTGACCCCCAACAACTGAACTACACCAGTTGGGCCAAAATTTTCTCTTTGGAATTAGAAAAAATTAGTAACTAAAGGACCAGTGGGTAGTTTGACAGATCCCTTTTCTTAAATAAAAGTTACAAATTGGTTTTACACCTACTGAGGCAGCCGTTCACCACTGTAAGCTTATTCCTGACAACTGTTTCTTTTAGAATCCAATAAGTAATTGAAAAACAGAAGTGATTTTCTCAATACAATAGAAAAGCAGTTAATATAAAGACAACTCCTGGTTGTAGACAGTTTTGATGTAGATTGCAGTACTTCCTAGAGAAATCACAGGGGTTTCAGCTTGGGGGTTTTTAATGACATGCCACTCAAATAGAAGCAAGTGAATTCAGGAGTGTTGTCAGTCAGTTTAGACTGAAAAGAAATAACTTTTAAGATATCAAGTAATTTGCACTAAAATGCTGTAGGCCAACAATTTACCTTGTTTATTTAAAACCTATTGTACTTGATCATTTCACGAAATTGCACAACTTCACTGAACTTTGACATCTTGGATCATAATTTTTCTCTCTCCATGTGAAATGCCTCCCAAGACAGCTCACAAGCATTTCACAAATTATAATAAAGGATCCACCTACGTATACATCAATATTGACAGATCTGGACCATCTTATTTTCACCTGATTTATGTTCAGGCTCAATTGAAAACTAAATTATGGAATGAATAGATTTACTGGAACAGTGAGGATGGCCTTATTTTACACACATTTTGAGAGCGACTGTAGGAAGCTATTTTGGAGATTCAATATCCATGGTAATATGTTCAGATCCTATATAATAAAAAGCTAATATGCAAATAGAACAAACAGCAGAACAGCCAACCAATTGAACAACCGGTCGCTATGATTTGCACTGGCCACCAGGGGGCATGCGCAAAACATGGCAGGCATCGGCTGCCATGGGATGATGGAGCAGGTGAGCAGGGGTGCCAGGCCAAGATGGGGCACCAGTCGCTGTCATCAGGGCGAGTGGTTACTGAAAATTCTTTGCTCCCTGCACCACAGTTACACCCAGCACCTGCTCGCATCCACTGCCAGCGCCAGCCTCACTCACACCTGTTGCCAGTGCCCGGCGCTGGTCCTAATCTCTTGGTGCTATCAGCGGGTGCAAGCGGCAGCTGCCATCCCTGATCGCTTCTGAAGTCTTCTCCACCTCCCTCTACTCCTGAGGGGCCATCCAGCAGGAGCTGCTGTGCCTCCAGTGGATGCAAGTGGGGCCAGCCCCATCAGTATGTGGGAGCAGCGGCAGCAGGCGCAGGGCTGCTGGCAGACAGGGAACTGGGGGTCACAGTGAGAGGGGCCAGGTAGGGGTACATAGGATGGGTTGAGACCTGCCCCTGTGCCAACCACAGCCTCACAGCCCAGTTCCTTTCAAGGTGCACAAATTCATGCACTGGGCCTCTAGTATACAAATAATTACTGTCCAAAGAATTGATATTTTCACAAGTTTTATTCTTATTACCATATAAATTTATATCTTGTGTGCTAGAGTTCATATTCTAAATTAAAAAATGCCATGCTACAGGATTTCATAACTTTTAACTTTAGTTTTCAATTGTTGAGATTTTAAAAAAATTCTTTACTTCAGCCCAGCTAATGTGGCTCAATGGTTGGGTGTCAACCCATGCACCAAAAGATCTCTGGCTTAATTCCCAGTTAGGGCACATGCCAACGTTGTGGGTTCAATTCACAGGAGGAGACTTACAGGAGGGCAGCCAAGCATTGTTCCTGTTGCATCGATGTTTTTATCTCTTTCTAACTCTCCCTTCCTCTCTCTCTAAAAACATAATAAAATTCTTTACTTTAAATATATGATTATAACTTTACAGAAAATTTAAAATATCTTTGAGCCTACAGATCTCTTTATCACCTCACATAATTTGCTCTGACTCATCCATTTTCTGATATCATCACGTTTCTTAGTTATCTTATGCTATTAGTATTTGTGGTTAGCAAATACAGATAAACAAATGTATTAGATTAGAAGGCCTTTGGCAAATTTATCTTATGGAACCCAGCTAGAAAGGTTAAGTGGGGGTCAGAAAAGCTGCAGCAATGGCCCAATTCTACATCTCTAGCAATAAGGCTTTAAAAAAAAAAATGATGGATGGAACTGAATGATGGTGGTGATTGTAATGCAATTTGAATGCATTTAATGATACTGAATTGTGCACTTGAAAGTTACTAAAACAATGTATATTTTAAACAATGTTTTAAAAAGAGAGGTTAAGATTGACTTGAATGAAATTAGGGACAGACTCTAAGAACCTACATGCCCCACAGAAAAAGGAATTGCACTGTTGATGCAATTGCAGCAAGGATGCAAACATATCTAGAAACTAAGCAGAAAAAAACAAACGTTCTCCCCAGTTTATTGAAGCAAACATTTAAGAATTATTCATTGGCAGAGTTCATTCAAACACAAATACCATGTGAAGTAGCTGAAAGATAATATTAGAGTAAGACAACATTTATTAAATATTCTTCAGTCCCTCTTCTATATTTTTTTCTAACTGGCCATCTCTTCTTTTCCCCTAGTTGTTTTTTTTTAAGCTAATAATAGGAGCATGTCACTTGTCTGTATAACTATGTATATACATGAAAAAGATTAAAGTAAAAAGAAGTGAAAAATAGCCCTGCCTTAAATACTGGTGAACTTAAGTAGTTGAATTTTTGAAAGTTAACTCTGTCATACTGTAGGGCCTACTTTCCCACTTTTTAATAGCTTTCTAAAAAAAAAAAACTTCAAACCTTGAGATGCATGCAATTAGAAACATGCAACAGTGAGGCTAGGCTTAGTCACAGTTCTATTTCAATGCAAGCTGCTTCTATTTTTGGTGTCCTACAGAGAAATAGAATTAGAATGTTCTAACCTCTGCTCATTTTGTTGGTGAGAGCATAAAGCTTACTGCTAAAAAAAAAAAAAAAATTGGGGCAGGGGCAATCCTTTCTAGCCAATTCTTTCCAGTGTGTTATGTATTAGGTAATTATTTTACTATGATGTAGACAATTAAGAACAAACAATTAATTTTGTATACATAATAAGCTCCAAACTGTCCTGGACAGATTGCCATGAATGTATCCTATCTACCTATGAGCCTCAGAACATGGTTTCTGCCTCGTTTTCATAGTACCCTTATGGTTTTGTGAGCTAGCTGTATGGTTTTTAAGACTTTTCCATGATCTAAAATAGAGCAGTGTCACATACATGTATAGGATCTTAGGGTTGGATGAATCTCTTCAACTACTTACATGGCTTTAGCATTAATATTCTTTGTGGCAAAGCGATAGTAATGCTTACTTCTGCTGGAGCATATATAATTGACAACAAGAAAATGAATAAGCCAGGAGAAAATTATTATTTTTTTATTGGCAAAATGAAGATTGAGATTACCCCTGTGTTTATAGAGTACATTCGTTAGTGTTTGAAACTGAAATAGAATTAATTGGTATTGGTCTATCCACTTCAAATTAGAAAATAGAAACATAAAAAAAAGTAAACACTGAATGTAAAAAATTGAGAATTAAATAAAATAACCTATACCTAACACAATGCTATAAATATAATACATGCTAAAAATCATTACATTTAAATCCAGTTATATCACACTCACTACTCCTTATGTTTCAAGTGTTTAATGCTAGTTAACGTCACATAGATTTGTCCATGATTATGCTAAAGTTAGGATTACTGAAATGTCATTTTGCCTAATATTATGATATAGAATCAGTTCACAGTTTTCCAACATGAAAATAAAAAAAGATATTTCTACTGTATATTTGATTCTTGTGGTGTTAGGGTTATGGTTGTACCAAGATATATTTGCATAAATACTTACCTGTTCATTAAATTCACCTTACGGTTTACACTAATGCTAACATCTCAGTTACAAACTATAAAAATCATCTCATATTTTGGAATTTTAGGTTGGCCTCAATAAGTGCTTGTCTTTACAATGCAAAATTGCTCTTCTACTTCATTCTTACTCTTTATTGACTGGTTATGAGGAGTAGAAAACCCTACTAACTTCTTCTTCTAAAGTATCCCATATTTCTATTTATTTTTAAAAAAAATCTTTATTATTGAAAGTATTACATATGTGCCCTTTTTCCCTCATTAACCCCTTCTAGCGCACCCAGCACCATGCCCTCCCACTCCCACCTGAGACCTTCACCACCCTATTGTCTGTGTCCATGGATTATGCATATATGCATACAAGTTCTTTGATTGATTGCTTCCCACCCACCCATCTACTCCTACCTTGCCTCTGAGATATGATAGTCTGCTCCATGCTTCTGTATCTTTGGATCTATTAATTTCATATTCAGGTATTTAAAACACCACAAATCTCCCCTCTCATAAAATCACATTCGACTAGGTAGTACATTCTTTGAGCTATGTTTTTAAATGTTCTTAAAGATTTATAGTTCTGAGGCTATGATTATTATTAAAGCCATCTGAATATAAATAGTTTTGTTAAATATAAACTAAGTTGAATTATGAATGTGTGACCTAAGACTTTTTAAAGTAATTAGCAGCTCTGGTTTACCTGAAAGATGCAGTTATCAGGAGCATGTAGTTTAATATCAGCACATCTCTAATATCAATGTTATTTAAAGGCATACATTAAGAGTCAGAAGCATCTGTAGTGACAGGAGAAGCATGCAGCAAAGCACTGGAAAACTGGAATAGAATTAATTGGTGTTGGTCTACCCACTTCAAATTAGAAAATAGCAACAGAAAAAAAAAAGCACTAAATGTATTCGTTAGGCAGGATGTCCACACATGATCTGCAATTAATTTGTAAATAAGAAGATCCATTACCTGGTGGGTAATAAACTCTAGTTTTATGATGCAAAAGACTAGAGAAGTAAAAAACCACTAATATGTACTATTTAAACACAGGAGTAAGAAAATGCATTGGTTGAGTAAATGAGGATAACAAGGAGACTGTTTTGTTATTAAAGTAAATCAAAAGATACCTGACACAGACCTGGAAGTTTTCCCTAAGTGTTAATACTTCTCAAAGCAGGGTCACTTACAAGGCATGGAAAAGTGTTACTATCAGGTAAGAAGGGCAAAAGTTCATTTTTAGAAATATAATTATTTAAAATTTGTTCTTTAATTTAAAAAAAATAATATTTATTGTTGAAAGCATTACATATGTCTCCTCCCCCCTCCCTCCACTGACCTCTGCCTAGCCGCTCCACCTCCCAGCACATGCCCTCATCCCCCTACTGTCTGTCCATTGGTTATGCTTATATGCATGCATACAAGTCCTTTGGTTGATCTCTTACCCTCTCCCTCCATCCTCCTCTGCCTTCCCTCTGAGGATTGATGGTCTATTCGGTCTGTTCCATGTTTCTATGTCTCTGGATATAATAACAAAACAAAACAAGATCCAGATCTAGAAAGAGCATTTTAAAAATAAGCAAAGATCAGTATTTTTTAAAAAACCTGAAAGGAGAGATAAAGACACATATGTAATACCTTAAATAATTAAAAAAAACCCTGAGATAGTTATATTAATTTTAATTAAATTTTCATAATTGCATATAAGAAAGTTCAACTAATAAATAGTAATCAGATGTGACTTAAGTTTGCCATCTGTATACATGTGTAACAAAATCTCTACTTGAGAAGCAGCAGCCGCTACGGCCCGAGGTGACTGGAGTTCTGTGCTAGTGGCATCGGATGCCAAGCTCCAGGCTTCCAGTTTGAAAAAAAACGTTCTGAAGTGGATTTCTCTTTTCTCCCCCAGCAAAACGAAATGAGAACATTTAGACAGTAGGAATTTCTGGTGTCAAGACTGCCTTAAGTTGGGGGGGGGAAAATGGTGGCAGAAAAGATAGACGTGTCCTGAGCTTTGTCCCGGCGAAGACAGAAAGAACAGCTGAGGGTCGCACGGGAAGTATTTGTTGGTGAGGGACAGCTATACTCCAGGAGAAGGTGGGGAACTGCTGGACAGAGCTCTCTTGACCAGGCAACCCCCACTGCTGCTGGGTTCCCTCCCATAGCCACCAGCTCGGATGTGGAGACCGCATCATCTTGAAGAGGAAAGTGGATGTTATCAGAAGCCTGAAAATCTACAACTATGGCACCCACCAAACAGCTTCAAACCCCAGAACACCGGTCCCCAACTGGCGCAAACACTTGGATTCAGAGGAGCTCTACACTCCACTACAGAAAGGTCGGACTTTGCCTGGGATAAGGAGAGGGAGAACTACATAACCAGATACCCAAAGAAGAGAGACCATGGGGAGACAAAGAAACAGCAGCATATGAAAGAAAAGCAGACATCACCAGAAAGGAAGTAAATAAAATAGAGGCAAGCAACCTGCCAGAGAAAGAATTCAGAGAAATGGTCATAAGGTGGCTGAAAAGAATGGAAGACAAATTTGACAATATGAGTAAGAACCAAGAGGAAAAGAAGAAGAACCAATAAGAAATGAAAAATGACATTGCTGCTGTAAATAATTCAATAGAAAACATCAAAAGTAGACTAGAATAAACAGAGGACCGCATCAGTGAGCTAGAAGACAAGGTAGGAAAAAATACCCAAGTAGAGCAGCTGCTAGAAAAAAAAATTATAAAGCAGGAGGAGGGCCTCAGGGAACTTTGGGACCACACAAAACAAAACAACACCCACCTAATGGGAGTTTCATAAGGAGAGGAAACTGAGCAAGCAATAGAAAACTTGTTTGAAGAAATAATGACAGAAAACTTCCCTGATATAGGGGGGAAAAAAAACCCACACAAATCCAAGAAGCTCAAGCAAAATGAACCCCAAAAGACCAATGTCAAAGCACATTATAATTAAATTGGCAAACACCAACGACAAAGTAAGAATCTTAAAAGTGGCCAGAGAGAGACAAAGTTACCTACAAAAAAGAACCACCATCAGACTAGTGACTGATTTCTCAACAGAAATTCATCAGGCCAGAAGGGAATGGAATAAAATATACAAAGTCATGCAAAGGAAGGGTCTGAATCCAAGAATATCCGGCAAGGCTATCAATCAAAATTGAAGGTGAAATCAGGAGCTTCACAGACAAAAAATGACTAATGGAATTTATTACCACCAAACCAGTAATGCAAGAAATGCTAAAGGGTCTACTGTAAAGAAAAAAAAAAAAGGAAGAAAAAAAGAAACACAGGGGTAAAGAATAAAAATGACAAATAAGTACCTATCAATAATAACTTTAAATGTAAGTGGATTAATGCCCCCATCAAAAGACATAGGCTAATAGATTGGATAAGAAAACATGACCCAGCCAAAACCGGTTTGGTTCAGTGGATAAAGCATCGGCTTGCATACTGAAGGGTCCCGGGTTCTATTCCGGTCAAGGGCATGTACCTTGGTTGTGGGCACATCTCCAGTGAGGGGTGTGCAGGAAGCAGCTGATCCATGTCTCTCTCTCATCAATGTTTCTGGCTCTCTATCCTTCTCCCTTCCTCTCTGTAAAAAATCAATAAAATATATTTTGAAAAAAAGAGAAAGAAAACACGACCCATATATCTGCTGTCTACAAGAAACCCACTCAGAAAAGAAGATGCATATAGAGGGTGAAGGGATGGAAAAAAAGTTTTTCAGGCAAATGGAAATTAAAAAAAAAACTGAAATAGCTATACTTATATCTGACAAATTACATCTCAAAGTGAAGAACATAACAAGAGATAAGGAAGGCTACTTCATAATACTAAAGGAAGCAATCCAACAAGAAAAAATAACTCTGGTAAACATATACACACCCAATACAGGATCACCCAAATACATTAAAAAAAAAACTCCTGGAAGATATAAAAGGAGAGATTGACAGCAATACAATCATAGTAGGAGAATTTAATACTTCATTATCATCATTGGACAAATCATCTAAATAAAAAATCAGGAAAGAAACATCAATCCTAAATGACTTACTAGACCAGATGGAGTTAAATGACATCTTCAGAACATTTCACCCCAAAGCCACAGAATATACATTCTTCTCAAGTGCACATGGGTCATTTTCAAAGATAGACCATATGTTGGGTCATAGGCAAAGTATCTTCAAATTCGAGAAGATAGAAATCATATCAAGCATCTTCTCAGATCACAGTGTCATAATACTGGAAATCAACTACAATAAAGACAATCCAAAGAAATCAAACACATGGAGACTAAACAGCATGCTATTAAACAATGATTGGGTAACCAGAGAGATCAAGAAAGTAATAAAAATCATCATAGAAACAAATTATAATGAAAACACAACAATCCAAAATCTAGGGGACATAGCGAAAGCAATCTTTAAAGGGTAGTAGTTCATAGTTCTACAAGCCTACTGTAAATAACAAGAAACAATGGTAATAAAGTACCTAACCCTACAACTCAAAGAGTTAGAAAGAGAGGAACAAGAAAATCCCAGTGTAAGCAAAATTCAAGAAGAAGGAACACTTCCAAGCTCCTTCTATGAAGCCAGCAAAAGACAAAACCAGATAAAGACAACACAATGAAAGAGAATTACAGGCCAATATCCCTCATGAACATAGATGCCAAAATCCTCAACAAAATTCTAGCAAATCGGATCCAGCACTACATCAGAAAAATTATACACCATGACCAAGTAGGATTTATCCAAGGATTGCAAGGATGGTACAATATCCACAAATCAGTAAACGTGATACATTACATAAACAAATTGAGAGATAAAAATCACATAGTCATATCAATTGATGCAGAAAAAGCATTTAACAAAATCCAACACCCTTTCTTGATAAAAACTCTCAACAAGGTGGGAATAGAAGGCTCATACCTCAACATAATAAAAGCCATATAGGATAAACCCACAGCTAACATACTCATGGGGTAAAAATTAAAACCATTTCCACTAAAAACAGGAACAAGACAGAGATGCCCACTCACCACTCCTGTTCAACATAATACTGCCATTGCAATTAGTGAAGAAGAAGAAATAAAAAGCATCCAAATTGGAAAAAAAGAAGTAAAGCTGTCCTTATTTGCAGATGACATAATATTGTACATAAAAAACCCAAAAGACTCCATCAAAAAAATAATTAGACTTAATAAATGAATTTGGCAAGGTAGCAGGATACAAAATTAATGCCAAGAAATTTATGGCATTTCTATACACTAATAGCGAACTCACAGAAAGAGAGACTAAAAAAGCAATCCCATTTACCACAGCACCAAAAATATTTTTTTTATTAATTTTTTATACATATCTCCCCATTGCCCCCCCTCCCTACCAGGCATACCCCAACCCCCCAGTGTCTATGTTCATTGGTTATGCTTATATGCATGCATACAAGTCCTTTGATTGATCTCTTATATATCTTACTTAACCTTAATCTTCCTGCTGTAATTTCACAGTCTGTTTGAAGCTTTACTGTCTCTGTATCTATCCTTTTGTTCATCAGTTTATAATGTTCTTTATTATCCCCCAATGAGTGCGATCATGTGATGCTTCTCCTTCATTGACTGGCTTATTTCGCTAAGCATAAGGCTCTCCAGATCCAACCAGGTTGCTGCAAATGGTAAGAATTCCTTCTTTTTAATGGCTGCATAGAATTCCATTGTGTAGATGTACCACAGTTTTCTGATCCACTCATCTGCTGACGGGCACCTAGGCTGTTTCCAAATTGTGGCTATTGTAAATTGACAGCACCAAAAATATTAACATATCTAGGAATAAACTTAACTAAGGAGGTAAAAGACCTTTACACAAAAAACTGCAGGACACTGAAAAGAGAGATAGAGGAAGACGAAAATAGATGCACAAAAATACCATGTTCATGGATTGGGAGAATAAACATCATCAAAATGTCCATTCTACCCAAAGCAATCTGTAGATTCAATGCAATCCCCATTAAAATACCAATAGCATATTTCACAGACCTAGAAAGAATCTCCAAAAAGTTATCTGGAACAAAAAAAGACCCCAAATAGCCACAGCAATCCTGAGAAAGAAGAACAAAGTAATCGGGATCTCAATACCAGATTTCAAGCTGTATTACGAAGTCACTGTTCTTAAAAACAGCCTGGTACTGGCACAAGAACAGACATATAGACCAATGGAATAGAATTGAGAATCCAGATATCGACCCAAACCACTATGCTCAATTAATATTTGACAAAGGAGGCATGAACATACAATGGAGTCAAGACGGTCTCTTCAATAATGGTGCTGGGAAAATTGGACAGATACATGCAAAAAAATGTGACTAGACCACCAACTTACACCACACACAAAAATAAACTCCAAATGGATACAGGACTTAAACATTAGAAGGGAAACCATAAAAATACTAGAGGAATCCACAAGCAGCAAAATCTCAGACATATGCCGAAGGAACTTCTTCACTAAAACTGCTCATAGGGCAATGGAAGCTAAAGAGAAAATAAACAAATGGGACTACATCAAAATAAAAAGTTTTTGCACAGCAAAAGAAACCATCAACAAAACCACAAAAACCCTACTGTATGGGAGAACATATTTGCAAATGTTATCATTGATAAAGGTTTAATCTCCAATATCTACAGGCAATTTAATACAACTTAATAAAAGGAAGATTAATGTTCCAATATAAAAATGGGCAACGGTTGCCCTAATTGGTTTGGCTCAGTGGATAGAGCATTGGCCTGTGGACTCAAAGGTCCTAGGTTCGATTCAGGTCAAGGCCATGTACCTTGGTTGCAGGCACATCCCCAGTGGGAAGTGCTGATTGATGTTTCTAACTTTCTGTTTCTCTTCCTTCCTCTCTGTAAAAAATCAATAAAATATATATTTTTAAAAATGGGAAATGGGCCTAAATAGAATCTTTTCAAAAGTACTCAGAAAGAAGGCCAAGAGACACATGAAAACATGTTCAAAGTCACTAATGATCCAAGAGATGCAAATCAAAATGACAATGCAGAACCATCTCACACCTGTCAGAATGGCAATCATCAACAAACCAACAAAGACAATTGTTGGCGAGGATGTAGAGAAAAAGGAACCCTTGTGCCCTGTTGGTGGGAATGCAGACTGGTGTAGCCACTGTGGAGAACAGTATGGAGTTTCCTCAATATACTAAAAATGGAACTCCCATTTGACCCTGTAATCCCCCTCCTAGGAATATATCCTAAGAAACTAGAAACACCAATAAGAAAGGATATATGGCCCTTATGTTCATAGCAGCACAATTTACCATAGGCAAGATTTGGAAAAAGCCTTGGTTCTCATCAGCAGATGACTGGATCAGAAAACTATGATTCATCTACACAATGGAATACTATGCTGCCATAAAAAGGAAGGAATTCTTACCATTTGTTGCAACCTGGATGGAACTGGAGAATATCATGCTAAATAAGCCAGTCATTGAAAGAAAAATACCACATGATCTCACTCATTTATGGATAATAAAGAACATTATAAACTGATGAACAAAAAGATATATACAGAGGCAGGAAAGCATCAAATTGTCAAATTACAGTGGGAAGCTTAGGGAGAGGTTAGATAAGAGATCAACCGAAGGACTTATATGCATGCATATAAGCATAACCAATGGACACAAGACACCATGGGATGAGGGCATGTATTGGAGTAAGATGGGGAGGGCAATAGGAATATATGTGCACATGTAATACATTAATAAAAACAAAGAAATAAAAAACTGTCTTAAGTTTAAAAAATAAATCTCTACTTAATTCTGATGTATACTAATGTTTAAGCATAATTTTTTTGGTTAGTATCCATGTTTTTATGAATTTATACAAATATTTTCTTTTTATAAACAAAATTATTTTTCAATAGAAATGAAAATACATTTGTAAAGGGTAAAAAGTAGACCTGAAATTACTTATATGAAATGAATTCTTCAACCTAGAGTCACCTTAATGGAATGAATAATACTATTTTTGCAGAAATGAAAAGGAGGAAGACATCAACGAGGACAATATACTAAATAGCATTCAAATTTTTGAATGCTTTGCACATAATATTTAATTATAAATTGAGTAATATATTTAAATAAATCACTCATTAAGCAACTTCAGATATCAAACATCTCTACTCAAACAGATCATAGAGTCCTCAAATCAGATGCCATAAAAAATTATATGTGGTACATCAATAGGACTTTTATTTAACTCAATTTTAATATGTAATTTCATATTTGGTGTTTATTTTATCAAAATATGTGCATTGGAAATAGCAATGATTCAAAACAAAATTTGGGCGTCGCTGCCCTGATGTCTGGTCCTCGTGGACTTACGACCCGCTACCCACCAATCTGCCTGGCACTCGCGTGCACCATGTCTGGTTCCTCTAGCATCACCACTATGAAGAAAGTGGTTCAACAGCTCTGGCTGGAGGCCAGGCTAAACCGCTTGAAGGTTTCCCAGGTAGCTGCAGATTTGAAACAATTCTGTCTGCAGAATGCTCAACATGACCCCCTGCTGACTAGAGTATCTTCAAGTACCAATCCCTTCAAACCCCAGAAAGTTTGTTCCTTTTTGTAGTAAAATGAATTTTGAAGGTGTTCTTGAAACAGTGAATATTCAAAGAGAGCTAAATCTGAAGCCTGTACAAAAAGCTTAATCCTATAACATGTGCCATACTATACAAATTTCTGCTTTTGTCAGTCCTTAACATCTACCTCTCTGAATTTTCATGAATTTCTATTTCACAAGAATTATTATTTTATATACAGTACATTGGCAGCAGCATACAAATAAAATACTTAGTATAAAAAGTAAAAAAAAAATGAGCAAAGAAGATATTTGCTTCTAAAATTTACTTTTAAAAGTGATATCTGGATGGTTTCTTTTGCTGTGTGGAAGCTTTATATTTTGGTGTAGTCCCATTTATTTTCTCCTTAGTTTCCTTTACCCTAAGAGATGTATTGGTAAACGTACTGCTATGAGAGACATCTGAGACTTTGCTGCCTATGGTTTCTTCTAAAATGTTTATGGTTTCATGGCTTACATGTTTGTCTTTTATCCATTTTTAGTTTATTCTTGTGTATGGTGTAAGTTGGTACTATAATTTCATTTTTTATATCTACCTGTCCATTTTCCCCAATACCGTTCATTAAAGACACTGTCTTGACTTTATTGAATGCTTTTTTCCCCCAATGCATGGGAGAACATATTTGCCAATGATACATCTGATAAGGGGTTAGTTTCTAAAATATTTAAGGAACTCATAAAACTTAACTAAAGGAAGATAAACAACCCAATTTAAAAATGGGCAAAGGGATCGAAAAAAATGGCAGCGGAATAGATGGACGCATCTGGAGCTTTATCCCTGGGCAGAGGGAGAGAGAGCAGCTGAGAGTCACACTGGGAGTGTTTGTTGGCAAGTTAAGAGTCAGTTATCCTCTAGGAGAAGGCGGGGAACTGCTGGACGGGGCTCTCCTGGCCAGGCAGCCCCACTGCCATGGGGTTTTTGTCGGCCGGAACCACCAGCGCGATCGTGGAGACCGCGCCATCTTGCAGAGGGAGGTGGATGTCTGTGGCGGTCTGAAAGCTGTGGCTGAAGCACCCACCGAACAGCTGGGGACCCAGAACACCACTCTCCAATCAGCACAGACACGCAGCGGATACAGAGATCCACACGGCACATGGAAAGGTCAGATTTTGCCTGGGATAAGGTGAGGTCTCCTGCCCCGCAGAACAGAGACACGCACAATGTGGGAACCGGGCTGCGGGAAAGCTGCCTCTGGAGAGGTCTGAGGAGGTGGGGCAGGGCATGATCCCTAAGTGTGGAGGCAAACTCTTGGAGCTGTTGACAGAGGAGAGCTCTGGAAAACGACTCGTTTTTATCTAAGGCAGAGGGACAGCCTGGGAGTTATTACAGTGTCCTGGCTGCAAAATCCCCACAAACCAGTTTTGAGAACCACAGAGTAGCAGGATCTGAGCACAGCCTAGAGAGGTCCTGTGCTTTGTCTCAGAGGTCACTTCCAAAACACTGCCACCCAGTGGATGACGCACAAATTGAGTCTCCCATAACCACAAAAGAATAAAGAGATTAAAACACCAACAGTGTAACACAGGGAACTGCAATACCTTCCCTACTGGGAAACAGGAGTGCCAAGCAGAAAAATAGTGGAAGTGAATAACCATTCTATTTTTTTTTCTTTTT